>OZ026630.1:43535133-43990133 GCA_964020975.1 Hermodice carunculata | reverse complement strand
GGCACTGACCACATAAACGAGGGTCCTGAAGGAGCATGGTCCACAGGGATGACAAGTCCCTTTCCTCCCAATGGGACAACATATATGACATGATAAGTTAAGATAAAATAACTTTATTGCAGATACTTGGTCCATAGCAGTAGTCATGTACAGAGTAGTAAATATTTATACATGTTATTTAAAAACCTCACAGTAAAAAGAAGCTTCAGTTCTGCCAAAAAATGAACATACAATTCTTGACATTACTTTTTCCAGTACATTGATGAGCTCTATGCATCTGAGTTCAACATCTGAATGATAAGGCTGCTGCCCTTCTTATTATCCCCTGACGCACAACATTTGAATGTTGCCATTGCCAGCTTGATCTCTTGACCTGTCTTCCTTTGAACATTTATGCGACGTGTTTGGCTGTCAAGTCAGGGACGAATGAGTACAACGAACCTGCGGCCATCCTGGACCAGCCAGCACAGTGACTCACAGACCAGTGGAACCAAATTCCCTAGGCAGAAATATCAAAGCTCACCAACAGCATGCCAAAGACGGTCCCGGTGTCAGAGAATATTTGGGCCCCCCGAACGGATGGGCCCCCGGGGGCCCATTCATTCGCCGAACGTTTGGGCCCCCCTAAGAACATTTGGGCCCCCCCTAATACAAATTGGAATAACTTAGTTTTGGCCCAGTACACTCTATATATACATCCTGTATGATATTTTGCAAACTCTAAAAGAAATATTTCGAAAAGAATTTGTTATGATTTTATAAAATAAAGGTAAATCCAACAATTGAAACATTTGCAAGGCTTAATGTTTGCCACTATATATACATGTATATACCTGTGTATTTTACATGTAATGAGGGTGCATATACCTTGTAGGAATTATCTCGCAATCCTCCAAGAATATACAAAGTGGGTTTTTTTCCATATATATTTGTCCAACCCATATTTTATCACAAATCTACCCCACATGTAAAGATTCAGGAGCCATCATTTTCACCTGATTCCTTTTATCTGAATTTCTGGAGATTTGGAGTATTTAGGTCATGCAAGTGCAAACATAGGATGAATAAATGGGAGAGAGCCTTGTGGTTCCAGAATATTTGGGCCCCCTATTTGTAAGTAAAAGCCTTGCAGTGGATATAAATGGGGAAGGGGCCCTTTGGTTTCAGAATATTTGGGACCCCTATTTGTAAGTAAAGGCATGGCAGTGAATATAAATGGGGAGGGGGCCCTTTGGTTACACAACATTTGGGCCCCCTATTTGTAAGGAAATACCTTGCAGTGGATATAAATGGGGAGGGGTCCCTTTGGTTCCCGAATATTTGGGCCCCCTATTTGTAAGTAAATACCTTGCAGTGGATATAAATGGGGAGGGGGCCCTTTGGTCTCAGAACATCTGGCCCCCTATTTGTAAGTTAATAACTTGCAGTGGATATAAATGGGGAGGGGGGCCCTTTGGTTCCCGAATATTTGGGCCCCCTATTTGTAAGTAAATAACTTGCAGTGAATATAAAGGGGGAGGGGGCCCTTTGGTTCCCGAATATTTGGGCCCCCTGTTTGTAAGTAAATACCTTGCAATGAATATAAAGGGGGAGGGGGCCCTTTGGTTCCAGAATATTTGGGCCCCCTATTTGTAAGTTAATAACTTGCATTGGATATAAATGGGGAGGGGGCCCTTTGGTTCCCCAATATTTGGGCCCCCTATTTGTCAGTAAATACCTTGCAATGAATATAAATGGGGAGGGGTCCCTTTGGTTCCCGAATATTTGGGCCCCCTATTTGTAAGTAAATACCTTGCAGTGGATGTAAATGGGGTGGGGACCCTTTGGTTCCAGAATATTTGGGCCCCCTATTTGTAAGTAAATACCTTGCAGTGGATATAAATGGGGAGGGGGCCCTTTGGTCTCAGAACATTTGGGCCCCCTATTTGTAAGTTAATAACTTGCAGTGGATATAAATGGGGAGGGGGGCCCTTTGGTTCCAGAATATTTGGGCCCCCTATTTGTAAGTAAATACCTTGCAGTGGATATAAATGGGGAGGGGGCCCTTTGGTTCCCGAATATTTGGGCCCCCTATTTGTAAGTAAATAACCTGCAGTGAATATAAATGAGGTAGTCCCCTTCATATATATAGTTCTCAAGTTTTATAATTGATTATGTCAATGCAATTGGTCTTGTGACATTGCGACGGGGGTAAAGTCACCCTTGTAAAGTCAGCCCCTCTCAGCATTCAGTAGAACAATGAAAAGGGGAGGGGCTCTGTGTACTTAACTATAATTCTGCTGAAAAAATTACACACAAAACAACAACAACAAACACTGCACATAAGGAGGAGCACTTTTTTGATCTGGAATATTTGGGCCCTTCTATAATAAATAAATTTCACATATAAATGGAGGGGGTATCTTAAGAAATATTTGAGTACCTGTAATATGTATTTACATATATAAGGTTGTGCTCTGGAATCTTTTGGCACCTTGTATAACATTACATGCATAAATGGAGGGGGACTCTCTGGCCCCTCTTATATGTATCTTAACATTTACAAGGGTGACTTTACCCCCGTCGCAATGTCACAAGACCAATTGCATTGACATAATCAATTATAAAACTTGAGAACTATATATATGAAGGGGACTACCTCATTTATATTCACTGCAGGTTATTTACTTACAAACAGGGGGCCCATATAATCTGGAACTTAAGGGCCCCCTCCCCATTTATATCCACTTCAAGACACAAACAAATGGGGGGGGGGCCCAAATATTCTGAAACCAAAGGGGCCCCCCGCCTCCCCGTTTAAATCTACTTCAAGACACAAACAAATTGGGGGCCCAAATATTCTGGATCCAAAGGGCCCCCTACCCATTACTATGCAGGGGTCAAGTGGCCCAAACATTCAGCAATCAAAAGCCACCGCCCACCAGCCCCTATCTATACTGGAAATTAAAAGTCATTTATAATTATTTTACAGAAGTACATGTGCATGTAATTTAGGTTAGCTAAGCTACTCATGAAAATTACTGGTCCAATTATAACTCTTCTACTAAGATCCGAACATACTTGCATCAAAGTTAAATTTTCCATTTTCTATGAGAAAGCAAACTTGGGATCGAATCATCTGGTCATAATTCCGCATTGACTATAATGCTATTCACATGATTCAGGACTATATTTTTACATTTTGCATTGAATCTACTGCCATGCCGAGCTGACAAAACACTGTGATCAGCACCTTTTACCTTTAGTCCACTGTAACATGACCAATTTTGCTGTTTTGCACTTTTAACATCATCAATGTTACAACAATAGTTAAGATGTCCCGTGAAGTATGACAAAAATCAAATATGAAAGGGGGCCCAAATATTCGGAAGGGGCCCAAATATTCTAGAACGGTTGGGCCCCCGGGGGCCCGAATATTTGGGCCCGGGGGCCCATCCGTTCGGGGGCCCAAATATTCGTTGACACCGGCTTGCTTGGAGATGCGTGGTGGTCACACCCGCTACTGATGCATGCAGCCTTGATGCAAACAAAAAGATCCTTTTCAGGACTACCACATCCTCCAAAAAGAGGTCATTATATTTATATATGTTGCGCATAATGGGAATGTGCGCGATTCCGGAATCGACCAGTCTTTGGTACAAATATACATATGATATGTCGGTTTCTGCAGAATGTGTGGCGTCTTTCATTGTGTGCACAGTTTAGTACACCACACTGTCCAGTCTTTACATCAGCAGATTTAGATTGGATTTCTTTGTCACGCTTACAAATCCGATTGTCCTGTAATTGCCTTTCATTGACTGGTATTTTGGCAGTATGCTCCATGTTTGGTATCAATTCTTCCCCTTAAGCACTGGTACCATAAAATGAATAAACTCCCCAAACAGATACCAGATATAATAATAATAATAATGATAATGATAATGATAATGATAATGATAATAATAATAATAATAATAATAATAATAATAATAATAATAATAATAATAATAATAATAATAATAATAATAATAATAATAATAATAATTTATTTCGGAAAACTACCCCTTTGACACGGGGGCACCGTAGACCGGGGTATGTCCACGATGCGTCCATGGTAGCATAAAATGATAGCTATGTACAAACCAACATACATCTAAGACATCCATGACAATATACAATAAGAAATATATAAAATCTAAAATACATCTAAGATAAATGTTCCAAAGAGATACCAGCCTGATGTGTGAGCAGTCCGGAGACGATGCACAAGAACACACACCCGTGTGTTAAAAGTGATGAAAATATTTACATTGTGAGGTACCATTATGAAGAGTGTCCACCGCTAACCATATTGTCTAGATACTCTTTTCGGCGGGACCACGCATCAAGCAGGAATTTTTTACATACGTTGTCAAATTCAGAAATGGCGGTTTCATTTATGTGTGAACTATTGTGTCCCAAAAGCATGCATAGTTTGGTGAATAATGAGCCGTTCATGAATCCTTGCCAAATATATGTATTGCCACTCGTGGTTAGTCTGGACTCCAGCAATTTAAAATACTTAATTCTCAGGTCAGTAAAGTTAGGGCACAGAAAAAGAAAATGTTCCAGGTCTTCTGTTCCCGAACCACATAAAGTACAACTATCATGTTCCGATGTGCCCCATCTATGCAAGTCCGCCTGTAGACGGAGACACTTAGTTCTTGCTTTGAATTTTAACCTGGCGCCACCAAAACCATTACATATTGACACAGGGGGTGTCTGTTATTTTGGCAAGGTGTATATCCAGAGACAGAAGGTACAGGTGGGCAGGTTACCCTCTAGAAAGTAAGGACTTTAAGCAGGAATAATCCTTCTAATAACCCTTACCAGATGTGATGTGCTGTGTGGCACAAGAGTCATACAAATAGGATAGACCATTGCAATGTCATATCTTAGCTCCACAATTACGAAACGCACACCACACTAGGTTTACTAGCCCAATTTCCCTATTAGAGGATTTCAGCAAGGACACATTGGACATTAGAAGCATGACAGTTAAATATTCTAAGTGCAAACCTTTTCTGCAATGTGCAAGAGAAAAAGAATTACAGCAAGAATTAAATAATATACTTTTACATGAGACAATACAAGAGGATCAGATTAGGATATCAGAAATTCAGAATGAATGAACTCGTATTAATGACCAACAAACACAAGGTGTGATGATTCGTTCACGTGCACGCTGGACAGAACTAGGTGAAAAAAATACTCAATACTTTTTAGGACTACAGAAGAGAAATTATAGAAACAAGTGTATCACTTAATTAATTAAGAATAATTTTGAAATCACAGGTGCCAAAGAGATACTACAACAAGAGGTACATTTTTATCAGAAACTGTATTCCTCCAGAGAATTGGATTGGGATCAACGTAAGTATGAAAATATGGCAAAAAAATTATTAAAAAAATCCAGACATGCCCAAACTTAAAGAAATAATTAAAATAACTTGCGATAATATAATAAGTGATCAGGAATGTTTCAATGCCTTGAAACTGTTCAAAAATGGAAAAAGCCCTGGGTCTGATGGTTTCACAGCAGAGTTTTACAAATTTTTTGGGAGTGATATTCATGAAATACTTGCTAGTAGTTTAAATCATGGTTTTGAAATACAAAAACCATCCATTGATCAGTGCAGAGGCATTATTTCATCAATACCCAAAAAGATCAATCACGCACTGTGTTAAAAAACTGGAGACACCTTTCTCTTTTGAACACTGATTATAAAATCTTAACAAAAGTATTAGCTTTGAGACTACAAAAATGTCTACCATATTTCGTCCATGAAGATCAGA
This sequence comes from Hermodice carunculata, assembly GCA_964020975.1. Lineage (NCBI taxonomy): Eukaryota > Metazoa > Annelida > Polychaeta > Eunicida > Amphinomidae > Hermodice > Hermodice carunculata. Next base: position 43,984,316 of record OZ026630.1, on the reverse strand, counting down.
TTGGTTATATTAGGGGACGATTCATTGACGAAAATATAAGAATTCTTTCTGACATATTATAAGAACACTAATTTATCAACCTTGTTGCTTCTAATTGATTTTGAAAAGGCCTTTGACACTATTGAGTTGAGTTATATAGACAAAGTGCTTCATGCATTTAACTTTGGGCCTGTTTTCAGACAATGGATACAAATACTATATAAAGGGGCTGCAAGCTGTGTCATCAATGATGGCTATTTTTCAGAATTCTTTACAATATCACGAGGTGTAAGACAGGGTTGTCTCCTTCACCTTTTCTATTTATTCTTGCTGTAGAACCACTAGCTATCATGATCAGGTCTGACAGAGATATTCAAGGGTTAAATGTTGGTGATCAAGAGATTAAGATCAGGCAATAAGCTGATGATACCGCCTGCTATGTTTCAGACCCAAAATCAGCAAAATTACTATTTAGGTTGTTAGATAACTTCAGACTTTTCTCAGGATTATGTTGCAATACGGAAACAAGAGGGCTGTGACAGTCCTGTGCTCAGCTGATATGCACATATACCCTTGCGATTTTTTAAGATTTGCCCCCCCCAAAAGTCCAAAAATCAATGGGGCGTGACCATTTGAACAAATCTGGTAGAGACCCACCCAATGAGCATTGCAACAAAGTTTGAAGTTAATCTGGACGACAGTTCCGGAGTAGAAGTCAAAAATGTGAATTAACATCAGAATCTCCATTGACTTACATTGTAATCAATAGGAAAGGTGCATTGACCAACAAGTACCCGAATTGAAAAATTCGTTAAAAATCAGGAATCCACAGCATTACCACCTAGTGAACAATCTCCTTTGACCCTTCTACAAGAAACATATCTACCAAGTTTTAGCTTCATCTGAGTAAAAGTTCTGGAGAAGTCAATAATATCAATAGTACACAAAAAATCATAAAAAATTGGGAAAAAATTGCAGCGCCACCTGGTGAACAAATTAAGAACTAGGACTCCCAAGGAGTATTCCTGCGTGATATCAAAGCAATTGGGTGAGCGGTCTCAGAGAAAATTTTTAAGACTTGCCCCAAAAAAGAACAAAAAAAAAAAAAAAAATCATAAAAAAATCCAAAAATCAATGGAGCATGACCAATTGAACAAACTTGGAAAAGACCCACCCAAGGTACATTGCTACAAAGTTTGAAGTCAATCTGGCCCATGGTTTCGGAGTAGAAGTCAAAAATGTGAATTAGCATTAGAACGCCCATTTACTTACATAGTAATCAATAGGAAAGGTGCATTTACCAAAAAGTACCTGAATTGAAAAAATCGTTTAACATCAGCAATCCGCAGCATTACCACCTAGTGAACAATTTCCTTTGACCCTTCTACAAGGCACATATCCACCAAGTTTCAGCTTAATCTGAGTGAAAGTTCTGGAGAAGAAGTAAAAAATAGCAATAGTACACAAAAAAAATCATAAAAAATTAGAAAAAAAATGCACCACCATCTGGTGAACAAATTAAGAACTAGGACTTCCCAGGAGTGTTCCTGTGGGATATCAAAGCAATTGGGTGAGCGGTTGCAGAGAAGACGATTTTTTAAGATTTGCCCCCCAAAAAGAACAAAAAAAATCATAAAAAAATCCAAAAATTAATGGAGCGTGACCAATTGAACAAACTTGGTAGAGACCCACCCAAGGTACATTGCTACAAAGTTTGAAGTCAAAAATGTGAATTAGCATTAGAACACCCATTGACTTACATAGTAATCAATAGGAAAGGTGCATTTACCAACAAGTACCCGAATTGAAAAAATCGTTAAACATCAGCAATCCACAGCATTACCACCTAGTGAACAACTTTGTTTAATCCTTCTACAAGGAACATATCTACCAAGTTTCAGCTTCATCTGAGAGGCTGTTCTGGAGAAGTCGAAAATAGCAGTAGCACACAAAAAAATCTTTAAAAAATTAGAAAATCACAGCGCCACCTGGTGAACAAATTAAGAACTAGGACTTCCCAGGAGTGTTCCTGTGTGATATCAAAGCAATTGGGTGAGCGGTTTCAGAGAAGATTTTTTAAGACTTGCCCCAAAAGAGAACCAAAAAAATTCATTAAAAAATCCAAAAATCAATGGCGCGTGACCAATTGAACAAACTTGGAAAAGACCCACCCAAGGTACATTGCTACAAAGTTTGAAGTCAATCTGGCCCATGGTTTCGGAGTAGAAGTCAAAAATGTGAATTAGCATTAGAACGCCCATTGACTTACATAGTAATCAATAGGAAAGGTGCATTGACCAACAAGTACCCGAATTGAAAAAAATCGTTAAAAATCAGCTATTTGCAGCATTACCACCTAGTGAACAACTTTGTTTGACCTTCTACAAGGAACATACCTACCAAGTTTCAGCTTCATCTGAGTGACGGTTCTGGAGAAGAAGTCGAAAATAGCAGTAACACACAAAAAATCATACAAAATTAGAAAAAAATTGCAGCGCCACCTGGTGAACAAATTCTGAACTAGGACTCCCTACGAGTGTTTCTGTGTGATATCAAAGCAATTGGGTGAGCGGTTTCAGAGAAGAAGATTTTTTTAAGACTTGCCCAAAAAAAGAACCAAAAAAATCATAAAAAATCCAAAAATCACTGGACCGTGACCATTTGACCAAACTTGGTAAGGACCCACCCAAGGAACATCACAACCAAGTTTCAAGTGAATCTGACGGATGGTTTTGGAGAAGTCGAAAACATGAATTACCACAGCAGTCCACATTCACGTACATGTATTAGTAATCAATAGGAATGTATGCATTGGCCGATAAGTACCCTAATTGAAAAAATCCTTAAAAATCAGGGATCCACAGCAACGCCACCTAGGGAACAAACTTGTGTGACCCTTCTACCAGGAACATTTACACCAAGTTTCCGCATAATCTGAGTGATGCTTTTGGAGAAGAAGTCGAAAATGGCAAAAACACACAAAAATTCATAAAAAAATAGAGAAAAATTGCAGCGCCACCTGTTGAACAATGTAACGTCTAGGGGTCCCGAGAAGTGTCCATATGCAATTTTAAAGCAATTGGCCTTGTGGTTTTAGAGAAGATTTTTAAGATTTCCCTCAAAAATGAACATAAAAAATCCAAAAATCACTATACCGTTTGCCTCCTAAGCAGACTTTCTTGGGGCGATACACTATGTTGGCCCCCAGCGCTGGGGGGTAGTAGACCGCCAAGAACGGATGTTTAGCAGGCAACTATACCGTGACCATTTGAACAAACTTGGTAGAGACCCACCCAAGGCACTTCCCCTCCAAGTTTGATGTGAATTTGGCTTGTGGTTTTAGAGAAGAAGTCGAAAATGTGAATTGTGGACGACGGACAACAGACGACGGACAACGGATCCCTAACCCGATCACATAACCTCAGCTGACTCACAAGTCAGCTGAGATAAAAACAGTTGTTCATTGGCTTGGAGTGCAAAAGTTTGATGAAGCTTGGAATTTACCTGTACTCTGTAGTGAAGGTGACTTTTCTGCTTTAGGCATAATTTTTCATGAAGATGAAAATCAAATGTGTGCCCTGAACTGTACTACAAAATTCATTTCAAGAAATTTTGCAGTCATTTAAAGAAAACTATCTTTCATTGGAAAAAATATAGTTTTGAAAAGCCTTGCTACTTCCAGTTTTATATCCTATATCTTTAATACACACTGATATAAATGTTATTAGAACTGTACAATCTAATATTTATCTGTTCTTATGGTATGATTCTACCCACAAGGGTACAGTTATGCACCAGGGTATTGTTAATGGTACAATTATGCACCAGGGTATTGTTACTGGTACAGTTATGCACCAGGGTATTGTTAATGGAGGTCTTAAAATTATACACTTTGGTGTACAGGTGACTGCCTTGCCGTTTAATTGGGTAAATCGTTTATTCAACAATGGCGATGCAAAGTGGGTAAAACTATTTCAAATTTTTATACATGATGTTAACATCAAAGATTAATTTTTGAGTAGGTGTCATCTTGATGTATCCCAATTTCATCTACCTTTGTTTTATCATGATCTTATTTCAGCATGGAAGCATTTCGAAGTTACTTCCATCCTAATACTGCACAGGACATATGTTTAGAATGTTCGAGGTTCAATCCCTTCATTACAATTGATAGGAATACTATATTCTATAAACATTGGTATAGGAAGGGTATCAGGTTTATTAGAGGTGTAATAGATAATACAGGAGAATTCTTGAATGTAGACATTTTAGAAGTTAAGTTTGACTTACAAGTAAACTTCCTGGAATATTATTCACTCAGATCAGCCATTCCCAGAGAATGGAAACAAAAACTGCGTTCATCCTATGTAACCTTTAGACAAGGCCCTTCTACTCTACATTTCATGATAGGTAGTGTGAGAAAAAACATTAAACATATAACTTGTAAAGATTTCTACTGGTGTAAGGGCTGAAAACTTGGTGTGCACAGTGACAAAGGCCCAAAGTGGCTGAGTAGGCTTTTTCTGGAAGGAGTTGATTCATGTCATCTCGTTTGTCTCTAATTTCCTGGAAGGAATTATAGATGACTGGATATTCATTCAGAGTGAGCTGGGAAGATGCCACTAATGCCATGGTGGACCATGGGACATCTAGAATGAGTAACATGTCCAGTGTATCTGTATGGAGATGACTTGGGATTCATCCTGGAGCAAAAGCCTGAAGACACAACAGAATTCAGGATGAAACCTCAGAATTCCCGTGACACAAGGGTCAGTGAAGGTGTCTGGCACACATCTGGACTTCCACAGAACACACAAGAATTCATTAAAAAAAAAAAAGATAGAAAAAATATTGCAGCATTACCTGTTAAACAAATTTAACTCTGGGTGTCCGCAGAAGTGTCCGTGTGCAATTTTGAAGCAATTAAGTTGACAATTTTGGAAAAAAAAGTTTTTTTAAGGTTATACCCAAAATTAAAAAAACAAAATTAAATTCATAAAAATATAAAAAAACTAGAAAAGATGATTTACTGCATAGCAAATCAGTGCATGGCTTCAAAGCATATTGGTATGGCAATGTACAACTATTCCATAACACAGGAGTAGAAGTTGGAATGGCATCTCTATCTATTATAGCTTTGAACTTATTCAAGATTGAAAATTTTGAGTACTGCTAATTAGCATATTTTAATCCTCTGGGTCCTAAGGGTTTCATAAATCAATGTATTTAGGCCCCCTATATCGCCTCTTAGGGCCCAGAGGGTTAATTTGCTACAACTTATGTTTTAGATTCATTATATGTGCAATGGTCAATAACCACCTAGTAAAAGTTGAAATGACATTTCTATCTATAATAGTTTTGAAGATGTTCAAATTTTAAAGTTTCAAATGCTGCTAATTAGCACAATTTAAATTGCTACAACTTTTGCTTTAGATTCATTACACGCGCAATGGTCAATATCCCCCAAGTAGAAGTTGGAATGACAGCTCTATCTATTATACTTTTGAAGATATTCAAGATTTTAAATTTCAAATGTCTCTAATTTGCATAATTTTAAACATCTTCATTCCTCTGCATAAAAAGGCCCAACTCCTTGTATGGAGCTACCATCATGCCAAGTTTGGGGTTTTTATGTATAATAGTGTCAGAGAAAAGTGTTGGACAAATTCTCAAAGAAAGAAAGAAAGAAAGAAAGAAAGAAAGAAAGAAAGAAAGAAAGAAAGAAAGAAAGAAAGAAAGAAAGAAAGAAAGAAAGAAAGAAAGAAAGAAAGAAAGAAAGAAAGAGTGTGTGTTGACACACACACACACACTTTAATTATTGGAGTGTAATCATTTAAACAAATTTGGTAGAGAACCACCTATGGTACGTCCCCACCAAGTTTGAAGTAGACCTGGAGGACAGTTTTGGAGAAGTAGAAAATATGAATTTCCATTGCTATCCCCATTGACTTGCATAGAAATCAGCAGGACAGCATGCTTTTCACGACAGGTACCCAAATTGAAAAATTAATTAAAAGTCAGTGATTCAGCTTATCTTCACCTAGTGAACAACTTTGTTAATTCTTCCCACAAGCTACATTGCCACCAAGTTGCAGCACAATTTGAGTGATGTTTTTGGAGAAGTCGAAAATAGTGAAAACACAAAAATATTCATATGCAAAAATATAAAATATTGCAGCACCACCTGTTGAAAAAATAAGGTCTGGGTGCCTTCAGAAGTGCCTATGCAAGTTTGAAGAAATTCACTTGGCAATTTTGGCAAAGATGAACTTTAAGGTTTTACCAAAAAGATTAACAAAATATCAAACAAGAGGGCTGTGTGAACAGCCCTTCATCAGTTGACCTTGATATTGAACCCATAAAAAGTCCCACTCTAGTCTTGGGAATGAGGATATTGAAGGAGTAAAAATTGTGAGTTTCCATTGCAACCCCTATTGACTAACATGGTAATCAATAGGAATGCGGGCTTTAACTGACAGGTACCCAAATTGAAAATTTTGTTAAAAATCTGGGATACAGGGCATCACCATCTAATGAATAAGTTTAACCTCGCCACATGTTGCACTTCCACTCAGATTCAGAACAATCTGAGTGACGATTTTGGAGAAGTCAAAAATAGGGAAAACAACCTTAAATTCATAAACAAAAAAATTCGCAGCACCACCTGTTGAACGAAAGAATGTCTGAGGGTCCCCAGAATTTCAAAGCAATTGGCTGAGCAGCTTCAGAGAAGGTTTTATAAGATTTTAACAAAAAAAAAAAAAAAGTAAAAGAAAATGAACCAAAAAATCATTAAAAAGTCTACCCCACCACCTTTAAAGTGAATGTGATTAACAGTTTTGGAGAAGTTGAAAATATGAATTTCTATTCCAATCCCCATTGACTTGCAAAGTAATCAATAGGAATGCATCCATTAGCCTACAAGTTCTTGAACTGAAAAATTTGTTAAAAATCAGGCATCCAAAGTATTACTATTTAGTGAACAGTTTCGGTTGCCCCTGCTACAGGTTACATATCCACGAAGTTTCAGAACAATCTCTGTAAAGGTTCTGGAAAATAAGTAGAAAAATAACCTTAACCAGTAAAAATTCCTACTCACCGCCAAAAAAAAAAAAATATAGAAAAAAAATTGCAGTGCCACCTGTTGAACAAATAAAGGCTGGGGAGGGGTCCCCAGAAGTGGCCCTATGCAATTTGCAAGCAATCGGTCTGGTTATTTCAAATATTTTTCAAGATTTTGCTAAAAAATAACCCCCCAACAATAATAAAAATTTTAAAATCATTAGACCTTTTGAATACATTTGGTAGACACCCACCCAAGGTACATCCCAATCAAGTTTCAAGCGAATGTGGCTGACGATACTATAAGCTCAGCCAACTGACAAGTCAGTTGAGGTAGGCCTAAAAATGACAAGAGTGTGACCATTTGAACAAAACCTGGTAGAGATCCATCCAAGGTACATTCCCACCAAGTTTGAAGTGAATCTAGATGACCTTTTTGGAGAAGTGAAACGTGGACAATGGATGCCTAACCACCACATTATCTCAGCTGACTAACAGGTCAGCTGAAGTAACAACACACAGTGGAACAACTGACACGAATGAGGAAAACCTAACTATGTAACAGTTGAGCACGGGACATTGCAGCAGAATATTTGATAAAAAATACTTTATAATGAAACTTTTCACGTAGTTGTAAAAAAAATAAGCGAGATAAAACTTAAAATTACAAATACATTGCTTGAAAATATAATATCACAACAAATGGAATGTGTGGTAAGGAGAAGCAATACATGTACCTCAAAGAGAGCGTACCACGCAGGATTGTCTTGTCTGGCACTGAATCAAGCCTTATTGCCTGATTTTCATCAAGAGAGTTGGCCTTGAAGGCAGGCATATCAAATGGTAACGCATAATAATAATATAATAATACGGTGGCTCTCCGCTTGTCTGCCGCGGTCCTGTGTCACTCTGTGACACAGGTGGCCTAGAAAAAAAAAAAAAAAATCCATCCCTCACACACCCTATCCCCACCTCTAAGGCTCAGGCTTTTCCCATGGGAGCCCCCATGGGAGCCCTTATAAGGGCTACCACCATTCCCATTCCTTCCCCTCCCTGTACTCTGGAATTCTAATTTAACCTGTTGCCTTCTAACTCTATTATTTCATTCCTTTTCTCCCAGCATCCTACCAGGTAGTCCTGTACATTTTTATTACCTTTCCTGCCTCCCAGAAAGCCACCTTTCATACCTAAAATCCATGCTATACGTTCCTCTTCCTCTAAACCCTGAACCTCTTCTAAACCCTTGTAATTGTAATCTTCTCTGTGCCACTTTCTGAAAAAATCTTCCCTTATCTCTCTATATGCATCACATCACAACAGCCAATGGTCCACTGTCTCATCTTCCTCTTTTCTACATGACTACACTTACACTTTCCATTACTCCCTGTTGTCCACTTTTGACTTCTCTTTTCGAGATTGATTACTCCTGCCCTACTTTGAAACAGAAGTTTGGATCCCTTCCCTCCATCCCAACACACACTTTTCTGTGGTTTTTCTAATACCTTGTATGGCTTCAATGTACTTTTTTCCCTGACTCCTCTTTTCCAGTCTTCTTTCCAACCCTCTGTAACAGTCTTACCTACATATACTTTCCAATCATCCACCTCATCATATCCTTTTAGTTCATATTTCTCTGCTAACCCGTCTATGTCTTTGACCCATCTTGTTTTTTCCTTGGCTACCTGATTGTAAACTTTCCTGCACCACCTGTCTTCACTTATTCCTTGTAAATAACCCCAGTACTTTAACTTAGCTTTGGCAATTCTATCTGTGATTTTATTCCATCCTAACTCTCCTAGGACTGCTTCTGTTGCTGTACATGGTGGTGCTCCTAGTATCCATTTCCCCATCTCATTCTGTGCTTTCTCCATTCCCTGGATATCTCCCTCACTTACTGAAATCACATCTAAGCCATATATCATTCCTGGTATTGCAACTCTATCCCATAATACTCTTGCTGTGTATGCTCTGTTAAAACTGTTCAATGCAGTAGCTTTAATCATTCCTTTTGTGCGATTCACTTTCTGTTTAATCTTCTCCACCTGATACCTGAACATGCCTTTACCCGTTGCTTTAATCTTAACACCTAGGTATTCATACTCATCAACCTCCCCAATTTCAATAGGCATAGGCCTGTATCTGAATATAAATAGATACAAGTCATAAATGCTGTGCAGAACTGTATATCATGTACAGGTAACAAACACAGAGCACATCTGGAACCATTACATGTTGGATCTGCCCAGAGGACCATGGTTGAGTTTCAGCATTAGTTGCTGCTTTAACCCTTTCTCCCTTGATTTGACACTTGTCAACAACTTTCCTTGGCATGAGTTGGGCACTAATGAGTGCCCAACTCATGCCAAGGAAAGTTGTTGACCTGGGGCATGTGATCTTGATCGGGCTCATCTACAATTCTCAGTCAAAACTGTTTTTCATTACTGTTCAAATTAATTGAAAAAACTGAAGCAGATGACATTTAACCACCAGCCGGTTTTGGCCGGTTTTTAGGGGAAAACGGTTGAGGCAGTTCCAATGCGAACACCTTATATCCCTAATAAAAATTCTATTCTACAGCCAGTGTTTAGCACAGTAGTAGACATGGTGGTTCTTAAACTCACACAAATATTTACCATGCTCAGCTATCAGAAATCATAAAATCAGACAATGAAGCACCATTGAAAGGGACAGCTTGGACAAACTATAAACAGGCCAGTAGCATAACACGTCAGGCTTTTGTGGCCTGCCATGTGGCAATGTGCACAGAACTGCTGCTTACAGCTGTGCACAGTGCATGTATTGAGCAATGCAATTTGTCCTTCAAAGACTTCTCAACAATGTATAGCAATATTGTTTTTCCCAATATTCTTTAAGTCTGTGTTATGTGTGAACACAAAATTCTTGTTTTTCCTTAAATACTTTTTCTTTATCAAGTCTGTGTGTGAATACAGACTTCTGTTTTTCCTCAAATACTTTATTCTTTATTCATTATTTCTATGTGAATTTTGTGGTCACTTTTTCTTACTATTGTTCTGTAAAGTACCAAACTTGGCATGGTGATAGACCTAGTAGTGAAGTTGTGCATATTGTTTGGAACAGTCATGATGTTAAAAAATATGCAAATTAGGGGCAATTACAATTTTAAAAGCTCCACATCTACCAAACCATGATAGATACACTCAAAATTTAAAGTAGCACATACAGGTTTGCTAGACCTACCAATCGTATAGGCAATTAACCAAAAATGAAGTTTTTCACCAGTAAAACTATTATTAAGAAACATTACTCACCATATGTTACTTAACCTGGTCTCCATGCACCTTAGGTGCTTTCCCAGAGCTCCCATAAAAATTCTGTGGGTCAAGTGCCAATCCATGCTGCTGCACTGAGCAGTAATGCATCCTAGCGAGCATGCGCCAATCAGTTTCCTACACTGCATAGGAGGAAACAATAAGGGGGGATGGTCGGGTGGAAATACTAGTGACCTATGGAGAGTAATGTTTCTCAATAATAGTTTTACTGTTGAAAAACCTCTTATCATGGACACATTACAACACCATAGGTCACTTAAGCTACTGTGACATCAGACTTGAGGTGGGAGGACCCATTACAACACCAAAGGTAACTTACGCTAATGTGACATCAGACTTGAGGTGAGAGGTACCTCCAAAAATTAAAAAAAAAAAAAAATCTAGCCCCAAAACTTCGTACTTGAGAGCCATGAACCAGACAACCATCCTGGACCCCACGCCAACTCAGTTGAGCTGGAGAGGGAGGGGGAAGCACCCCTAAGACTGGTTGGATGCTGCTGTCGGGAAGCACTTGAGCATGAACAGCCATGCCTCTACTTTTACCTAGTCTAATGGTGGCCATATCCCCTACTGAGTTTTTTCAACCCATCCCAGGAGGCAAAGAACGCTGTAGTCTCATGACCCTGGACAGAATGAAGACATCTAAACTCTTCACCTCTTCTGGCCACCTAATAGGCCAAGGAAATAGTTTTCAATATCCAGCCCGAGATGGTGTTAGGAGACAGACCAAACTCCATCTGCCTCCGGCAAAGAAACAGAAGTTTCTGCCCAGTTCTATGAGGTTCAGACCCACTTGAAAGAATCAGAGTGTTCTAATAAGACAAAGGGCCCAATCTGGCTCAGACTTCGACATTATCGCCAAAAGGGACTACACTCAAAAACCCGTAAAAGCAGTTGACTGATCAAAGGCCACTTATCTCTTTGACACAAATCCCACCAGACGCCTCGGAAAAAAATCCTTCCCATCAGCAGACCACCTGCTCTATCTAAGGTGTATATCTCCCTGCGCCTACCACCTGTGGCCAGAGCTTAAAGACCGTCTTGAAGGTTAAGATCTTGAGATTGATCAAACCCATATCCTTGGGATTGAACATGGGCTTGATCAGCGCCCCAAGCACCATGGAGGGATTCCAGCCAGGCAATACATTGCGCTCCAACGGTTGACCATTATAAAACTGTTGACAAGCCCGCAGAGGAAGGCATCCGCCACTAAACTCTGCCCCCTGGTCTTAAAGGTAGCCACAATGGCCGACTTGATTCCCTCAATGGTGCAAACCTTCAAGTGCCCCTCCTCAAACAGGCTTAGAAAAAAGTGGGCGATCTGCTTGACCCCAGCCTCCCAAGGCAAAAGGCCCTTAGCAGTGCACCAAGCTGCAAACTTGTTCCACTGAGAGTCATAAATCTTTAGAGAATACTTACGAAGTTTCCAGCAGGCAACCTGCTCAGCTACTCCCTTTGAGAGGCCGGCTGATACAACACCCTCTGAGAGAGTCGCCAGACCTGAAGTCTGAAAACTGCGAGTTGTGGTGGAACTTGTTTGAACCTGGTTGCCAGATTAGACGAGGAAAAACCCTCAGAGGTTCCTCACTCAACTCCAGAAGGTCCAAGGACCATTCCCTCTTCAGCCACAATGGGCCTGCAAGGGCTTTGCACTGCTCCTCCTGTATCTTGCACAAAACCTTCTGCAAGAGCAGAGTTGGAGGAAAGGTGTATGCCCACATCCTCCTGCCAGGAAATGGGGACACAAAGTTGTCAATCTTGCAATTGTCCCTGGTGGTGAAGAGATCGATGTGCCATCGATCTCAAAGGGCCCAGACTGCCTCCACCATCCTGGGATTCAGAGACCACATGGTCTGAATCACCTGCTATCCTGCAATAGCAGGTCAGCCCTGACATTCAGGCAACCCTAAATTTGCCGACACTTGATCCTTATGCTGCACTGAGGGTACCAAAGTTATATCGACCTGGTACCTCCCTGTTTCTTTATGTATGCAACCATCTTACAGTTGTTGCACATCAGCAGGACATGCTTGTTCTCCACCTGTGAACTGAACTGGACAAGGGTGCGAGGAATTGCCTCAAGTTCTAGCTAACTGTCTCCACAGAGGAGGCCATTTGCTTGAGGCTGTCACAGAGTCCAAATGTGCTCCCCAGCCATAAAGGGAGATGTCGGTAAACAGGGTCACCTCAGCATTGAACAGCACCAGGGACTACCCTGACATCATGTTCAAGCAACCAGATGACCAACTCAGAACTTGCTGATCATGGGGCTGGATCAAGATAGCAGGGACAAATGCCTACTCTGTCGATTACACCGATCTCAAAAACTTAGCTGGACAGGCCGACAATGAAGCTTCCCCAGAGGAGCCTGAGAGTCCATGGACATAAGGGTCCCTGTCAGACACATCCACCGACACACTGATGGGGCCGATGCCCTCCTGAACCTGTTCAATAGGGAGACAAGCCGCCTCCACCTGTCCTCTGACAGGCGACAGAGCAAAGGGACTGTCAATAACTGAATCCCTCACTTGAGTCAGATTGGATTTCAGGAGATTCACAGTGAGGCCTAACTTCACACACAGATCCAGCAGGAACTGCATGCTCTGGACAAGTGGGTAGTGGTTCCGAAACCTCTGCTGGCATCAAGGCTATATTGCACCTGTTCATTTCAAAGCTGTGAGTCCTCAAGCGGCTTCTGAACATATAAAGTTTAATGTAAAAATTGTCCATCAGATGGCACTTCGCTCCACATGTAATCATAGCTTATTTGTGCAATTCCTGTGATGAATATTGTTACATGTGCCAAGACAACAATGAGTGAGTCCTTAACTTTATGTCCTTAGTGGCCTAGGGACAGAATATCAAGGACGCCCAGATTATGTAATATGAGAGGCCCATAGGCCTGCCTGGTGCTGTGCTGACATTGCTATTGAAGTCCAAGCTACACCCTGACATTACAAAATCACCTCTTTAAACTTTACAGGCATAGTGAACTCACACAAATAGGTCTAGATTACTGATATTTTATACCATTCTGGCTTTGGACATTGTCTATATATCCTATAAATTTGGCAAGTCTAATCCGATTACTTTTCGAGAAATGGAATTTTATATCTTAAAACACATTTTGGCTCATAATTTCCATCAAATTATAGGTGGCACCACTAGCATCATTACCAACTGAAACTTTGACCTCCCCCACAATCCCACTACATTTGGTGAAGATCTGCCACAAAGTAAAGATGCTGGAGTGTTCACAAGATTTTCTTATTTTGACCCCTATATTGCATAATATCGCAAAGAACCTAGATTTTTATACCCGCTTTGAGTCCTGAAAGTTATATTGGGCTAACTTGAAAACTGTGGACAGTACTGCGGTCACAAGATTTTCACATTTTGACCTGTATATTGCATAAAACCATAGGTAGCCCCACCAACATTGATGTTGACAAAGATTTTTATACACTTGATACCTCTTAAATGTTACATGGGCCAATCTCAAGAATTGTGGGGTGCAGAGCATTCACAAGATGACCCCTATATTCAAACTGGCCATTTGACCTTGACTTGCAGCTCGGATTAAAAAACTGTAATGTTAAAAATATACGCCCCACATCCAGCTTTCCATATATAGTCTGTTTGTTCAAATCGCATGATAACTTTTGGAGTTATTGAGGAAAAACAATACACTTGGACAAGCACCAAACTCCATAATTACTGGATCACAGTGACACAAAAAGCAGGTCACCTAGTACAGTTTTATGTATTATGTAATAAAGTGCAATTTTGATCTGGAGGCTCAATTCTATTTGCCATTGATGTCCAAACGACAGCCGGCCATTTCGAAATCACCTTTTCAGGCATGGGTGACCTCACAAAAATCGGTCAAGGTCACTGATATTACATAACATTCTACCTTTGGCCATGGTCTTTATATCATATAAATTTGGTAAGTCTAATCCAATTACTTTTCCAAATATGGAATTTCATATTTTAAAACATATTTTGGCTCTTAATTTCTGTCAAATTATAGGTGGCGCCACTAGTATCATTACCAACTTAGACATTGACCTCCCCCACAATCCCACCAAATTTGACAGATCCGCCAAAAATTAAAGATGCTAGTGTTCACAAGATTTTCACATTTTAATCCCTAAATTAGATAATAATGTAGGTGGCGCCACAAATATCGAACTCAGCCTAGATTTTCATACACCCTATAAGGCATGAAAGTAATATAGTGTTAACTTGAAAACTATGGATGGTATCGCGCTAACGAGCAAACCTTACGGATGAACGGACGGACAGACATGAGCGGTTGCATAAGCTCTGCGACCTTTGGTCAGCAGAGCTAAGAATTAGAAAAAAAAAAAATTGTGGCCCCACCATTCAGAACTAGGCGTCCCCGGGAGTGTTCCTGTGCGAAATCAAAGCAATTGGGTGAGCGGTTTCGGAGAAGATTTTTTAAGTTATTAAAATCACATTAAACTACGTTAAATAGTAAAGGAATTATAGCCTGGACACGATCTTATAAAGGTATGTTACTGTGACCCAGATACTTGACCTGGTGAGCTACTTTTCTTACATGACACATCCTTAAGCCACGGTGCACCTGTGTGTAAAGTTTCATTAACCTAAATCTTCTTGTGAAGATTTAGGTTAATGACCCCCCATCCCCGCCACATTTATAACCTTGCTAATCACCGGTCTCATTTTAGAATGTCTGTAGTCAATGAAAATAAGCTATCACAATGACCAAGATACTTGACCTAGTGACCTACTTTTGTTTCATGACACACCTTTAGGTCAAGATATATGTGTGCATGAAGTTTACATTAAAAAAGGAATTATAGCCCAGACACAATTTTACAAGGATATGTCACTGTGACCCAGATATTTGACCTTGTGACCTGCTTTGGTACATGACACACTCTTATGTCCAGATGCACCTGTGTATAAAGTTTCATTAATCTAAGTTGCAGGACAAGTGAATTAAAGCCCGGACACAAATAGCATATGGACGCACAGACAGAAAAAAGTGATTACTAAATGCGGCTCCTATGGTAGAAGGGAGGCATAATAAAGCAAACTTTCAGAAATGCAGAAATTTTGCACCAGATGGTGCTATTACAAGTCAAATTTTCACTCAATGTAAGGTTTAAACATTAAGATGAGCAATAATGAATGTAGAACCACCTATGTGTCACTTTGATCTGTAGATGATAGCACTTAGGGAGATAGACACTCAGAGGGTTAGAGTTTTCATGTGAGCTCCCATGTGTGGTTTTGAAGTATTATTGTTTACAATTTCAGCTGTATGTAGTGTGCCACTGGTCACTTCATTCATGCTGGTGGAAGTGTAAAGCTACAAATTAAGGTTCTTGCCTTTGGTGTTTTTTTTATATTTGTATCTGTTGTGACCTTGACAATTGATGATCTAGTTCAAGTTTTACCCTGCCAACTTGGATGCCATGTCGGAATTAACCGGTCTCAGCAGGCAACAAAATGGTGTGCCTTAATCATGGTAGCGATGGTACTTTTGTGCACAAGTATTTACACATGGCTTGGTCAAGTGTCTGAATGTTTAGCCTAGATAAGAAAACACGTGATACAACATGTAATATGTATTTTGACACTACATGTATCAAGAAAGGGAAAGAGATTCAGCAACACTCTCAAGTTTAAACAATAAGGGTATGATAGAGCTGGATCCAGAGGGATGCAGGGGGTACGGTAAAAAGATCCAAAGGTATCCAAACTACATGTATCAAATGACTACAGTACTATAAGGTTAAGGTGGTATTATATTTGATTGATCTTACTGCAGTTTGTATTGTTAATTTATTTGTAGTTCTCGCTGTGATTTTCAGTGGTGTTGGCAAAGTCTGGTGATGACTGTACCACAATTAAAAGACAATAATAAATCTGTATTAGTAATATCACCTGTCAAGACTATGTTGCCTGTCTTCTTTCATTCAAAATATGCCCCTGTGCAGTTACACAACAGAACCAATACTATGACAAGTATGATAAAGAACAGATACTCATTGTATTTGAAGAAACCTGGACTTAAACAGTTACATGCTTTGCACATTAACTTAGTTCCTTCAGTTTCCTGTTGTTTGCTTACATATTTTCTGTATTTACTATTTTTAAAAAAAATAAATAGCTGGCTGCAAAGGTCAAAGACAAGATTCACAACACAGGATCAATGTTAAATGATAGCAGTGAGTGATTAACCCCCGCCCCCCCCCCCCCCAATTGACACTGACTCAACATTTTCCTTGGCATGAGTTCATGCAAAGGAAAGTTGTTGACCTGGGGCATGTGATCTTAATAGGGCTCATCTACAATTCGCAATCAAAATTGTTTTTCATTGCTGTTGAAATTAGTTGAAAACGCTGAAGCAGATGACATTTGACCACAGCCGGTTTTGGCCAGTTTAAGGAGGAAAGGGTTAAACCTCCATCAAATTAAGGAAACATCTAACATATACGCACAGTCGGCACTTATGAATGCTACACAGTGTGTGTAAAATAATGACTATTTCATGGAACTGGAAATAAAATAGCAAATTCCAGTGGTAGAGTGATATACACATCTTTTGATTTCATTGGTGTTGGACTACAACACCACATACTAGATAAAGGTAACATTGCTCTTCAATATTAACCTTCTTCATTGGAACCAACGTGGTTATATGTACACAAACTGCGAACTATACTTAAACAGCAATATGGTGGAATTTTTTTTTCTATTGCTTTAAGAGCATACAAATTTCACTTTTTTTTCTCCTCCAAAACTATTTGAAGGTCTCTCTACTTACATGGATTAAAGTAAATACATGATGCCTTCTTGTGAAAGGAATTTTATGTTGGGAGCTTTGCACTTTGGTTTATTGACTGGGATGCTCTTTACATTCCAAGTGTAAATAAGACAAACCTTAAAAGAAGGATTTGGGGGATATGGTTCCATCATAAGTGAAATTCATAAAAGCAAAAGATAAGATGGGGAAGAGTGCCTTAAAAGCTGCGAGATTTAAATGCATCCAGGCAGTCATGTGGGACACCAGTGGCATTTGCTTCTGTGAAGTCAATATATTTTGAGCATATATATATATATATATGAAACTGGAGGAAGGGATGCTACAGTGTGTGTATGTCGCCATCGTGCTTGGGCCGCACCTAGCAGCATGCATTATGCATCCATCGCCGTTGCCATTTGTGAAAGGCCAATCCCTGTGACTTGGCCTGCTAGGGTGGGTGGGCCTTTGTTGGGTCGATGCCCTCACTTTCAGTTGCCTCCAATGGCATGTTAATTCTGTTAATAGAATATTGTCAACACACACATGTACAAAGTAATCTCTTGTGTTCATACATGTACATAGCCTGTTTTCTCTAAGTGCATAGTTTTCTACCTTATAATGTTTCGTCCTGTGTGTCTTGTACATATATATTGTGCGTCTCCATGTCTGGAGAACCCCTTGATTAGTAACACTATTTGTACTATTGGGCAATCCAGTTTGAAATAAATATGTTTAAACTAAACAAAATACTGATACCATATGGGGATACTGTAGTAGATAAGACACATGACAATTGTTAAGAACTACTTGCTACAGTCAATTCTTGATGTCACTTTCTTTTAGATGACAGTCTATCAACTGTGGGATGGACTGGAGTGGCCACAAACTTAACTCACACAGCTGACTGGTCCAAAGTACACCTTTGATGACTTCAAGGTATGTGTACAGAAAATTGTTTGTCACAATGTGTGATTGAGCCATTCACTGATCGACTTATGATCATTGTGATCAAAAAGGAAAGTGTGTGTTTTGACACTCGGCACAGGTGATGATATCTTGATTGCAAAATGCATATAGCCTATCACTCAGGACACAGGTGGTCTGTTGATTGAAAGACTTCAGTTGCATGGTCACAAGGAAGAGATGGTTTGGCATTCATAACACATCACTTTAAACATCAGTGGTCCTGAAGCTCTGGTGGTCTAGTGATCGTAAAGTGTGAGTGGGCTGGCGATCACAAGGCACAAAGTGTGTGCTTCACTGTAGTCAGGTAGTATGGCAGGCTTCTATCAGAGTCTACTTCACCTGAAACAAATTTTAGTCATTCTATCACTCATTTGTTTGAAATGACATGACAACAGGCCCTGAGGAATATAAATGCAGACATATGTCAGTGCATGCATATCAAGACTGGCTGTCAAGTTTTGTACAAACTGATATTCAATAATATACAGAGGCTTTAAACAGTAAAATCTTATGGGAAATTAGCAGATTGTAAGAGTCCCATGCTCAGCTGGCCTTACATGCGCAGATTGAAGTGATCCTGTGAACTTCAGAATATCAAGGTCACCTTTTTAGCTCAGCTGGTTTGTCAGCCAGCAGAGCTTATGCCATCGCTATTCGTCCATTTACAATTAACATTTTCGACTTCTTTTCCAAAACCGTCACCCAGATTCACTTCAAACTTGGAGGCAATGTACCTTGGGTAGATCTTTACCAAGTTCTTTCAAATGGTCAGGCTCCAGTGATTTTTGTATCTTTTATAAATTTTTATTCCTTTAAGAGGCAAATCTTAAACAAGAGGACTGTGACAGTCCTGTGCTCAGCTGACATACCCTTGCCATTTTTTAAGATTTGCCCCCCCCCCCAAAAGAACAAAGAAATTCATAAAAAAATCCAAAAATCAATGGAGCATGACCATTTGAACAAATCTGGTAGAGACCCACCCAAGGTACATATCCATCAAGTTTGAAGTCAATCTGTTTGAAGGTTTTGGAGAAGAAGTCGAAAAATGTGAATTATCATTAGAATGCCCATTGACTCGCATAGTAATCAATAGGAAAGGTGCATTTACTGGTAAGTATTAGAATTGAAAAAATGGATAAAAATCAGGAATCCACAGCAGTGCCACCTAGGGAACAGCTTTGCTTGACCCTTCCACAAGGAACATATCCACCAACTTTCAACTTGATCTGAGAGACAGTTCTGAAGAAGTCAAAAATAGGAAAAATACCCCCCCCCAATTTTTTTAAAAAATAGAAAGAAAAAAATCGAGCCCCACCTGGTGAACAAATTAAGAACCAGGAGTCCTTAGGAATGTTTTTGTGTGTTCCCCCCCGAACAATAAAATTCATTAAAAATTTACAAAATCATTGAAGCATGACCATTTGAAAAAGCTTTGTAGAGACCCACCCAAAGTATATACCCATCAAGTTTGAAGTGAATCTGGCCGACGCGTTTGGAAAAGTCGAAAATGTGAATTGTGGCTGGACAGATGACCCACAACTGACCATCCTATAAGCTAAGTTCAACTGACAAGTCAGCTGAGCTAAAAATGCATAAAAAATTAAAAAATCACTGAACTGTGATCATTTGCACATAATTGCTAGAAACCCACCCAAGGTACATCCCCACCAAGTTTCAAGTAAATCCAGCATAATGTTTTGGAGAAGTCGAAAATGTGAACCGTGGATGATGGATGACTGACCAGCCTGTAAGCACAGCAGACTGACAAGTCAGCTGAGCTAAAGAAAACCTGATTGTTTGGCATACATTGCATGATCAAAAATGTAAAGATATTAATTTATCTTTTCTGCACAGGTACATGGATTGCATTTTAAAACATTCTTCCAACTTACGGACAAGAACAGGACCCTAGCACTAACAATGCTATTATCTTTGATCTAGCTGTGCCAAGAGATCATACTGGCAAATTCTCTAAGTCAAGGAATTATGATCAACATCTTTCCCTGGCATGGGTTGGGTACTTAGCACCTAACCCATGCCAAGGAAACCTGTTGACTCAGTCTTAACACAAGGGGAGAATGGGTTAATAAAATACTCCAATCTGACAGGACACGAAAGTTGCTTTACGTGCAAGAAGATCATGTGAAACTTTCCTATTTTCATGACTGAACTTTTATTTCATAGAAGAACTACTGTTCAACTTTATTTCCTACTTTACCTGAAAGAGACCATACTTCCCTGAGAGGAGACACTAGTTTCAACAGCATATCTCACAAAGCTATAAATTTCATTTACCGTTGGAAAGGTCTGTGTTGTGGCTGACATGTGGGAAAGGAGGCTTGGCGGAGAACTGGTAGACGGTTAACTCCTCCCCATTCTGGACCTGTCCTGTAATGTGTGCTTGCCACAGAGACGGCTTGAATCTGTAAGACCCAGGCATTTATTTTTATACTGATGAGGTTTAGTTGAACATTCTCTTATGCACCTCCCTTGGTACAGTACATTTTATTTCAGGAGATGTGTTCTCATACCACACTCTGCAGACATACAGTGAAAACTCCTTATATTGACCCCATTTGTTCCCATAGAAATGTCCGATAACTGGATATGTCAGAAAAATGATTCAAATACCAAAGAAAATAAACTTTTGCCATTGTAATGAATACGTCAGATATCTGAGAGTTGTTATAATGAGGTTTCCCCGTATTAGGTCCAAAGCGTACAATCTTGTTTTTTGAAACTTCACGAGAATGGCTATTTGATATGCTTATCCATTTTAAAAACCAAATTCACATTTACATGTATTTAAAAATAATTTATAGGTGAAATATTCTGACCCAAAAATATATTTGTATTTATTTCGGTCAATTTAAATTTTGAGTTAGCTTGGTAGACACTTTCGCAAACTTTCCAACAAAGAAAAGACCTGTGTATTAACATTTATTAGTTCTTTTGGTGCAGTTGTACAAGGACAACACAAGACATGCAGAGTACTGACATCAATATATTACCTGCCAACCAGCCCTGCTACAGACTGAGCCTGAATTGGGATGTTGAAGACATGGTCATCCTGTACATCATGAGTTTCATAGTACTTCAGTGCTTCCCTGCAAATACATTGTGTGATTGGTTTAGGACACTCAGACACATTTACATATGCACCTATCAGAAAGGAAAAGAAAAATTACACAGGGCCTGACAGGTAAGCTGAACCAAAGTGACATTGGGAGTCTCAGGATCAAGAAATTTACTTCTATCATAGCACAAAATTTGACTGTCAAACCATTAATTATGCATCTCCATCCCATGTGGGATATAACCGTATCCCTACAGGCCCTGTGATAATGCCCACTGGTGAGCCCTGCCATTTCATCCATGACTTAGCCCAGTATCTACATTGACTGACCTTTCCAGCCTTTCTAGGCATCCATTCACACAGAATGACAAACTAAACACTGTTCACAACACATCAACATGACTTTAGGTAGCAACCTGCACATGCAAAAAAGGAACATCTACACTGTGCCAAGGTACATAACAAGGACACCATACATTTTTTGTCAGTCCATGAAGAGCACCCCTTGGGGGTAAACTGGTCCAACTATGTACTGTCCCTCATCATGGCACTTTCCAGATTTTTCTTTGAACCCAGTCATTATGCCGTGTTTGTACTTACCTGACAGGGGTGTCTATAAGGTTGAACCAGAGAAAACCTAGATAATTACCTGGCACTAGCACCCAGGGTGACCTGTGAGAGACTGAGGTACTGTTCAAACATGATGACCAGCTCCAGCACATAATGCATTTTCTCCAGGCGCACTCCCTTCTCCCGAAGACTGACCCCTCCTTGGATGTAGTACTCTAAATGGCTTGCTGTCACAAGATCTTTCTCTTCAAGCAGAGGTACATAACCACTTTCAAAATCAAAGTTTAAACTATGGTTCTTCTGGAACCACTTCTCTAATTTGTGTAAGATGCACATGCAATGGTGGATAACTTGACATGTATGAGTATAAAACCCTTATGAAAATTGTTTGCCAGATGCACGTCCATGTCTTCTTGGGTGGTCAATCTTGTATACTGATATTACAAGATTGTGGTTTTTATTTACAAAGACTAGCACGTGGACACCCTAGTCATGAGATGTTGACAAATTTAACATTTTGGACACCCACATTCTGAATCTTGACTAACACCTTGCCTTCAAGTGATATTAAAGCAAGTTGTCAATGAAGAGGTTCTTTAATTATAAAAGGAGTCAAGCATCAATTTTCAGAAAGATTATTCTCAGAGAAAGCTCCACAAATGTATATTATTTCCCTTTTCAACAAGTATCTGGACATCTTCTGAAAAAAAAAAATAGAGATAAATTCAAAACCTGTGACCAAAATTTATCACTTGATTGCAGAATGGTTTTAGAAAAAAAAAAAAAAACAAACAAACAAAAAAAATCTTCAACTGTGTAAAAGTATCAATCCCATCTGAAAACAGGACACTACAGAGGTAATGAAAACATGGAGAACTATATATTGCGGCGGCACTGACCCATGAAGGCAGCTGTGTAGTCCCGTTTCAGCTTCTCCATGCCTATTTCCACAAGCAGCTGCAGTGGCCATGTACCCTCCAAAGTCTGTGACACCAGCTCTCCATAGTATGAGCTTCTAATCAGGCATGCTAGCTTGGTCTTGTTGCTCTTATGGATCTGAAATCATGCAGGTCATATCATAAGAGTAGAGACCAGTAGTCTAAACCTTGTGGTCCTATTACAGAGACCATGCAGATCATATGATAAGTGTTAAGACAAAGAACCCCAATGCTTACAATCCTAATACATATTTTGTCCATGGGTCCCTTGTATAGGGACTTTTTAGTTATTGTGATTGCAACACTAGTATTGCACGAAAATAGAGCCTGGATTTAGTTACAGCATGTACATGTGAATAGCAGTTACTGTGCTAGAAACAAAATGTCTCTTGAATTCTATTTTTTGTAAAGATGCTGCACATCTTTCATAGGGACACTTGTTTTCCGTGATTGCAGAACGGGCAATTTGATACAGAATTTAAGTTCTGGCACATTTATTTTCCAAGAAATGACCCTTTTCTACCTGTTTGATGGAAAAACTACAGAAACTGTAGCATGTTTTCACTTCTGTATGAGATCAGTCATCATAAATAGTGCCATTTGCATTGCTGAGATGACTAACAGCACCTCTAGCAGACATTCAAGTAAATGTAGTTACTGGGACTGATTGTTAAATAGAACCCTCAAGAAACATCATGGGTCTGAGGCAATGGCAAGGGTGGGGAGCAAGGCAAAAAAAAATGATCTCCAGGAATAAAATTATGCACAGATTCCAGGGCAAATAATTCAGAAGTGATATGGCATGTATTTGATCCCAGATAACATGATGTTCTGTTGCTGCTCAATTGACTGGAGCTGCAAAGATATGGTAACGGATCATATAAAAAGTCAAAAACATCCAACAGCCGTTGCAGAATATCAAAAGACTGTCAAGTTAAATTTACAACAGCAAACTATCCTGGCAGCATTGCAGTCAAAATACATGAGGGAAAAGCTCCTTCTGGACATTTTACAAAGGTGCTATTCTAGTGACTTACAACTACATTGTATTCAATTTAGTTATGAAGTGTTGTAATCTTCCTCCCCATGTTTGCCTTGTCCCAGTGCTAAAACACACATTAAAAGATCATTTTCTAAAAAGTCAGTTTATTTACTGTTTAAACAAATTCAAAGATTGCTGTTCCTATTTAAACTTTACTCATGCTAAAATTTCAAATTAATATAATATTTTAAAGGAAAACCTTCGAACTTGTTCATCAGTTCACACAGTACTGTAGTTTTTGTGCATTGATTAGAGTTTCAAGTTTTCATTCATTTTTGGATAACTTATTAAAGGATGAATAAGAATGGCTGAACTGTGCAGCATGAATGTTAATAATTAACACAACTTAGAACAAGAGAGCTGTTTGAACAGCCCATGCTCAGCTGACCTACAGATTCATCACACTTGTGGTTCTGCGAACTTGGGATAGGATCAAGGTCACGCATGTGCTGAGTAAGTCTGACCTCTATGGAAGAACACTAACATGTGCAACATCATCGTCCATCATTAAGAAAATCCCAAAATCACTGGCGCAAAATAGGTAGACACTTATCAATTTGACAAAGGTACATCCCTTACCAAGTTTGACACAAATCTGGCTGAAATTACTTAAGTTATCACCATTACAAGAAATTCTCATGTTAAACTTTCCTATTAAAACTTTTAAAAAGATTTTCAAAAAAAACCCCTTGAAAATTCCAAAAACCACTGGAGCATGAACATTTGAACACACTTGGAAGAGACCCACCCAAGACACATTGCCACCAACTTTGAAGTTGATGTGACTGACAGTTTCTTTGGAGAACTCCAAAATGTGAATTAGCATTAGAATGCCCATTGACATACATAGTAATCAATAGGAAAGGTGCATTTACTGAGAAGTACCTGAATTGAAAAAAAACCACAGCCGTGCCCGGGGGCATGAATGTCTCGCCAGTGTAATGCAAGTCACTCCGAAGTTTTTTGTTGACGGACACCCGGAAACTGACTGCTTAGTCTCGCCAACAGCTTATGCTGGCGAGGCAAAAATGTTAAAAATCAGGAATCCACAGCAGTGCCACCTAGCAAACAACTTTGTTTGACCCTTCCACAAGGAACATATCCACCAGTATTCTGCTTAATCTGAGTGACAGCTCTGGAGAAGAAGTCAAAAATAGCGAAAACACACAAAAAAATCATAAAAAAATCAGAAGTAATTGCAGTGCCACCTGGTGAACAAATTAAGAATTAGGAATCCCTAGGAGTGTTCCTGTGTGATATCAAAGCAATTGGGTGAGCGGTTTAAGAGAAGAAAATTTGTAAGATTTGCCCCCAAAAAGAACAAAAAGAATCATAAACTAGACATAGCTTCAATGCAAGGCATTGACTGAAGGGTCCTCCCTAAAGAGCATATAATCAGGCTGCCATTTGCTCAAATTAGGTCATGGTGACACCAAAATCTAATTAGTCAGCATATTGCCAAATTTGAACAAAATACATGGAGGCATTCTGTGGATATCATGGTAACGAGAATGTGCAAATCAAGAAGGACGGAAATCCGGATGGAGGGACAGACAATCCGAAAACATAAAAGGTCCCTCCTAGTTGGTGGACCCTTAAAAATCCAAAAATCACTAAAGCCTGCCCATTTGACCAAATTTGGAAGAGACCCACCCAAGGTATATTCCCACCAAGTTTGAAGTCAATCTGGCTGATGGACGGACGACAGACGGTGGATCATCCTATAAGCCCAGCTGACTGACACGCTTGCTGAGCTAAAAAAAAGCACAAAGCTGTGTAAGAAAAAAGAAAAAGAAAAGAGTCGATATATATATATATATATATATATATATATATATATATGTTTTAATTCACATACAAGAAAATGATGAAAAATAGCAACAACAGTTTTACTGAAACAAAACAGCCTTTTTTTTTTTTTTTTTTTTTTTGCAACAGAAAATGAGTGTCCCTACTTTAACAAAAGTTTAAGTCATTTTCTGTTGTGATCCATGGCCACCAAAACTCTTTTGTCAACTGCATGTTTGTACAGTGGCATTCACAAAGAAGCAAGACAATAATTTCAACTCACCATGGGCTGCAAAGTGCCATTCTGCAGGTTGTTAAGTACCAGCTGCAGGCAGTCAACTAAGTCCTTGTAGCAGCTACAGTCTGCACAATACAACAGAGTAGTCTCCATTATCTATATATTGGCTGGTGTGCATAACAGTCACTGTACCCAAGTATCTGTATGTCACAGCTTACAGCCTGTCTGCACCACAGTGAGCCCTAATGTACCTACACAGAGCAACCAGCTTGCACAACACTAAAGCAGTCCATATCTTTGGAGAATACTCCATAGCAAAGTCCAAAAGTGGTCCTCAAACAAGAAGTTTCTTTTAGCCACATGGGTGGTCTTATTATTTTTTTCAAAACAGAGACTACCGTGCTCAGTATAACTTCATGTAGCACTATGGGGGTGGGGTGGGGTGGGGATGGGGGTGGGGTTTAAAGGCAGGAATCAATATATACATGCCTGCAGGGAGCTTCAATACTAAAGCACTACACGATAACACCCCCCACCCCCCCCCCCACCCCCAAGCAAAAAATTACACAAAGGGCTAGAAGTGCAGCTGACATTGCTGCCAGTGTATTGATATTGAAAAAAAAAACAGTATCAAATCCAACCTAACAAAACAAAATTTGATGAAAAAAATGTACAAAAGTATAAATTTGAAGCAAAATACAGACAAGTATTTTTTGTAAAATGTTGATGTAATTTGTAAATAAAAATCAAATACAACACATGATCAGGATGCAAAGACAAAAGAGCAACTTCCAGCAGAGAAAAATGAGGTATAAATCAAAAGCTAACCTGAATCTTTTAAGCTGAGCCAAACTGTGCTTGAAGGTTTTGCAAAAATGCAGGCCTAGGGTTAGGGGCTACTAAGGCCTCTGTGAGCTTGGGGGTTTTGGCTATCTGTGCATTTTATTCTTAACTTTTCCTTACGAAAATTTTAAAAACAAATGCAAGCTACATGTAGGCAGTGTTTTTTACATGTCATGCTGTAATGCCATGTCATGCACTGATAAATACTGTCTGAAAGGAAAATATACAGCCTCCTAGTATATGATGAACGCTTAAATCTTTTTTAAAGGAAGACCACAGCAATATTATAACTTGTTTCACAGATTCCATTTTACTGATTTGGCAAGCACTTTGAAAATTAAAAAAAAAAAAAAATGTATCTTACACTTTTTGCTACTTTGTTCCAACATGTATATCATGCCAGCTAATCTCTATTTGATTGATTAAGCATGACTGTCACATAGTATGATATCCTGTTGTACCTGGATCAGGTAACTTGACTTGTTTCTCTGGTTTAAATGTGACAGTCAATAATATATGAAAATACATTGCAGATACACATGATCTACACCATGAGCTACAACATTGGTGAGTATGCATCACATTCTTTATTTCTCAACAAGCAAATCTAAGGCCAACATCACAGGCTCATTAGCCCCCTGGTCTCGGGCATTTCAGCTGCTTACTTCATTGAGCCTCATGAACTGATATATGAAAATCAGTACACTTTTGTTAACATCATGTGACAAATTTGGCTGGAAAATAATAGTTTGTAACAGAGGTCGCACAACACATATCCAGCATATAGAAAGATGAGGCCCATTGGACTATGGTAAATGCACAGTCCACAAAATGGGACTGGTATAATAACTTTAAGTTTACAGAAGTGGACAATGAAGAGATCAACTTTATAATAATACATAAATAAATACACAACTAAATCTTATGTATGGTTAATTGATTGATTGATTGATTGATTTATTTATGTATCAAGTAGATCTCATTGTTGTCCACTTCTGCAACCTGATGGAGCATTATAGGCATGCCTTGATGCAGCTGGCAAGCCTGTTACCTTGATGCAGGCAAGTCTGTAAGTCAAACCAAGGACTCTCTATCATCTACAGAGGGTCCTTGGTCACAGCAACTAAAATATTGGTAACAGTGACCTAGAAGCCTGCTGATTTCATCTTTGTCTTCAAAAGGACTAAGATGAAATTGATTCCGTTTTCCACCATGATCACCCCTGCTACCTCAAAGCTTTTCCCAGCTGTGTTGCTGAAGGAATGCCTGCTGCATCTGCAGAGGACACTCGTGGTGATTGTCTCGTATTACTGACTACAGCACTTCATGGTCAAAACCACCTCTGGTCTATGGGCAATGTACATAGGTGCCAGCCTAGATGCTGGTTGATCACCACCATATTCAGGTAAGCATGTTGCTATATCAGCATAGCATTAATGTCCAGGCAAACCATATTCTGGAGGGCATGGTGTAATGACAACATGCCATTGCCTGTCCTTAGGCATCCCTTTGACCAATGCTGTCATGAGATGCCATCTTGGAAAACACGATGAAGTGGGAAACGCACAACCAAAGTTAGCTGGGTGAACAAGGTGCCCTATGGAACTCTTACCTTCTTGTTTCACAAGTTGTTCTGGTTCACTCCAACCAAATTATGGCATATTAGAAGAGCTAACACGACGAAAATCAAAACAGTGTATTCAACTAGATCTACAGAGTAGAAAATGACATGGATGCAAAAGCAGCCAAAGAGAGAAGACTGATGTGTTTGGTCAATACAGGAAGTCAAGTACCGGGCAAGGAGGCCAGCCAGCAGAGGGGGCCCTGTTGGCCTCCAGTCCAGAGGAACATATACGAAACAAGATATGTTTCTAAAACATAGATGCCCCCCCCCCCCACCCTATTGATAGTAGTAGATGGGGTACCCGTGACCTTACAAAATTAGTGAAGGTTGATCATACATCAATGTCACATATCTTTAAACTTTAACCTAGCCCTTAAAAAAATGACTAAAAACCTGGACAATATAAAAGTTATAGCTGAAAAATTAGTTATCATTCAGAAACCATATTCAGCAAAGTGACTTTATCACCTTGGAAATTAGGGCAAGGTCACTCGTTTTCCCTTGCCCTTCTTCAGTTATTGTGCAAAAACAAGTCTACTGTCTGTGTGTGACATTCAAAACTGGGTCAAGGTCACCCATCTACAAACTCAAACTAGCACTTATAGGCAACCATAAAATTGTGTAATATAAAAGTGCTACCTCTAAAATGCAAGTTATCACGCAGAAACAGTATTCAACCAAATGGCTCTGTGACCTTTGAAATTAGGTCAAGGTCACCCATCTTCAAACTTGACCTAGCCCCGAATATGGACAATTATCCAGTGCAATATAAAAGTCCTAGTTTAAAAACCTCTTCAGTTATCATGTGGACAACCAAAAGTTAACTCAGGTACCAACGTGACCTTGGAAATTATATCAAGTTCACCAAACTTTAAACTTCTTCTAGCCCTTAGCAAGAACTATAGACCTGTAAAGTATCCCAGTCCTAACTTAAAAACTTCTTGAGTTATTGTGCAGAAACCACAGGAATTCTACAATTTCTCTGTGATCCTGAAAACTGGGTCAAGGTCACCCATCTTCAAACTCAACCTAGCCCTTACAGAGAACCATAAAGCTGTGCAATATAAAAGTTCTAGCTCCAAGGTATGAGTTATCATGCAAAAAGCATGAAACCATATTCAGTAAAGTGGCTCTGTGACCTTTAAAATGAGGTCAAGGTCATCCATCTTTAAACTTCGCCTAGCCCCAAATATGGAGTATAATCCTGTGCAATATAAAAGTCCTAGCTTAAAAACCTCTTCAGTAATTGTGCGGAAACCAAAGTTAACTAGAAGAGACTGATTTTCCAACAGAAAATCAAATGACTCCCGGTGGAACACTTACGTCTCTGAATAAGCTACAGGTGATAACAAATTACAAATGACCAAGTTTGCTTTTGAAAATTACAATCCTATTTTAGCTCTCACCTAGATACATTACTCTAGTAATTTTCATCAAGTTCTTCAAGACTTATTGCAGAGAAACCAATTTCACATAAGTGACCCTGTGACCTTGAAAATTCGCTCAAGGTCATCCAAATACAATACCAACCTAGGTCTTGTCAATATACATAATCCTACCAAGTTTCATCAAATTCTGTCAAGACTTATCTCATGGAAACCAAGTGTTGAAGAAGAAGAAGAAGAAGTGGAAGAAACCGGCACTAAAACAATATGTCCCCCGGCTTCCACCGGGAGACATAACTCAGGTACCACTGTGACCTTGGAAATTAGGTCAAGGTCACCCATCTTCAAACTTTGCCTAGCTTTTGACTAGAATGATACACCCGTAGAGTATCAAAGTCCTAGCTCAAAAACTTCTTGAGTTATTGTGCGAAAACCACAGGAATTCTACAATCTCTCTGTGACCCTGAAAACTGGGTCAAAGTCACCCATCTTCAAACTCAACGTAGCCCTTACAGAGAACCATAAAGCTGTGCAATATAAAAGTTCTAGCTCCAAGGTATAAGTTATTATGCAGAAAGCATGAAACCATATTCAGTAAAGTGGCTTTGTGACCTTTAGAATGAGGTCAAGGTCATCCATCTTTGAACTTCGCCTAGCCCTAAATATGGACTATAATCCTGTGCAATATAAAAGTCCTAGCTTAAAAACCTCTTCAGTTATTGTGCGGAAACCAAAGTTAGCTCAGGTACCACTGTGACCTTGGAAATTAGGTCAAGGTTACCCATCTTCAAACTTTGCCTAGCTTTTGCCTAGAATCATACACCTGTAAAGTATCAAAGTCCTAGCTCAAAAACTTCTTGAGTTATTGTGCGGAAACCACAGTCTACCGACCGACATGTGCAACGCTATATGCCCCACCTTCTTCGAAGGGGGCCATAAAAATAGATCGTGATGGGATAGGTTTGGAGGAGATACAATCTAAAGAGATCATATTCCAAATGTAGTGGATAGGTCATGTTTTATGAGACACAACTTACATCTAAGTATATTCCACAGTTGCACCCCACTGGCCTCCAGTCCAGAGGATCAAGTACGGGGACATAACTTATGATGGGATAGTTTTGAAGTAGATACAATCTAGAGATCATATTCAAAATGCAGTGGATAGGTTATGTGTTATGTCACACAACTTACATCTGAGTATATTCCACAGTTGCTCGGTGAAATCCAGGTCTTTTCTTCCAACCAATACTCGGTTTTTCAGTGAAACAAAAACCTCCTCGTCCAAATCCTCCTTTCTCTTACTGGAGTTCTGCAGTGTTGCATCTATTAGATACGAAATATCATTATAAACAACAATTACAATTTTCTTTTAGTTTGTTGATTTAAAAATAATCTGAATTATTTGTGCATGTTTCTAATTCACAGGTTAAAATACATTGCTTGAAAATGTTAAACACATTAACTCAAATCATAATAAAAATGAACAAGATGTTTTTGAATGTGCTGAAATTTTTTAAACATTTGCTAAACAAAAAAATAAGAAGCTGAACATTTTATATGTTGATGGTCCATGGAGAAAAACATAAGCTCAGCTGTCTGATAGGTGAGCTAAGCTATGTGTGTGTGTGTGTGTGAGAGAGAGAGAGAGAGAGAGAGAGAGAGAACGAGAGTGTGCACGCGCGCACGAAAGAGAAAGAGTTTTACAGAGAAAGAGAGAGAGGGAGAGTGTTACCTGTAATCAACTTTTTAACCCTATCCATGATAGGAATGTCTCCCTCAGGCTTTGTCATCCAATGTGCCACTCCTTCCACTAGGCCTTGTGCAAAGCCCTGTTAATCAGACAAAAACATACATGCAGTTCCCTTGTATGGATAACCACATTATGATCCTGGAAACATACTGTGTTTCATCTTGGCTTTCTCTTGATCTCAACACTAATATAACTGTAATAACCTCATTTCAAACTCCCTCCTTCAAAAGCTGTCACATCTTCCTTCAGCTCCTCCAGTGAACTGTTATATTGTCACTTAGTTGCTTGTCTTCCTTAGTTTATCAATGTCTGTTTTATGCCTATCATACCCATAAACTGTCACAAACTTGCCATACTTTCTAAGATAAATGAGGGCAAAAATGTGTCACCCATCTTGCATGAAATCCTAATATCACTTTTTTTTTTTATTGAGGAAAGTTGTATAAAATCAAGGTAAGTGTAATCCTCCTGTTTTCTTGAGGACTTGCATAATGAAAACTCCTAATGTGCTATTAGTTACCTATATTACCTCTCGACCACCATTTGCCTAGACCTCTGTTGTCTGTGTCGAACGCCCATGAATCGAGTTGACTTTGACTCACTTGATTTTGAAAACCTGACAATCAAGTGGTGCCATCTCTCGGTTCTTGTGGAACTGATGGTGACTCCTGGTGGGCATGCTCCCCATACTGTCTTTTCTTTTTGGGTACCATTTTTGAAGCGCCGTGATCTTTTGTTCACACCCACTGCTATAGTGCTTTACACACGCCCTAATCTACGGAAAATCTTTTGTCAGCTGTCCAGGGCTCTTTGGAGACCTAGAAAGCTGATTTCTGTGTTTGGATACTACTGAAATAGTGAGTATAAAGCTGGTCATTTGGCTTGGTACTAAAATTTTTAAGATGGCGTCTCGGCAAACAGGTCGCAGAGAGAGGGAAAGCAGTGCACACCAGGCTATTGCCTCCTTTCCGAGACAGGCTATTGGTGTTGATCCAGTGACCACTTTGTCTGCATCCTCATCTTTGTTGGATTGTGGACAAAGGCTGGATTCACAGAACCACTACATGGCTACTCCATCCACACTGCTATGGTTGTCGCCTGCAGTTGGGTCAAGTTTGCTCTCACAAGTGAACTTGCAAATACTGTCAGGATTGGGGAGAAGACAAATGGCTGCTCTTCAAGCAGGCACAAAGAAAGTCTTATCTTGCAAGGCGTAGGTGTCAGGTCACAGCGGCCAAGTGTGGACCTGAGAGGACTGACTCCGTTGACTCTTCACCACAGACCCGCCACGAGAAAAAGCATACTTACTTCAGTTCCTCCACATGCATGTTTCTACACCTGGTACCCCTTGGGAGAAGGTGAAGAGACATCGGATCAGTTGGCAAGCCCGTTTGTTCCTGTGTTTGAGCCAGGTATACTACCCCATTCTCTTGAGCTCGCCAGGATCAGCAGTTGTGTGAAGAGGCTCTGTCTTCTTCCGCTTTGGCAACCACTGCTGTTACCGAGTCTGAACAGACTCTGTCGGTAGAGCAGCTCATTGCTGCTGCCTTGAGCCAGCTCTCACCTGGGTATGAGACCTGGGAGTTCTCTGAACTCCCTCCCCAGACCCCTCTTGCTTGCAGACTTCTCAGTGTTTTCGGTGGCCGAGGTCTCAGATAGCAGCCTCTTGGAGATTCATCAGCCAGATCCCTCCGGCCAGCAGACGCCTTTGTCGGCAGCCATTAAAATCTTGGCGGACGAGCCTCCGTCCCCTGCCTATCCCCACAGGTGCAGATCAGGTCAAGGCAGTGTCCATGGCTGCGACTACCTCTGGAGAGGTTCTCGTTACCCCTACACCAGGCATGGTGACAGATCCCCTGCTGTCACAGGTGTCGGCTCCATCACCCTTGGACAATGTGTTGTTTGACAAGGTCTTGGGCATTACCACCCCCTTGCTAGTTTGAAGTCTTTCGACCTGGACACTGAGGCTGAGGACAAGCTTTTGTTGTTGGATTTGTCGTCAGCAGATCTCAACCTTGGTGGAGGGCTCTCCGTACACCCCGTTTGCACTCTGAGAAGTGTAGACAGCCAGTGACCGTCGGCTCTGTAAGGTTTCGGCCCATGCTCCCATGGACATGGCACCTGCTCCTGCTAAGGGCTTTGACCATGTTAAAGCTGTTATTCAGAGCCTGCTTGGTGACCAAGCTGTGGTCCCACCATCAGAGGAGAGGTTGGGTGCTGTTGTGTTATCATGCCAGGGCTTGTCTCTGGAGGACACGCGGCAACACACACCAATACCCTTTTCACCCTTTGTAGTTTAGTTCTAGGACCAGCTCACAGCCAAGACTGGCGGCATACTAGTTTCTGTGGAGCTGCCGATGTCTGGCTACCAGACGCAGGTGCAACTCCTCCCTAACCCTGACTACCATAGGAGGTGGTCCTCTGTGCCTGAGCAGATCTTCCCATTGGGTCCAAGCTGATGGACTGGGAGGAGTTTGATGCTCGGCAGCTGAGAACCGTCACAGCATCCACAGGGCCTTCAAAAATTTTGTCCGTCCTTACAGCGTCCTACTCCGTGTTGTTGGCCACCTTGGGGTCTCTCCTGGATGACCTCAAGGGATCCGTTCAGATCACGATGGTGATGCGAGACTGGTTATACCAGGCGGCACTTCTCGCCTCATGACTTCATTGTCGACAGCTGTTGATCACAAGGTGTGGACCGCTTGCACACTGGAGGCGAACCTTCGTTTGTTGTGGAGGGATGCCTACCTCCAGGGTCAGAAGCTGCCTAACCCAAACTCTTGTAGATCCCACAGGGGGCTGCTCTTCTCAGGAACTCTGTTGGAAGGAGAGATGGTGGAAGTGGTCTGTCGGGCACAGGACCTTTGGGCCTACTTAGCTGACCAGACATGCTCCGAGGCTCTGACAGACTCTGCTTTGTCATTGTCGTCCTTGGTTGCCTCAGCCCCGAAGCGCCATATTTCTCAGACCACCTTGACTCCTGCTCCCTCTGGGATGCAATGACCTGGGAAAGGCAGATAGCGATCTGGGAAGGGCAAGCCTTAGCGTTCCTGACTTGTGTATCCCGGAAAGCAACATCTACTGATTGCCAACCGCCACACTGTTAGACTCCGTACAGTGCCCCGTTGGCGGCTTCCTCACTGCATATAGCATGCAATGGGAGTCTATCACAGATGATTGACTCATCTTCAACATCCTGTGACACTGCCACACGCTGTCTTTCGATGAAGACAGACCTCCATTAAGCCGAGAAACACTGTGGTTTGCTCCACCCATCTTGGAACCCAAAGCATTGGCATTCCTGGAGGCGGTTCTGATGCTTTGGAGCAAGTGTGCCATAGAGCTGGAAGAGAATCAAGGTTTCTTGCGGCTTTTACAACTTACTTTTCCTGGTCCCCAAGAGATGGAGGATGGCGCCTGGTCATAGACACTGAACACCTCCCTGGAAGTCCCATCCTTTCGGATAGACCCCCAAGTCAGTTGCAGAAACCCTAAGGCCCATGCAATGAGCAATGTCCATGGATCACAAGGATGCATTTTTCCACGTTCCAATAGCAGACACTTCACGGAAGTATCTGCGGTTTGCATTTGGGGGCCAAGTATACCAGTTCCGTTTAGCCTTGCCATGGCACCCCTGGTGTTTACCAGGTTCGCGCAGACTGTTGCTGCTTACCTTCACCGCTCAGCCATTTGCATTCATGTGTATCAGGATGATTGGCTTATCCGGGTGCTTTGTTGCCGGGATTCGCAACCAAGTGTCTCAAGATCTGGCTACGGTCTTAAAGGGTTTTACCCTCCAAGCTATTGATGCTGCCCTTCCTCCTGAGGAAAGGGCCGTGTCCCAGTGAGAGCTTGTTGCTGGTACCTTTCTGACGGACTGTGAGGACGGAGGTCTGCCCTCCTTCTACCAGTGAGTAACCAATGTAATGAGCAAGTTTGCAGAAACACGATTTTGCGGTGGATTAAGCAGACAATCCCTAAAGCCTATGAAATCTCGCTGAAAAGACCTGGTGCCTTGCTTGTCTCAGCCAGAGCTCACAAGGTATGAGCCTTTGATGCCTCATGGGTTGCCTTGCGGAACATCGTGGTTGTTGGCTTTCCGCAGGCCTGCTGCTGGTCATCATCTACGACTTTTGCTGAGCACTACTTGTGGGACATGATAGTACTAGAGTAAGGCATGTATGCCTTTGCAGGTATAACAAGCTCCTTTGCTTAGGTTCCGATACTTGTTCGTTACGCCTTCCGAATGCCATCAGAACAGCCACAGTGTTCCAGCTTATGGTACTCTTGTGGTTTGGATTGGATGCAGGCCGATAGGTCGGCACATTTCTTAGGGAACCTTGTAGGGCTTCGTGCCTAGTTGACCCTATCTTAAAAAGTATCGGGCAGTTTGTCCTGGCCTGTTACCAGTCTGACACAAAAGAACACTGCCCATGGACCCATATACCGCCCTCCCTGGCGCCCGCCATTTTCGCCACAAGGTCCTGTTAAGATCTCCTGGTCCGATGGAGCTGAAACAGATAACGTCTGCCCACAGGGCAGACAGTTGTCATGTTGGCAGGCCAGCACAGGGGGGGGTTCAGTGCAGTCCCATGTTGGTCGGTAAGGAGGGTTTCTGGTTTCAGCTGGATTCTGTTGTTGGCGGCCTCAGCTCCATGTAGTTCTGAGGTTTTCCCCTCAGACGTTGCCTCCTCACACGGACTGATGTTTACCCCTAAGCTGCCAGTCCCGGGGGTCAAATGAGGTCAGTGTGCCAGTGATGTTACATCCTTCGCCTTTATGATTGTATATTGGCAAATGGTGGTCAAGCAGAAATGTTACGTAACTAATATGGGATATTTGGAATAATATCAGTATTAGTAAGTACACTTCGGATGTCCTGGGTCATGCCTTGCATGGATGTGGATGTTGTAGTCATAGCACCATATGGTGATGCCTCCAGCCAACTCCATCCCGCCATGCCTGTTGAGGTAGGCCACTGCGGTCCTGTTGTTGCACATTATGAGGACATGTTTGTGTTCCACCAGGTCTCAGAAGTGGAGGAGGGCTAAGCATATCACCTCCAGTTCCAATCAGTTTATGTGGTGAGCTGCAAACGATGCCTGTCAAGGGCCCGACGCTGTCCTGCTCTTCACGTGAGCTCCCCACCCAGACCAAGAAGAGTCCGTGTAAATGGTGAGCTGGGCCTGACAAGACTCCAGCGTTTGTCCCCTCATGACTTTCTCCCTCACAGTTCACCACTGAAGGTGCGGTTGATCCTCATTGAGAATCGGCACCAGGGCCTGACAGCCTGGGTCTCTCATCCATTGGCCTCACAGAGTGTGCTGCAACAGGCAACAGTGCAGACGACCAAGTGGGACCTGGAGTCCATTGGGGACAGGAAGCCCAACAGGGCCAGCAATTGTCGTGCCGAGTGGACCTTGCCAGTCAGAAAGGGCCTGAGCAGGGACTGAAGTCTCTCCTACCTGTCCTCCAAAGGACGACAGATGCAGACTACCAGGTCGAACTGGATGCGGAGGAAAACGAAAATCTACTCTGACCGAAGACTGGGCTTGGATAGGTTCACTATCAGGCCCAAGTGTTGGCAGAGTTCCAGAACGGTCTGTGTGTGACGCTGTGAATCCAGGCACCGAAGCACTCAAATAAGCCTATCGTCCAGGTACACATGGATGCAAAACTGCCGACCCGTGAAGGCAAGCAGCAACTGTCTGCACAAACCTGGTAGACCTCAGCGGAGCCATGGCGAGACCGAACGGAAGCACCTTGAACTGGTAGATTTGGCCCACAAATGTGAATTGTAGAAACTTCTGTGAAGTCTCTGTGATAGGCATATGGAAGAACCCATCCTCGAGATCAAGGGATTTTGTCCACTCCATGGGCCTTAAGCTGCTGCCACTGACTGGGCTGTCTCCATCCAAAAAGACTGGACTTCCAGATAGGCGCTCAGCCTTGACAGGTCTATGACCGGACCCCATCCTCCGTCCCTCTTGGGGACCAGGAATATTATTATGTGAAAACATCATCCAGTCATCAGCATTTTAATGCTTTTTTTGTTTAAACAAGGGGCCCATGGGCCTAATGCTCTGCTGGCACCGTGGCTATATTGCACCTGGTCATTTCAAAGTTGTGAGTCCTCAAGTGGCTTCTGAACATAATCATAAAGCTTATGTAAATTTACTGTATAAGATGGCACTTTGCTCCATATGTTATCATAGCTTATTTGTACAATTCCTGTGATGAAATTGTTGCATGTGCCAAGACAACAATGAGTGAGTTCTTAACTTTGTCCTCAGTGACCTTGGGACAGAAGATCAAGGTCAACCAAATTAAGTAATATAAGAGGCCCACAGGCCTGGTTCTGTGATGACATTGCCATTGATGTCCAAGCTACACCCTGCCATTACAAAATCATCTTTTCAACTTTACAGGAATGGTGACCTTACAAAAATAGGTCAAGGTCACTTATATTCCATAAAATTGTAGCTTTGGACATGGTCCATATATATATATATATCCTATAAATTTGGCAAGTCATGTCCAATCACTTTTCCAGATATCAAATTTTATATCTTAAAACACATTTTGGCTCATAATTTCCGTCAAATTATAGCTGGCATCACTAGTATCCCTTGCAACTTAGACTTTGAACTCCCCAACAATTCCACCAAATTTGGTCAAGATCTGCCAAAAATTAAAGATGCTGGAATGTTCACAAGATTTTCATATTTTGACCCCTATACTGCATAATTTTGTAGGTTGCATCACCAATATCGAAATGGATCTAGATTTTTATACACCCAATAAGTCCTGAAAGTTATATTGCGCTAACTTGAAAACTGTGGATGGTATTGCGCTAATGAGCAAAAGTTTATGGACGGAGGGATAGATGGACATACATGAGCGGTGGCATAAGCTCTGCGACCTTTGGTCAGCTGAAAACAAGTGAATGAAAGATATTAAGCTGCAACTCCAAAATGGAGTGAACTCAATTTTGCGTAAAAGTTACCAGATACCTGCCACATGATAACTATGAGCACACCTGTAGTATGGTGATGTCGATGTACAGAGGGTAAGCTCCACTCCTCATGTCCCCTGCAACCACTTTGGCATGCTGGAACAGACCACATCCATGTCTACCTTTACAATCAACATGTACACAACACCAGCCAGCTTTGGCAGTGAACCCTTTCAGTACTTATCACAACAGAAGTTACTCTCATCTGAAGTACTATCATGATTTCTCATTCAAAGTTCTTTAATATACAGAGACCTTTTATGCAAATACCAGCATACATTTACTTCCAGACCGAGAGAGGGAGCGAGGGAGGAAAAATGGTTCATGTCACTGGCTTTCATCAACATGCTTTGGGCATGCTAAAGAAACCTGTTAACCCTTAAAGTGCTATAGTCGTTTTCTCATTTCTGTTAAACATAGAATGGTTAAAAGATTCCTCATGAAGATACCTTTTATTCAAATAACAGCAAGCCTTGTCTTGAGCAAAAAGTAGTCTTAGTCAACAGCTTTCCTGGGGGCACTTTGCACGCGATACGCGCAAAGTGCCCCCAGGAAAGCTGTTGACTCAGTCTTAAATCAGCGCTTCAAGGGTTAAATCAGCCTCGGACTCGGCACTGAAAAGGTTAAATCAAACGTATCCTATCTTTGGTCTCAAAAAAATCAAAAGATGTTGGAAGAAGACTTGGAGTTGAAAGACAACTGGTAAATATTTCTCATATCTTGTCCATATTGGCATTCACAAATATCTAAGCAATTGCAACATAAACATTCTACTTACGAGAGTATATCAGGTATCTTGCATAGAGGTGAACTTTAACCAATATTGAAAGCTATTGAAACAAAAGTTATGGGGTAACTTTGGGTAATAGCCATCTTCCTGACTCATTTCGAAAGCATTGAATCAATCAATGCCACTTTTTTCAAAACACATGTTCACATGTACCATTAAAACTAATTCCATGTAGCCATAGAAGTCACAATTACCAATTATCTGTGTATTCAGCTGAATACACCATCCAAAACACATAATTCTTCAGGGCTGGAGATGTGTATTCCCATTCGATTGCATGTTAAATTAACCTCAAATTAAAAGTCTACTTTCAAAGCTGAAAGAATAAAATTTATGTGAACATTTCAGCTATGTATGTAATTTTACCATACAAATGTTGCTGCTTCTGCAGTGAGTGGTTTTAAAGCTATTAGGCTGTAAAATACAATGAAATATAATGGGAATACACAACTCTAGCCCTGAATGACTGAAATGCCCTCTACAGGAGAGCCATAGAAGCTTCTGTTTTTGCTCTCCTTTATTATTATAATTTGCCATTTTATCCAATTTGAACTACATATGCTTTGTTCCATATATCCTCTGGGCCCATACAAGCAGTACCAATGTGCCATTTTACTTCATTTGGATTTTGAATTTCGAACAGCATTCTGACATACATAACGTAAAAGATGAAGTGTCCTACTGCTCTGTATGCCCATCTACCACAGAGGCATGTACTGACATTGAAATATGACATAAAAGATGAAGTGTTCTGCTGCTCTGTACTACGCCAACCTACCGCAGAGGCACGTGCATCACAGGGCACATTGAGGAAGGATGTATGTTTGTCCCAGTGTAGCTCCAGCCATAGTGTGCCCTTTTGGTGCTGGGACAGGTCTTGACATCCACTCTCAAATATGTCGCACTGAGCTTGGTACTGGGTCTTCACCTGCAGCAAACACAGACAACATGTGACATACATGTACACCGTACGTGAAGTTTTTAGTAATTTCTGTATTAGTAAGTATATTTACCTCATGACCACCATTGCCTAGGCCTCTGTGTCTGGCAAATAAGCCAACACAATTGAATCGGGTTACTTACTTGATTGTTTCCAAAAACCTGATGGTCCTAGTGCCCATGCTACCTTGAACTACATACCTCCTTGATGACTGGTCAGTTGATATCACCTAGGTGAAGGAAGCCGGGTGGTCGGATGGGCTTCTCTGGTGGTCGAGAGGTGATATACCTACTATACCCAAATTACTAAAAATTTCACGTATTAGTTTCGTAACGTTACCTCTCAACCCTGGGGGGATTACTCCCATTAGTGATGATACTGGGTATGTGCCGCTCTGAAGGCTCCTCTTTTCAGTGAAATTTCCCGAAAAAAGGTGCAGTATTTTGACAAAAATTCACTAAAAAAAGGATAAGTTTTCTCTTTTATGGCCCGAAATCTGGGGAAATTTCCCTGACAAAGGTCAAAATTTTCTCCCTGGAGCACTTTTGTCCCCAATTTGGGACCATATTTTCTACTATTTCGGTTAAAAAATTCCCTAAAAAGGTATCTTTTTTTGTGAAAAAGTGCCCAAACAAAGGGTGGGTTTTTGAAAGGTCTAGCCAGACACACACCAAAAATTTGGGGAAAACCCACTCCGGCTCTCAACTGCCATTGCCGATATTCAGACACATTGGAGGATGGTGTAACATTACACACATACTGACTATAATAAGACTGCCAGGACCAACAGCCTGGGGGGGGGGGGGGGGGGGAGCCATCGGTCTGAGTGAGGAGGAAGCAATGTCTGAAGGGAAAGCCTCAGAAGTACATGGACTTGGGGTCGCCAACACTCCTTACTGACCAGCATGGGATTGCACTGGGCCTCCCAGAAAGTCGCCTGCCAACCTGATAGCTATCCACCTTGTGGGTAGACGTTGTCTATTTCCACTCTTCAGTTCTTGGAGATATAGTAAGACTAGTATCTTGTGGAAAACATTGTGGGCGCCAGTTATATGGTTCCGAGAGGGAGTGTCCGTAAAGTGGGTCCGCCGGCTCTAGGCCTGGGGACATAGCGACAACCGCCCAACATGACTCCCAAAGAAGGTCTTAGGCCTACCCAAGGTATGCCGACCTATCGACTGTATCGGAGTCTAAACCCAGAGCTCACCATGAAGTGGAACACAGCCACAGCCCTGAGTGGACGAGGGAAGTCTAACTGACAAGTATCAGGAACCTATGCAAAGGAGCCGGCAATGCCGCAAAGGTGTACATACCCTCCTCAAGCACTATCTAGTCATGTAAATAGTGCTTGCAAGTCAAGAACACCTTGAGCATCAGCTGAAGTTCCTCCCACCTATCTTCCGAAGGGCAAGATGTAGGCAACCATGTCAAATTGGATGCCGAGAAAAGGCAAAAATCTGCTCTGGCATAGGGCTGGACTTGCAGAGGTTCACAATCAGGCCTAAGCATTTGCAAAGCTCCAGAACGGTCTGTGTGCAACTCTGTGAATCTAGGCACTGTAGCGCCCGGATCAGCAAGATCTCCAGGCACACATAATTGCAAACAGCATTCTGTTGAAGGTGCACAGCAACTGCCTGCACACACCGGCTGAACTTTGCAAGCACTTTGCCCATTCCTGGGGCGCAGCTTCGGCCTTAGAGGCCTCCATCACGAAACACTGAACCTCTTAGTAAGTACGTGGTCAGTGCTGACAGGTCTATGACCAGACACCAACCTCTGCTCGCTTGGGGACAAGGAAGAGCGTGCAGGCTGTCCTAACCTGGTGATCAATCCCTCTTGACAAGGTTGTCATGAGCATAGCTGCCCGGTCAAGCCAGTCCCGGACTGCCTCCATCACCTGAGCAGAGTGCTGGAGATCCTCCAAGAGCGACCTCAAGGCTGCCCAGGAGAATCCTAATACAATGCCATTAGGACAAAGCCCCTGGCATTTTCCTTGAGTCTCTGGAAGGCTTCAGTAGGTGCGGAGATGGACTTTGGCTGCCGCACATCAAATTCCTCCACATCCAAATCCACTGGAAGAAGATGTGAGGGAAAGATCTGATCAGATGCAGAGTACCACTTCCCCTGAATGTCTGGCCGGTGGAAGAGTCACCCTTGTCGCAGACAGCCAGAGGTCGGCAGTTCTGCGGGGAACCCAGTGCCGTGAATCTTGGCTGTCAGCTGATTGTAGAACTCAGCCAAGAAGGGCGAGAAGGAGATGGAAGTC
Organism: Hermodice carunculata; assembly: GCA_964020975.1. Classification (NCBI taxonomy): domain Eukaryota; kingdom Metazoa; phylum Annelida; class Polychaeta; order Eunicida; family Amphinomidae; genus Hermodice; species Hermodice carunculata. Next base: position 43,941,925 of record OZ026630.1, on the reverse strand, counting down.
CTATGCCGCGCAACGTCCAGGGACAAGCCCCGGCAGGACGTGGCACCGGTCCTGCACCTCTCCTTCACTGGGGGCCCACAGCTTCTTGCCCACCAGGCTCTAAGAGGGAAAAAGCAGGAAGCAGAGCCGAAATGGCAGTCAGAGGCACCGGAGAGGGAACTTGGGTCATGAAGCGGGCCGTCACTGCAGGAATCGAAGGCTCACTACTGGTACAAGACGCCACCACAGACTTGGGTACCTTTCTCTGTGCTTTGACATGCCCGAAGTTTTTACCCAAGCTCTCAGACCCAGGAGCTCAGGAAGAAGTCCGGGACTTTGGTGCTCAGGGACGTCCAGACTTGATCCAAGTGCTTCGACAGGAGCACCCGGGAAATCGACCAGGGCTTCAGAATGCCTGGACGAGAGCCAAAGGGCTTCCATCCAGCTTTACCGACTGATGCGGTCTAGACCTCGAGCTCTTTGACAAGGAGGTCTGAGCTCTTGAGAGATCCAAACGTCGCTTAGCCTGCCTCTTTGGAGGGGACTCAGAAGTGATGGGCTGAGAAGGAGACATCAAGGCCTTGAACAGATCCACTTACATCTGTGCACTCCTAGCCAGACTCCAAGGCTGCAAAGAGCCTCGGATCAGTGGTCACGGGAGCACCAATCGTCAACTTTGGTTGAGCTGGGGGCTCAAGATCCCCATGTCATCAGGTGATCTCTTGCTGCCCCTCTTGCGACTGCATCACCTCGTCTCCTTACTCCACCAGGGGGTTTCAGGTGTAGAAACGGCGACCACCTGAGCCTGCAAGGGTTCCACGTGGGATCACCTATGTTTCTCCAGTGTAGTTGCTGAAGATTCAATGCAGTCAGAGTCCAAGGCCCCAGTGTTTGGCAGCAAGGACCTGCTGCCTACCCCTAACTCTCTCACTCTTTCTCCGGGCTTGCTCATAGAGCAGCTACTTGTCCTCTCCCCAACTGGCACAAAATCGACAGGTTCGCTCACGAGAGCACATGCGGCAAAGTTTCTGGCGACAACCAAAACAATGGTCACGGTTGTCCCAGGCTGCCATGAAGTCGTTACGGGAATCCATCTTCTGACCTTATCCCAACAGGGGAAAAGTGGTCACTGGATCAACACTTACAGCTCACTTCCAAGCAGAGGTTGCCTGGTGAGTACTGTCCTCCCTCTGTCTGCAATCTGATCGGCTAAACACTATGTTGAAATCACAGTATCAAGCCAAAACGACCAGCTCTACTTCCACATTTCGACAGGTATCTGTGGATCAAATATCACCTATCCTCGTCTCCAGACAGTCCATGACTGCTTAGAAAGGTTTTTGCAAGGTTCCAGGAGCACTAGAATAGTGGTAGTAAACAAAAGCTCACAAAGTTCCCAACTCAAAAGACCATTCCAAAAAATGGCACTGAGGATGAAGGAAGTATAAGGGAGCATGCGCACCAGGATTCACCACTGGATCCTTTGGAACCAAGAGATGGTACCAACAGGACTGTCAAGTTTTTAGAAACAATCGTGTGAGCAACCCAAATCAATTGTGTTGGCATATTGGCCAGACACAGAGGTCTAGGCAATGCTGGTAGAGAGGTAAAGTGACGGAACCAATAGGCAAAATACAGGGTAATATCATCAATTAGAGAATGGCACAAAACATTAGATATTACAATGCACTGCTGCTAATGGGATGGAAATTTGTGTTTCTTTAAAAAAAAAAAAAAAAAAAAAGCAGCATCCCTGTAATGTAGTTTGCATTTTGATACTGAGGAGGACACTAATTCTATCTGCCAAGCCTCCCTTACTTGGTAACAGTCTTCTCCTTTTGGCCTAAATTTCTGGATTTTTCAACATAAAGTGTGCCTATTTTGGCCAATTTTCCCAATGAAAATTTATTCACTTTTTGGTTCCTTGTTAAAATTAATCTTCCCCACATGAGCAAAAAAATCTCCCCATTTCTTGTCAGAGATAGCTGACAGGTATGACAAATAAATGTTGCACTCACTATGGTACGATGTCGTGCACCCTTAAGCAAATTCTTGGATGGCTCACTATGTGTGGGACCTGAAAAGCAAGTACAGGTTTTAAGTATACTTCAGTCACCATGTTTTGCCAAGATTCTGGTTTCTGGTTCTTGTATCTGTGCAAGAACTTCATGTAAACCTGCATACCTGTTTGTCACCAATCAAAAATGTCATCTAATAATTTGGCACCACTAAACCTGATCATACACCAGACAGCCCATACACCAGACAGCCCTAAAATTTGGTGTTCAAAGAAAACACAAAAAGTGAAAAAGAAGAAAAAAATCATTGCAATAAACTGAGGCTATAAATAACAAGTGCTACACAGCTTAAGTTTGCATGGATTGACAAGTGGGGTAGAAGGGTGGCAGGGTGAGAGGAATGGCAAATCAAAATAAATTGGCTTAAACATTCACTGTGCTTTGCCACTAGACTAAGCACCAAAACTTGTCATCTGGCGTAATATTAGGCCACCAAAATGCAAGGAGATTGATGTCTCCATGGGATCTCAAGTCTCGTAAAGCCCCCTGCAGTACTTGTTTGAATGTCTAAGCATAGTACCCAGTGCCCCAGCTCTGGGTGGGTATGGATAAGTGACTCTGTGACTTGCATGCACTTTAGCATAAGGTTGGCACAATCTAGCATGAATGGGCCTATTTGGTGAGTAACAGGTTTATATTGCCCAGATCTTTGATGGCACAGGCTTCTTTCCCTACAGATCAGCCCTATGGCCCAAGGGTATTTTGCTGCTGTGTCCTTGTTGACCAGGATGTTCATCCTGAAAGGAGCAAAACTTCTCTCTGATGTGATCAGAGGGTGAGGAAAGCTGAATAATATGGCAAGCCTTTTTGACATTTAGTCCTATTTGGCGATATCACTTTATCATTTATCACCGAATCATTTGGTGATATTGCTCAATGGTCTCATTTACTGATATCCCTCAATCATTAGGTGATACCTATGGCAAGCCCTTTTGATATTCAATTCTTTTTGGTGATATTGCCAAATCATTCAGTGATATCGTTAAACATTTAATGATATCTCTAAATCATTCAGTAATACTGTTAAATCATTTGGTGATATCTAAATTATTTAGAGATATCGCTGAATGATTTAGGCATATTGCTAAATCATTTGGTGATATTGCTAAATCATTTAGGGATATCACTAAATTACTTAGCGATATCGCTAAATGCATTTCCGCTTCCTGCCCTATTTTTGTCCAATATGGCTGCCAATTTGGAGGGCAGTGTGATGGTTTCATCCTCCCAAAGTGTTCTGTCAAGAATTGATCGTTTTCTCCAGCATTTAAATTTTCAATGGGTTTACTATTATGCGGCCAAGACAGTGAATGCTGACTATTAATTTAGTCGTAAATACCAGTCAGGCCTACAGGTCCAAATGCTCACTCCTTCACGCCAATCACTATACAGTCACAGGACAATTAATTACCCAGCATGCACTGATTCATGGATTCAGCATTATCGCTAAATTATTTAGTGATACACGTATCATTAAATTAGTTAGGGATATGTCTAATTCATTTAGGGATATGGCTAAATGATTTAGGGACATGATCATTAAATGAGACCATTTAGCGATATCACCAAATGATTTGTACCATGTGTAGCAATCAATAAAAACTAAGAACTTCCAAGAGCCCAAATGATCTGAGCATTTTGTGTAGAAGTAATAAAAAGAATTACACATCTGGGGCCCACATCATGTCTGTATCCTCAAGCAATTGGCAACTGATCAGTACAACCCAGGGAGCATTGTGTGAATGGGTGCGTGAGCAGTGTACAGATTTGTTTAAAAGAATTTCTCCTGCAAATGACAGCTCTCTGTAAAGTTCAAACTTCATGGTGGCAGATCACGATAGCAATTAATGAAGCTGCAGCCTTTCCCAGGCCAATCTCGGTGATTTATTTTGCCTATTGTGCACAGCCTGGCATTGTTTTAGTTCGAGAGATCATGACCTCCGCACTCAATGATGCTACATGTACTTAGTTTCATATTTCTTCATCAAAGATACAGTGCCAAAAATTCCACTTCAGCCCATTCACAAATTTTGGTACTCCATTGCATACATTTTCCATATATTCTCCATAAAAATACATCTTTTTTAGAATTATGGTAACTTCAGCCAATCACTATAAGAAAAGCTATGTACGGCATCCATGTTTGTTTGACCATACGCAGAACAGACACATGCCATCCCGCGCACATGTCCAATTACTTCATGTTTACAAACTTGTCCCAACCGATTTCTCCCCTTTTATACCAGTCAAGTCTGGTTCCTTTTTAAAAGGAACTTGTTACCACTTTGCTTCTTTCCATATTTACAAAAACAGGTTTGTATATTGTCAAAATTTCCAGACCTGTGACAGACCTTAATTTGCTTTATTGAAATTATCCGCTCTGTGTGCCAAATCTATCACTGATCTGTTGCCACCATGATTCATATTGCTCAAAAGTGCCAGATCACATCTTTAATAACATTCAGGGGCATTAAACTTTTCTGATGGACTGGAAAACCCTGACAAGCATCCTGGCAAGAAGTCCTGTATGCTTCATCTTAAACTGGTACTCTGGTGTATTAAATTTGCTGCTTTCTAGCATTTCAGTCAGTTTTGCTTAATGTGTACAGCAACAATTTACCAAGCATCTCTGAGCATAATTAATCACATTTTATCACAAAAGAAATTTTAACCAGCAGAAAATATATAGGTCCAGAAGTCTACAACCTCTTGTCAGCAAAGACACTATTTCAGAAAATAGAGAAGTCCACAACATAAAAACATGTACCTAGTGAAAGCAAATCCAAAACTTTCCAATGTGAACATGTCGCACAAAGAAAGTCTGAAGTTTTCAAGACTGATGTGCCACAAAACTTGCAAGTTTAACACTCACTTGCAAATGAAGGTATGGAATGAAATATGATGCTAGTAAAACCAATGACAAATGTGTGAAATGAGAAGTTAGAGTGGGGATTAATTGTAATTTACTTTTTTACATAGAGAAACTTACAGATGGCGCCCTGGTCAGAAGGCATAGCTGGAATGCAAATATGGAAACTTATTTCTCACAGAAAAATAATTCTAAAGGAAACATGCCTATTTAAATATCGTCCAATACACAATGTATCCTGACATAAATTCACAATGCATGTTGTGAAACAATTTTTATCTTTGTACATGCAATGATGGCATTTGCGGCAGATACATACCAACAACAGTGACTGTGTACTGATGTAGCAGACACTTGTCTGTGGAGGTTTGCCATGTGGCACCCATGTATACAAACTTGCCACTATCCTGGCTGCACAGCACCCATAGTGGCAGTGGGGTTTCCTGGTTGGCCTCCCCGTCCAGCGGGAGAGTTGGATGCATTGCCAGATTGTACAGGGACAACAGGTACCTATAATGCAACCATCAGAACACTTTCATGCAACTTAATCTTAAATTACATATAAATTTGCTGGACAAGTGTCTGGAGGACAGGGTTGCCAATGATTTTCCGTTTCCAAAAAGAGGAATTCTGCTTTATCAGCAAAATTTTTTCAAATTCCGTTTCATTGCTATATATTTATATATAATTCATACAAGAAAAATATCAAATTCCATTTCTAGGATGAAAAAAATGCACAATTCCGCTTTGGTTTTGGAAAAAACGGAAAATCATTGGCCCTACACCAGTACTTGAGCTGGGACAGACTGGTTTTGTCCTCTTCTGCACTCATCAGTGGCAAATTACAGGAAAATGGATTATTACGCTGCCTTATATAATCTTAAATTAGATGAAATGTTGACATTTTACACAATGCTGCAGATGTAAAGCATCACAAGTTTAAAGCTGATTATTCCCCAAAATTTAGTCACTAAAATTTTTTATGTTGTGAACCCTGCACACACATTGATTCAATTTATTTTCTCAGGTGCCACGTTTTGGGTGGTTCACACTCCTATAAGAGCTCAAATGTCTCTGAGAACTTAAAACTAGACATACCTTCAACACAAGTGTTGACTGAAGGGTCTGCCATTTGCTCAAATTAAGTCATGGTGACACCAAAATCTAATCAGTTTATCTTGCCAGGTACCACTATAAAAGCAAATATATAGCCCTTAATCATGATTAAAACTGTTCCAAGACAAGTGAACCAAATGTAAACCTGCATGACTAGAGCTTTTCTGGGCTGAAAACAAGTTTAAAACATTAATGCAGATGCAGGTTGATGTGATGAGATATACCTGGCTCTTGACGATGACACAGGGTGCAGAATGTGACCGTCATCTGTAGTTACAGCTTCTTTAGGTACATCATACTGCACCAGCTTCAGCGGTGATCCTTCCACACTGTCATCACTTTGACTAGCCCTGCTGGTTCTGCTACAGTCTGTGCACTAAAATGTTAACATTTACAATTTTGTTAACATATAAACATGTCTACATACATATTTTTCCAGTCACTGTTTTTCACATCTCTCCTCTGACAACATTCATTTCACATCATTCATGCTTGAAAATGGCAGCCTAAATTTTGTCTTTTTGAGCAATTGTACAAGGTACAGAGGACAACATGCTTGTGTAGGCTGTATTTCAAATCATACTATGTTGGCAGTCATAATGTGGCCTCTTCCTACATCCAAAATGACTACATTCAGTGTCCATGCATACATGTTCATGCAGCATCTCATATATCCATATCTTGCCAAATTTCAAAACCTCTGACAGTCTGTAAGTGATGGTCTGTCTATCACTCCTGGGCAAGACGGACAGACATCTCAATATAGACTAGCTGTTCGGAGTGCACTTATATGATACATAATCCAATATCTCAATCACTAAAAAGATGAGAAACATTATGACCTGATGAAGAGAACGGTCTGGGGAGATCCCGTAAGCACTGTCTGCTGATAAATCACCCAGTCTTATCATGAACCACGGCTGGAACTGACGCCCACAATGGAGACTGTATGTAATGTTCAATGGTGAGCTCCCTTCTTTAACACGCATAACTTAGGTACCTTGGACCATGAACTCTCCTCAAGAAATTAGAACCACGTGTCCTGATTAGGGATGTCCAGTTTCCGCGATCACGGAATCACGGACGGATTTGCGGAATCGGTAAAATAAAACGGAATTATAGATTTCTCCAAAACTGCAACCATTTCCCATTATTTTCAGCCATTCCAAAGCTTTATTTGAAGTAAATTCACATAAAACTCATCCTTCGTGATCGCTACCATTCCATTCTAATAAACAATGATTTACCAGAGACCTCTGGTGACAAATTTAGATAAATTACCCAATGCTGGCGGCCGGCTTCATTTCGTGCGGGACTATTATTTACTACTTGCCGAAGTTGGCCAGCAATATGGCAGCCAAGCAGCGTGGCGACGGACGCCAAACACTACCAGCCTCAAACAGCCCTTCTTAATAATTGCAGAGTGGATAAAATATATAAAATGGAAATAAACGGAATTATCAATTTGAGAAAACGGAATTTTTAATTTGAGAAACGGAAAATGACAAAAAAAATCATGGAATCTGGACATCCCTACCTGATGCGATAGGGGAAACTAGCATGCGTAGATAGATGCGATATTATTAACCCACAGATGTACTATTACACAGTAAAACAGTATTTCTCAAATGGCAAAGTAACTGGCACAAATCCCACAGGTCGCCCTTAACCAAGACAAAAAATTATACCCATGACATAGAAACTGGAATTGCAAGGTGAATCAATAACCACTATGGAACCACGTCTGCAAGGAGCCCTTTAGTTTAAGACCCTAACAAACCAACGATTAACCACAAATGGACGTCTCAGGGAATGACAATACCATCTGGTACTTTTTGTGCAGAGGGTAAAAACTCCTCAAGTTATGATGCAGAAATCAAATTCACTAATATGCCTTTGGGAATGGGGTCATAGGGGAACCATCTTCACCAAGCCCTTTTTCAGAACTATTACCCTGTGCATCATACATGTAGATGCTCTAGCTCAAAAACTTCTCAAACTAGAACCGAATTTTTCGTGTGAAAAACATTATGCATCCCCTGAGCAGGCACCTCTCATATGTGGGCCACCATTCTTCTGCAGAAAGTTTGGCCTTGACCTCCCTTGACCTCAAAGTCACCTCTTAGCAAATTTTAGGGAAATCTCACCTGGGTAAACAATGACAAAGTTTGATGGACTTCAATCATAACCATTTGAAGATGTGGCAGGGAAACCTATTTATTTTGAAAGGCATAAGTGACCTTGACCTATGACCTGGAGGTCATCCACAATCATATGAGAAAAATTCCCAAAATCTATGGAATATCTGTACCAAAAATATTAAGTGAATTTGGCTTACTGTTTTGAAGGAGTCAAAATGTGAACTACCATAGCAGACCCCATTGACTTTCATGGTAATCAATAGGAACACAAAAATAAGCCAAAAAAAAAAAAAAAAAAAAAGCATGCACCATTAAAGTTCTAAAAATCATTGGAGGATAATCATTTGTTCACAGTTCATAGATACCTACCTGATGTACATCCCCACTAAGTTTGTGGAAAATCTGGCCAATGGTTTTGGAGAAGAAGTTGAAAATGTGAATAAGCATTGCAATCCCCATTGATTTACATAGTAATCAACAGGAATGCATGCAGTTTGACCTTTCAAGGTTACTCAGGTTTAAAATAAACCATACAAACTGAAAGCCCATAAGTACTTTCCTATTAACAATTAATAGTAACTTTGGGCCTAGGATGCACCATTAAGATGGTATAAGCCAATATGTGAAAACTGCTAAGTCAGCAGAAAATGCAACAAGGATTTGACCTTGACCTTTGACCTCAAGGTTATATATTATAATATGGGACAAATTTCTGAGACCAATAGACTATCTGTACTAAATTAAGAGGCAATAGGTCAGGAGGGGACAGAAATATAAAACTAAGATACGTGGAGGCGGTGGACAACAGGACTAAACACTATATGCATCCCCTCCTACAGGGGATGCATAGTTATCATACAGAAACCAAATTCACTTATTTAGCTCTGTGACCTTGGGAATATGCCAAGGTCACCTATCTTTGAACTTGATTAAACCCACATACCGGACTATAATCCTGTGCAATATGAAAGCCTTCCTTAGCTCCAAAAAGTCTGGTGTTACCTCATTTGTGTTGATTTGTTGGAACAATTCACAAATGTGACTCTGTGACCTTGGGAATGGTTTAAAGGTCACCCATATTCGAGCTTGACTGAGCCATTACTGGGGACTCTTATCCACAGCAATGTGAAAGTCCTGGACCCAAAATTTGTGGAGTTATCTTATTCAGGTCAATGTGTTATAGAATGCACTATATGTGGCTCTCTGATCTTGGGAAAGGAGTAAAGGTGACCCATCTTTGAATCTGATTGAACCCTTATAGCAGACTATGATCCTGTGCAACATGAAAGCCTTAGTTCCAAAACATCTGGAGTTATCTTGGTTGTGTCGATGTACTGAAGAATTTAAAAATGTGGCTCAGTGACCTTGGCAATGGGGTCAAGGTCATCCGTTTTCAAACATGACCGAGCACTTATAGAGGACTATTTCATGTTCGGAACGAGCGGGACTCGAACCTGCAACCTTTGGCACCAGTTGCCTAGCTGAAATGGGAAACGCACATATCCACTCGACCAAATCCCCATTCCTAAAAAGAATGGTTCAATGGAGGTAGTTATGTGCAAGTGCCATGTCAAAACGGTAATGCAGTATATTTACTGAGTCGGCATTTATTTCCAGAATCGGGGACTTAAATCCACCAGCATTAAGGAAATGCCGAAAATATATATTTCATGTTCGGAACGAGCGGGACTCGAACCTGCAACCTTTGGCACCAGTCGCCTAGCTGAAATAGGAAACGCACATATATCCACTCGACCAAATCCCCATTCCTAAAAAGAATGGTTCAAAGGAAGTAATTATGTGCGAGTGCCATGTCAACACGGTAATGCAGTATATTTACTGAGTTGGCATTTATTTCCAGAATCGCGGACTTAAATCCACCAGCATTAACGAAATGCATATAACTTTGTGCCATATGAAAGCCCTAGCTCAAGACCTTTCGGAATTATCACGTTTGTGTCGATGTGTTGAAAAACATGAAGCAAATGAAATGGATGCAAAAACAGTATATCCCCTCATGGGTACACTGGGAGACATAATTAAGAATTTTTGAGTTAAACACTTACTTAGGGTTGGGTATATTTATTGATACATATCATGATATATCATGATTGTTCAGTTTGAATAATTAAGCTGTAGGTGACACTTATTGAGACCAATAAATGTGATAAATAGGACTATGATATGCACTGGTCTGGGGGGAAAAAAAAGACATTTGCACAGAAAAGTGATAATAAAGATTTTAAAAGAAAATCAACACATAAAGTTGTTGTTTGGTTTTCATTTACCCAGTATGTATTATTCTCATCTTCCGTGTGAACACTATACAGTGGAAACCGTAAACATTAAACATGCTGCATTCATGCATAGGCTCCCACTGCCAGCCACTTTCTTGATCAATGATCTGACAGCAGTAAAACAAAGCTTTAGATTTGGAACTGGTTAGTTGGTTACATCCAGAGGCGAGAGCCTAACTATCAATCATACTATCACCATAGTATTTAATGATCAAACATTATGACGAACATCATTTTAATTTACAACAATGTACAAATTTTGAGTCTGTCTACAGACTGTGTGCGGTCACTTTTTTTACAAAGGCCAAGCAACACAGGCCGTGCAACACCCTGGACACAGGCATGGTTTTCACATATATTTTTTCCAGCCTTCTATCATGAATTCCATTCCTATCTTGTCCTGTCATACAGATTTGTTCCATTCAAACATTTGAATACAATTAAAGCTACAAAACTGTGTAAAAAAAAAAATCAATAACAATGTGACACAAGACGGCGATCAACAATACATCGTGTTTACACAGATCTTCGCTTCGTCAGCGCTCAGTAACTAATCTGCATATTTTTCTTGCCTTCCGTAAGGAATTTTCACTCCTGCCTTTATCTGTGTTCAGCCGAAGTCTTTTTGTGAAAATTTAGCATCCTTGTCCAATAATCTTTGGGTGAACACGACTTGTGTACCTTCTTTACAGTAACATTGGGGACATGCACATGTGAAAAGAGTTTGTGAGCGGCACATAATTAAATCCACCTAATGAGAAATGTTCTAAGTGCATTTATGAGGTAAAATGGCATCTCCATTCCGATTCAGGGATATTTTTTCTCAAGCCAATAAGAGAGCCTTTCACATAGAAAGACTATAAACTTTAAAGATGAAAGTCTGAGGATTCCAGCAAGTACAAAACAATGGCAAACGATGCAAAACATTCTGACCGTGAAGGTGGAAAGTTACGAAGGTTTGGGTAAATTTTGCAGTTGTATCATTCAAACTGTCACAAAAACGGGCTGTTGTTTGCTTTTAATCCATTTGATACAAAAATACATTTTTTTTTTTACCACAAAATAAAAATAGACATCCACACGTATTGAAGTCTGGCTACAATAAATGCACACGCTTGGTAAATAAGCATTGCAGGCCAGCGGGAAGCTGGTGACAGCTAGCTTGCGTTGTGGGCGGCTCGAATCGACAACGGTGACAAACTATGTTCAAATACATGCCGGGTGTGCTTGACAATGGCATGCTAGGGGTTATGATTGTAATACATGGAAACAAGCCAGAAATTGTCAAAAGACAAATTTTACATGGTACCGAAAAAATACTGGTATACAAGAAACGTACAGCGGTACAGTTTGGTGCACACTCTGGACCGCAGTTTACAGGTATTTCTGTAATACTGCTCACCCTTACACTTACTACAAACAGAACCCTTGCTGTAGATAATGTGCTTACCTCTACAAATTTGGATGCAATAATAAATGGCTGTACAAGATGCTTGTTCTCCAGTAATCCGTGGAGAGGATGACTGTGGTCATACTTGTTGAGCTGGAACTCCTGAAGTTACAGAAGGGTGCATGTAATACACAGTATTTCAACCAGCCTATGGTTACTTGGACACAAAGACCTGCAAACGTTCATTACACTACTGCAGCAGTACAGTTCTATTACACTAATTCAAGTTTGTTCAAGTGGTCATGCTCCAGTGCTGGTATGCCTGATCCTATAAGCTCAGCTGACTGGGAAGTCAGCTGAGCTAAAAATGAACAAAACAAAAAAAAAAACAAAAACAAAAAAACAAAGAACAAAAACAAATTATATAAAAATCACTAGAATGTGACCATTTGAACAAACTTGGTAGAAACCCACCAAAGGTAAATTCCCACCAAGCTTGAAGTAACTCTGTTTGACAGTGCTGGAGATGTCAAAAATGTGAATTTCCATTGCAATCTCCATTAACGTACACAAAGTAATCAAGAGGAATGCATACATTCACCGGCAGGTATCAGAATTGAAAATTATGTTAAATATCAGGGATCCAGAGCATTATCACCTTGTAAACAACTTGGTTTCACCCTCCCACAAGCTATATTTTCACAGGGTTTCAGAACAATCTGAGTGTTGGTTTTGGATAAGTCAAACACAGAAAAAGCATCAGTCCGAGTAAGGAAGAGACATTTGAAGGGAAAACCACAGAGGTATGTGGACTTGAGGCCACCAACAGCAGAATACTGGTCAAAGCTTGGAAACCCTCCTTACCGACCAGCACAGGACTGCACTGGCCCCCGCACTCCCAATTGACCGCCAACCTGACTGCTGTCCACCTTGTGGATAGGCACTGTCTATTTTCCTTCTTCTGGTACTAGTGATATTACTACTATGGTTCCATGAAGCACTGTCTGTAAAATGGGACCGCCAGCTCTGGGCCTTGGGACATCTGCCCAATACCAGTCCGAAAGAAGGTCCAGGCCTACTCCAGGCCGACCTATAGCCTGCATTGAGTCTTAACCCTGAGAGCGCAATTAACTACCAGGAAGTCTAACGGACAAGTATCAGGAACCTATGCAAAGGAGCCTGCTATGCCAGCAAAGGTGTACATGCCCTAGGCCTACTCTAGACCGACCTATAGACTACATTGAGTCTTAACCCTGAGAGCTCCATAAACTTCCAGGAAGTCTAACAGACAAGTATCAGGAACCTATGCAAAGGAGCCTGCTATGCTGGCAAAGGCGTACATGCCCTCCTGGAGCACCTAAGTTGCATAAGTAGTGCTTGCAGAAAATTGTAGATTATTGACAGCAGCAGGCCCGGAGGATATTGACAACCTCCTTGACATAAGCAGAGCACTGGCGGTCCTATAAGGGAGACCTGAAGACCTTCAAGGAGACATCGGTGTAGGACGCTGTAAGGACAGCGCCCCTGGCATCCTCGGGAAGCACTTGAGCACCAACAGCCACACCTCCACTTCTACCAAGTCCTGTAGGCAGAAGGATGTAAAGGTATTATGTGAACTCCACCTTAAAGCAGCCATAATATCTCCAACTGATTTGTTTTTCAACAGGTCCCAGGAGGCAGAAAATGCTCTGGTCTCATCAGCCTGGAGAGAATGAAGACTTCTAAGCTCTTCATCCCTTCTGGCCACCGAGTAGGCTAAAAAAATAGTATTCCTTATGATATACACCAAGAGATTGGGTTGGCAGACAGAAGTCCCAGACTCTGTCTGCCTAAGGAGAAGACCAGATGTTTCTGCTTCGCTCTATGAGGTTCAGTCATATCCAAATAGAACCGATCTGGCTTGGACCTCAACATTGTCACTGAAAAGAACTTCACCCAACAATCCATCACACAATTGAAGGATCACAGGCCAATTGTGTCTTAGACAAAAATTCCACCTGGGGCCTTAGAAAAACATCCTTCCCATCAGCAGACCACCTGATGAGGGATCTAAGGCTTGTATTTCCCCGCGCCTAGCACCTGTGGCCAGAGCTAACAGGAAGACAGTCTTAAAGGTTACGGTCTTGAGATCGATGGAACCCATATCCTCAGGCTTGAATGAGGGCTTATTCAGTGCCCCAAGCACCATGGAGAGATCCAAGCACGGCACAATATTGTGCTCCACTGGCTGATCAGTGTAAAAACTGTTGACAAGCCCACAGAGGAAGGGATCCGTCCCTAAACTCTGCCACCTGGCCTTAAGGGTAGCCAAAATGACTGACTTGCACCCCTCCATGGTGCAAACCTTCAAGTGCCCCTCCTTCAAAAGAAAGTCTGCAATCTGATGGACCGAAGCCTCCCAACGTGAAAGTCCCTTTGCAGAACACCAGGCAGCAAACTTGTTCCATCGTGAACAGTATATTCTTAGAGAAGGCTCAAGAAGCTTCCTGTGGGCAACCCGCTCAGCTACTCCCTTTGAGAAGCCGGCTGAAGCAATACCCTTGGTGGTAGTTGTAAGTTGCTCCAAGGATCATTCCCTCTTGGGCCACCAGGGGCACAGAAGAGGTACTTCGCACTGCTCCTCTCGTATCTTGCATGACACTTTCGGTAAAAGCAGGGTTGGAGGAAAGGGATATGCCCACATCCCCTACCACGAAATTGACATGGTGTCTGTTGCCAATGTCAACTTGTCAGGAAAAGGGCACACAATCGTAGGCTGACAGGGGGCAGACAACACCTTTGTCTACTTCGCACCCTGCCTCATCCGGACACTTCTGCCACCTCTCTTAGGCCATGTTTTTTGCCCTTTTGACATGGTGGACCAACCCCTGACTGAACGGTACTGGATCAACAGGGTCCAAGGGCAGCTGGTAAGCAGCTTTGCTTACCACCATCGGCAGGTTGGCTGTTGAGACAAGCGCATTACGCTGCACTAACTAAACATGAGCATTGAGTGTAATGGTTCCGCTGAGCATATGCCCCATGGCACAGCTTTGAGACTGCTCGAGGCCCAGCAGGGTCTCCACCAAATGTTTGGCGGGGGCTGGCGCCCCATGGTCGTCATAACCTGCGTATCGTGCTCAAAGGCCCAGAGAGATGAGAGGGCCAGGGTGACAAACTCCATCTCCTTGATGGCAAGGTCCCATAAGGGAGTGTCAACTGTAGCAGGAGAAGTTGTACACAGACCGACTCATCTGGTACAGCTCCAAACTTGCCTTCGGCTTGGCCAGCAAACAACCTGGGACAAGGCCATCCCCAGAGGCTCTGGCTTCTGGTCTGTTGCAAGATCCAGTCAGCTCAGCCGATAGTTCAGCAAATTTCCTGGCATGAAAGTAGAGAAAGGCACTTCTAACTTGGTGTGTCGCCTTCATCCTGTCGACCGATATCGGCACAGCACCATGCTTCGCCACTGTGGGCTGAAGGACTGCCTCCACGGGAAGTATTTCCTACATGAACACGACATAAGCCCAAACAAGAGGGCTGTGTGAACAGCCCGTGCCTCAGCTGATCTTGACATTCATCACACTTGCAGCTCTATGAACTTGGGAAAGGATCAAGGACACCATGTTCTGAGTAAGTCTGACCTTTATAGAAGAACACTTACATGTGCAACATCAAAGTTCAAGTAATTGTCAAGTTATAATGAAGAGTAAAATTCATGTATGTTGCACTGTGACCCCAAAAATGAGGTCAAGGTCATTCATGTACTGTCTCAGCATGACCTTCATACAGAATAATTAATATGTGTAGCTAACTCGAAACAGATCTCAAGTTATCAAGTAAACAATAAATATCGTGTCGGTTGTCCTGTGAATTAGCATTAGAATGTCCATTGACTTACATAGTAATCAATAGGAGAGCTGCATTGAACGATAAGTACCCGAATTGAAAATCCTTAAAAATCAGGAATCCAAAGCAGTGCCACCTAGTAAATAACTGTTTGACCCTTCCACAACAATATATCCATCACATTTCAGCTTAATCTGAGGGATGGTTCTGAGAACAAGTGAAAAATAGCAAAACCATACAAAAAATTCATAAAAAATTGCAGCGCCACCTGGTGAACAAATTGGGAACTAGGTTTCCCCGGGAGTGTCTATGTACGATATCAAAGCAATTGGGTGAGCGGTTTCAGAGGAAAAGAATTTTGAAGGTTTGCCCCCCCCCCCAAAAAAAACAAAGTTATGACCATTACAAGAAATTCCCATGTTAAGTTTTCCTTCTAAAACTTTTGTTGATATTTTTGAAAAAAAAATCATTAAAAAATCCAAATTCATTGGAACATGACCATTGGAACAAACCTGGTAGACAACCACCCAAGGTACATTGCCACCAAGTTTGAAGTAAATCTGGATGATGGATTTGGAGAAGAAGTCCAAAATGTAAATTAGCATTAGAATGCCCATTGACTTACATGGTAATCAATACGAAAGGTGCATTTACCCCAAAGGAGCCGACTTGAAAAAATCATTAAAAATCAGGAATCCGCAGCATTCCCACACAGTGAACATCTTTGTTTGGCCCTTCCATTAGGAACATATCCACCAAGTGTAAGCTTAATCTGAGTGACGGTTCTGGAGAAGAAGTCGAAAATATCTATAACACACAAAAATTCATAAAAAAATTAGAAAAAAACTGCAGCCCCACCTGGTGAACAAATTAACAACAAAGAGTCCCTAGATGTCTTCCTGTGTGATATCAAAGCATTTGGGTAAGCAGTTTTGGGGAAGAAGATTTTTTAAGATTTGTCCAAAAAAACCAACAAAAAAATTCATTAAAAATCCAAAAATAACTGGAGCATGACCACGTGAACAAAATTGGTAGAAACCCACTCAAGGTACATTGCCATCAAGTTTGAAGTTAATCTGGATAACGGTTTTGGAGAAGAAGTCAAAAATGTGAATTAGCATTAGAATGCTCATTGACTTCCATAGTAATCAATAGGAAAGCTGCATTGACCGATAAGTACCAGAATTGAAAAAATTGTTAAAAATCAGGAATCCGCAGCATTCCCACATAGTGAACAACTTTGTTTGACCCTTCTACAAGGAACATATCCACCATGTTTCAGCTTAATCTGAGTGATGGTTCTGGAGAAGAAGTCGAAAATAGCTATAACACACAAAAAATCACAAAAAATTACAAAAAAATCGCAGCGCCACCTGGTGAACAAATTAAGAACTAGGTGTCCCAGGGAGTGTACCTGTGTGATATCAAAGCAATTGGGTGAGTGGTTTCGGAGAAGAAGATTTTTTAAGATTTACCCAAAAAAGAACAAAAAAATTCATAAAAAATCCAAAAATCACTGGACCCTGACCATTTGAACAAATTTAGTAGAGACCCACTCAAGGCACATCTCCACCAAGTTTGAAGTGAATCTGGCTGACAGTTTTTGAGAAGAAGTCGAAAATGTGAATTGTGGACGACGGACGGACGACGGACCCTCAAAAAACCTCAGCTGACTGACAAGTCAGCTGAGGTAAAAATGGACCCTGGCTTCTACACCTACAGGGTGAGTGGTCCACCCAATCTGCCACCTCCCTTACTGAAGCCAACCAGTGGACAGCCTTCGCCTGCTCGACAGCAGCAAGAACTGACTGTGATTCGGCCTCTTTCCATTCTGCCACAGGTGGGAAAAATGAGTGCTCCCCTCTTCCACATCGGAGTCCTCACTTGGGAAGTCTGAGCAGTCAAGGTACAGGATGTCCTTGGCTGTAGGACAATCCTCCAGATAGTCCCCCAATCTGAGAAGCAAATCCCCAAGTCGCTCCTCTTTAGTGCACCTTAGCATCTGGCTGGAGCCATGCCAACACAGAAGCTTCTGCAGCCAGTGTTGCAGACTCATCACTATACTGAGACTGCAACTCCTCCAAGGCATGGAAAGTCTCTGTGGGCAAACCTGGTAGAGACCCACCCAAGGTACATTGCCACCAAGTTTGAAGTGAATCTGGCGGATGGTTTTGGAAAAGTTGATTGTTGACGACAGATGATGAACAAAGAACCATAACATAAGCTCAGCTACTGACAAGTCAGCGGAGTTAAAATTAGACATTGGAATTAGCATTGCAAAACCAATAGACTTGCAGAGTAATCAACAGGAATATATGCAGTTTGACCTTTTAAGGTCACTCAGGTTTGAAATAAACCTAAAATTAGACATTGGAATTAGCATTGCAAAACCAATAGACTTGAAGAGTAATCAACAGGAATATATGCAGTTTGACCTTTCAAGGTCACTCAGGTTTGAAATAAACCATACAAATTGAAAGCCCATAGGTACTTTCCTATTAACATTTAATAGTAACCTTGGGCCAATGCACCATTAAGATATAAGCCAATATGTGAAAACTGCTGAGTCAGCAGAAAAATGTAACAAGGATTTGACCTTAACCTTTGACCTCAAAATTATATATTATTATATGGGAAAAATTCATCAGACCCATAGATTCTCTGTACTAACAGGTCAATTGTTTTGGGGAAGAAATTGAAACTGTGAATTAGCTTTGTAATCCCCATTGACTAACATAGTAATCAACAGGAATGTATGCAGTTTGACCTTTCAAGGTCACTCAGGTTTGAAATAAACTATAAAAACTGAAAGCCCATAGGTACTTTCCTATCAATGTTTAATTGGGCCTATGATGCACCATTAAGAAGGTATAAAGCAACATGCGAAAATTGCTGAGTCGGCAGAAAAATGCAACAAGGATTTGACCTTCACCTTTGACTTCAACATTATATATTGTTATGTGACAAAACTGCCAAAAACCCATAGATTATCTGTACCAAACTAGGAGGCAATAGGTCAAGAGGGGACAGAAATGTAAGGAAATTAAGATATGTGGTGGCAGTGATGGATGATGAGATTAAACACTATATGCATCCCCTCCTACAGGGCATGCATAATAAACACCCCCCCCCCCCCAAAAAAAAAACTCACAGAATTACTATTATAGATATATGTTTGTGAAATGGCCATTTTGATGCATATGCCTATTGTCTGTAATAAAGATCAACAGGTTGACATGATATTGACTGCCATGTTAACAATAGTACCTTGTTCACTGCTTCAGATTGTATGATCTTGCTAAAAATTGCTAATTAGAACTGTGAAAGACATTATATGTCTTTTTCCAGGTATCTCTAAATCTCAAAATGAACAAAAACTATCCAAAACCAAATGGACACAAGACTGGGCATTCAAGCATGCCTTTCTACCTGAATGGAGATTTTTGAAACTGTACTTCGAAATGGAAAGTTTTCTAAGCCCTGCCCTCTTTGGTGGGTGTGGTGGGATTAATATCAGGTCATGCAGAGGCCCTATAGTTCAAGTCTGAAAAGATCAAACCTGACACTGAAGGTATTTGTAGTCTACTGGATACTACTTTCATGATTTTGACAGCACATTAGTGATGGGAATCCGCTGAAATTTCATCAATGATCATTGGCTGAAGGACAGTCAACGGATGATTGATCATAATTGATTTATGCACTAATGCCTCAAAACCCGACCATGTGTGACATGTATCCTGCCTAGTTTTCAGCCATGTCATAGCACACAACCCCACTATTGATGATGTTTCAGCTGTAGTACACATATGAAGGAATCACTTCTCGCTGTACACAGGTAAACATGGTAAACGTTCACCCATATGCTGGCTTGCCACAAAAGTGAGACAAAAACTGACAATTTTTTATCACAATTTTAAAATATCCTTTCAAACATTTCAATTATAATTGAAAGTAAAAACTGCCTTGTAAGTGCTTGGCTTTTTGCAAATTTCAATCAATTTTTTTATTATACTCTATGATTGGCGCAACAGTATAGCACATACCTTGAACTGATAGCCCTCACTTGCTTCTCCCTGAAATCTGTGAAATAAGAAAGAAATCGCAAACATGTTAGACAGTGCAGGGCTTCCCTCATTAACAGAACTAGACATACTTTCAAGGCAAGTCTTGACTGAAGGGTCCAGTATTTGCTCAAATTAGGTCATGGTGACATCAAAATCTAATCAGTTGATGTTGGCATGCTGGATAAGCATACTGCCAAATTTGAGCAAAATACATTGGAGCATTCTGGAGATATTGCAGTAAGGAGCCCTAACAAGCATGTAATTAGTCTGACATTTGCTCAAATTATGTCATGGTGACACCAAAATCTAATCAGTTCATCTTGCCAGCTAAGGTAAGCATACTGCCAAATTTGAGTAAAATGCACGGAGGCATTCTGTAGATATCATGGTAAAAAGAACGCACACATCCCGACAGAGGGACAACCTGAAAACAGAAAGGGTCCCCCTATGGGGCAAACCCTTGAAAAAAAGGCATGTCAACAAATGAAGCATTGACTGATGTGTCTATTTTTACACATATGTGGATCCTGGGGTCAAATTAACCAAACTGTAACAAAGTCAAGAAATGGTATCAAGGAACAAATGAGGAAAATTTGAGTTTAAGGTGGCCAGTAATTAATTCTGGAGATCTTGTGTTCACAAATAAATGGTGGACAGATGGCACCACAGACAAACGAACTAATTTCTTTTGTCTGCATTTTCTGCCCTCATCTTACTGGTATTTCAGTAGCCCTTTTTGCACAATATGACAATCACAGCAACCTGTAACAAACATGGATCCTGGCTGGCAATAGGCTAGACTTAAATCTAGGTTTGAATCTAGGCTGGGTTTAATGCCTTTTACAGACTAACAAAACAAAAACAGAATGGGTCACTAATTTGAATGGACTCATTAAAGGATATGATTGTCCTTATAAGCAATATATTTTGTAAATTGGTCTGCTACATGTTAGTATCTATGAAAATGAGGAAAACTTATTCTAAGATTTTGACAAATTTCACATGATTTTACAGCTTACAAAATGGTCACTCTAGTATATCATATCTCAGCATTTTCCTTACGCTGAAAAGCTTATTTGCACTTATTCACATCTATTTCTTCACAACTTTCAATGCAGTATGAGGAACCAAAGGTTTGAAATAAAATTTCAGAAATGTAATTTATATGCATGTGTATAAGTTAAATAATTTGATTCTCTCTATTGTCTCTTCTCTTCTTTATTATGTCTCCCTGTGGAACCACAGAGACATTGTTTCGATGCCTGTTTCTTCTGCTTTTTGTTGTTGTTCAACACTTTTGGTTTCCGTACAATAAGACTTAAAGAACTCCACCAAACTTTATGAAACTTGGTAGTTACACATATACATCCAGGTGAGGCCTACATTGGGACTGTATTTGGGTGATCATGACCTAATTTAGGGCCTGTATTTTTCCGTTTCAAAAAACTAGAATTTCCGTTTCACCAGCCAGACATTTCCAAATTCCGTTTCAGTAGTTCTCTTTGTATGTAAAACACATGAAGGCAAAACAGCAAATTCCGTTTCAGAGGTGACAAAAACTCATTATTCCGTTCCGTTTCGGTTAAAAACGGAAAAATACAGGCCCTACTAATTCTAAAGGTCACACGGCCACTTACATGAAATGGGTTTCCATGTGTTTACAACCAAACATAGCAAACCTTGGTAAAATTATGTTTCTTGGTTAGGCCTTTGTTGAAATTGTCTCTCGGTGACCTTGGCCTTATGCAAGTGACGTGTGACCTCAAAGTCACAGGTCACTTGCATAAAATCAGTTCCAGTGTCATAACTGCTGAAAAAAACTTAAACAACACTTAGTGAAGCTTAGTAAGATTATGTATGTGGG
The DNA here is from genome assembly GCA_964020975.1 of Hermodice carunculata. Classification (NCBI taxonomy): domain Eukaryota; kingdom Metazoa; phylum Annelida; class Polychaeta; order Eunicida; family Amphinomidae; genus Hermodice; species Hermodice carunculata. The sequence continues at coordinate 43,920,296 of OZ026630.1, read as the reverse complement.
CGAGACCTAGGTTGGAATTACATGTATATCTGTTTGACCTCTGCCTATATAAGTGGTGGTCTGTCAGATATTGCCCAGTTTAATTTTTGTAAACAGCCATTTAGTGTTCACATAGCAGTCTGAATGACCTACATGAGAAAAGATATTTTACAAAGTTGTTAAAAGAAAAATCTTACTAAAACTCATCCAGAACAACACAGATTCTACATTTTTGGGTTCAATTATCCAGTAATGTCAAAAATATCATTCTAAGCACTACATACCATTTGGCTGCAATTAATGTTTTCATGTTGCAATTGATCTTTGTGAATATTATCATAGCTACACCAGACACAAGGGAGAAGCAAAGGAAGAAACTGGCAGTAAGTACTTTTTAAAAGACACACAACACTTCTACTCATGCTAGAACTAAGTGCAGGCCTTTGTTTGAATCACTCCTTGAAGCTTTTTTATGTACAATTCAGATTGACAGATACAGGCTTTCAATATTTGGAGCAGTAATGTTATCCACTGTGTGACCTTGTAAAGTAGGTCAAGGTCAACAATGCTTGAACATAAAACAAGCCTTACAGTGGTGTACAATCATGTGCAATTTGAAAATCCTATCTCAAAAACTTTTTTATCTCCCACAAACCAAATTCTGCAAAACATACCCTGTGACCTTGAAAAGTACGTCATGGTCACCCATGCTTACAGGTTACTGAAGTTTTATAGCGGTGCATAATCATGTGCAATTTGGAAGTTATATATCATACACTTCTTACTGATAGCAGTGTTACCACTATGCACTTTCTTTTGACCTTTAAAAAGGTCAAATATAGAGGCATAACCTTGACTTTTATTAGGATTCTGAATAACTCCATGATGCTCCTTTTGTGTAAAATTCAGATCGCTACATGCAGGCTTTCAAGAGTTAGAGTCTGACGAACAGCGCAGGGGATGACCATACCTTTCGGCCTCATGCAAGGTCAAAGGGTAAAAACTGCACAGTCTATTTCCTTGACCTAATCCTTAGGCTCAAAGGGTCACTCATATGAAGTTGGTGTCTATGCAATCACTATGCATAGAGCCGCATTACCATTAGGAAGTCAAGTGTTTGTAAGTTAAGGCAAGCAAAGAGTTCCATTGATTCTACCAACCTTAGAGCATCAAACACACACACACACACGCACACACAAAAAAAAACATTGTTGGATTATGAGTAAACACTGTGTTTAACTTTAACATCACATTTGGGATCAATAAGGAACACCAAATAGTGGAAACAGTAGGTCACCTATTTCAAATGGAAGTTTGCAATTCTGTCAATAGACGGTGCTGCATGTATCTGAACAAAGTGTTCTGGCTTGCCTCGAAAAATTTGAACACATAAAACTTTGTTTTAAATTTAAAGCATGGAAACGCAAAACTAGTTTCTTTTGGATAGATAAATGTTATTCAGCTTAATAAAACAAACAAAAAAAAGTTCATTATAAATTGCTTGGTGGAGCCTTGGTAACCGCTGATACTAATGCTGGTTAAAGATCAAAATGCAGTCATCTGATTGGCTGTTGCCCTGCCGCCCATGATAGAATCTTACATACACACCCCTCATCTTTTCTATCAATGTACAACTTGCACCAGATAAATTCAATCAACCATCCAAACTGTTCATGCACCCAGCAAAAAAACGCCTTCCTTAAACAGCTAAATTTTTCATATTTGTGGTGCTTCACTAGCTTTGGTCACTTTCCAAAAATTGAACAGCAATACATGTATTAGTTTACAAGATTGTTAGATATGAAGCATGGGGTTATAACTTATATATTAGCACCACTAACGCCCCCCAAAAAGTGTGTTTCCCCTAACGGACCAAAATTTTGGGGGTAGGTAGGTAGGCATACTTTTTCTTTTTCAAGTTTTAGTCTAACAATTTGGGTGGGTCGGTATGTTTTCTTTAAATATTCCACAATTTGGGGCAAGTAGGTGTTTTTATTCGGGGGGGGGGTAGGAAGTAAGTTAACAGGGTGTCGGTAGGGGGTTTTGAAGTTGGGTCGGTCAGGTTAGGGGAAACAATTATTTTTAATCTAGTAACACAGTTCCAGCATCATGCCAAAGATAGCACTCAGTTATTTTATGTCAAATGTCCAACTCTATATTTTAATGCATTATATTATTTGTGTCTTTTAGTCAAGAACCACTTCCCAGAAGTCATTACCCTATTCTGCAGTCCGTACTCTACTCTCCATAACCTAACCTGTCACTGTCTAACCTATATACATATGAAAGTACTATTGTCCATATTGCACACGTTCCTCTGTAGAATTTTCACATAGGCTGTATTAGCCCCCCAAAATTAAAGGGTCTTCAACGTGTAACTACTCAGAACACGTTTCAGAGCCTATACGCATACATGTCTCTCTGAGAGGCAGCTCCTTGTCTAAGTTAAATATTCAGCAAAGACAACCCAGATAAAAATGAATAAATATGAAAGTGGCAAATGATAAATTAGCTAAATATGTGAAGTTTTGCCTATAAACGCAGTTTCATTATGAGAGAAGAATACCTGCAAAACCAAACATAATTACTGATTATTGAATATATGTATCTTTGCAACTGCCATACTCCCTGCATAATCCTACATGATGAACAGCACTTTGAACATCTGTTGTATGGTCGGTGTGTTGAGGGACTCAGTGGGAAACTTGCATTAGACCTTTTTCTTCATGCATGAAACCACTTATGTTGTAGTGCGAACCGAGACATTTTGTTTTAACAATTTTTTTTTTTTTAAATGTACAGGTACCAATCCTGATATATTGTTTTTCCTCAAATTCTTTACTTCTTTCTTTCTTTCCATGGCACCCAAATTTGTCCAGAGTTTTTCTTGGACACTATTACTTCAAAAACCGCCAAACTTGCCATGGTGACTAACCTGCCAGTGAAACTGTGCATATCGTTGGAATAGTCATGATGTTTGAAATGACGCAAGTCAGGGGCAATCAAAATGTTGAAAGCTCCATATCTTCCAAACTATTGCACATAGACACAAAATTTCAATGACCATATATAGGTACATGTATATGACATATAGCCAGGTTGTAGGCAAGTTACTCGGTAGACTTGACGATCTGCGTATATAGTTGATGCCTCATAAAATGTAGTCAAGCCAGCTGTCAAATTAATAAATGAAAGATGAAATATGATTCACAATATAAACAAACCCTGAAACAAATTTTTCACAGCAAGTTTTATCTGTGTACTTTAAAAACAACTAGATTTATAAGGTGATGTTAACATCATCCTCAACATGCAATTTAAAAAGGGACGTGACACTATTAATTATTACATTTGACAGTATATTTACATTTTTTTCATTTAATCATTGTTAATAGCATTTTTTAATATGCAGTTTAACATATTTAATGGTTGACTTCCTACAAACAATGGAAAAGCATCAAAATTTTTGCATTTATGTTGAGTACAGATGAAAATACTGAAAATCCAGATTGTTCAAAATTTTCATTTTTAGGGTTAACTTTAACCCCCTGTATCTTCTCTACCATCTTACCTACTGGAATGAAACTTATGTTTCTGAACTTTTCATGAAATTACCAGTCCAATGATGTATAACTTGAATATATGTGCATCATAGTTTTAGAATGATAAAATTTAAACAAAAATGTGGGAAAATGGCAGAAAAAGCTATTTTTCCAAAAATTTTGATCCTTCATAACATTTGACCTACAGATAAAAAAAAAAATATATATATATATATATATATGTGTGTTTTTCTGGTACCAAGACCTTTCCGATGGTGTATCATTTGTACATATTGGATGACTTTTTGAAAAATCGCTGATAATCCTAACCATAGGCACAGCTCACCATCTTTTATTACAAGTGGACTGTGCGACAACTGGGCTGTTGACTACATACAGTATGGTGTAGGACAAATGACATGGCACCCATCTAGCCTGGTCCAAATCCTGTGGTTGTCTTCACAGATCCCTGCTGGGACAATATTATAGTTGTTGGGGCTCAGTTTCACTCAGTCAGGGAAAGCTGTCGACAACAATACAGCACGTACAGGTGACAGATCTGAAGCCCTGTACGACAAGTAAGAGTGCCACAGTATTTATAATGCATTAACATTATTTTATGATTTGCAAAGCAACATTTTTATATCCGTTAATGTATTGCTATTGCAAATTGCTAACCTTCACCCCTTTCTAGCTCCATGATCTACGCTAGTATGGACCTGATCCAACTTCAGGGCTGAGTGGCAATAATACTGGTCCTGGACCTGGTTAAAGAAACTCTAGTAGTAGTATACCTACCTATCTATAACCATGGAAGAAGAAACTACTTTCTTCCTCCATGTTATAACATAACAGAAGATATTAGTTACCTATGAATCAAATTTTTTAGATCTTTCACATCTTGCCTATTCATGTCGGTGACCGGTTGTGACACTTTCAGCTTGAAGTTGAACCTATCTCATCTTCCCGCCATCACGCGCAGTGTCCACTTCCGCCGTATTTATGATAAGCAGAAAATGCTAATTTGAATGTGGAATATGGAAAGGATATGGACGAGTGAAATCGGTTTCAGAACAAGCTGTCTCGGGCACTATCATCTATCTATCTATCTATCTATCTATCTATCTATCTATCTATCTATCTATCTATCTATCTATCTATCTATCTATCTATCTATCTATCTATCTATCTATCTATCTATCTATCTATCTATCTATCTATCTATCTATCTGTCTATCTGTCTAACTGTCTGTCTGTCTGTCTGTCTGTGATGTGGTCCTTGGTAATATTATTTTCTTCTGTCTGTCATTTGCAGATGACTCGATCCTCAGCTCTGACACATGTAGCTGATGGTAAGATAAGATAAGATCTATTTCAAGTCAGTAAAATAGAAACAGTACAACATGAGCGACCCGGGCTCTTGTCCGACCATAGAAACAATACTTACTAGGAAAGATGATTTGCTGCATAGCAAATCAGTGTGCGTGTCTTCAAAGCATATTGGTATGATAATGTACAACTATTCCATAACACAGGAGTAGAAGTTTGAATGGCATCTCTATCTATTATAGCTTTGAAGTTATTCAAGATTTAAAATTTCTAATAGTGCTATTTAGCATGATTTAAATTGCTACAACTTTTATTTTAAATTCATTAGGTGCGCAATGGTCAACAACCCTAGTAGAAGTTTGAATGACATCTCTATCTATTATAGTGTTGAAGATATTCAAGATTGAAAATTTTGAATACTGCTAATTAGCATAATTTAAATTGCTACAGCTTTTATTTTTAATTCATTAGGTGCGCAATGGTCAACAACCCCCTAGTAGAAGTTGGAATGACAGCGCTATCTATTATAGTGTTGAAGATATTCAAGTTTAAAATTTTCAAATGCTGCTAATTAGCATAATTTGAATTGCTACAACTTTTGCTTTAGATTTATTACATGCGCAATGGTCAATAACGCCCTAGCAGAAGTTGGAATGACATCTCTATCTATTATACTTTTCAAGATATCCAAGATTTAAAATTTCAAATGCCCCTAATTTGCATAATTTTAAACATCTTCATTCCTTTGTATAAAACGGTCAAACTCCTTGTATGGAGGTACAATCATGCCAAGTTTGGAGTTTCAATGTATAATAGTGTTCGAGAAAAGTGTCGGACAAATTAGCTGGTAAAGAAGAAAGAAGAAAGAAAGAAAGAATTTCAGGAAAAACAAAAAAGTGTGTGTTTACACACACATTTAATTACGCACGCTCGATGAGCACTGGATCAAACAGGAAGGGTTGTTATAAAATATGAGATACTAATAATATTCTGTGGCACTCCGCTTCTCTGCCGCGGTCCTGACTAGCTTAGTAGCTAGTCAGGTGGCCTTTAGTACGGAAAAAAAAGCGCCCTATCCCACTGTCGCAACTTTGCGCTCGGCATGCCCACAGCCCCTGCTGATGATGCCACCTGGCAGGGTCATGAGAGCCCTAATAAGGGCTACCTTCTCCCTTCCCTTGCTAAGTTTACCCTATATTCTCTTCCGTGACTAATCCTAAGATATTATTCCTACTCTCACAGCAGGAAAGGCACCAAAAGTGTACAGGTCTACCTGGTAGGGTGCTGGGAGAAAAGAAATGAATTGATACGGCTTGATAGCAACAGGGTGAATTAGAATTTCAGAGTGCAGGGAGGAGAGGGAATGGTGGTTGCCCTTATAAGGGCTCTCATGGGGTCCCCCATGGAAAATGCCTGGCCCTTAGAGGCGGGGATATGGTGTATGAGGGAAGGTTTTTCTGTCTTTTTATGGGGAGGGGGGAAGGGGGGGACTACAAGCGATGAGTGTTGGGGGATATATCCAGGGCCAGGGGCCCATCACAGCTGTGAGAGAGTGTGTGGTGGATCCTGTGCCTCGGCTGTGGTCCTGGAAAACATGGCTGCACGAGCTGATTAGGATAACCATGGTTTCCTCCATCCGAGTCATCTATTTTTCTTTTCTTTCTTTTACTTTTTCCTAGGCCACCTGTGTCACACAGGACCGCGGCGGATAAGCGGAGAGCCATAGTAATATTATTATTATGTTATCTTTATACCTGTTGGGGAGTTAAAAGATGTTGTGTAAATATGATGGTCCAGTTTCATTTATAGATTTAAAAACCTGCAGGGCAATGGCCTTCAGTCTGTATGTTAGAGGTGTTATGCGTGCTTTTGCTAGCAGACATTTATATGAGGTTTTGTCTCCTGACTTCTTATTAGAGGCAGTGTTGAAGACAAAATTTAAAGCTTGATATACTGAATTTTCTCCATCTTGTCCTCATTGGTGGGGCTACAGAAATGCCATATCTGAGGACAGTAATTAAAGTTTGACAGTACATATAGATTTTGTAAATAACTAGTTTAGTTTTTTTTTGTCAAGCAGATGTTGAAGTCGACACATAACATTAAGTTGTTTAACTGCCATCTTACATAACTCAGTGATACGTTTGTCAAACCTAAGTTTGTCATCAAGAGTTATGCCTAATAAATTCACATCGCTTTGGAAAGCTATTAAACATCCAACGTATTCAACAGTCTGGTTCTGGGTCAAAATTATGAACATATACATTCATTAAAGACTTGTTTTGTGCTGATCCTTATCTCTCCAACATAAAGGCCCTCATGCTACATGTCAGACAGCTCTTAGCATATTAAGGCTTACCTCACACAGCCTCGCCATAGAGACAGGCAGACATTCATTCTATTAAAGCATAGGGTGCCCGTAAATGACAGCCTTGCACAAAGTGTGCTACCAAAAATGTAGAGGACATCATGTATTTCTACTTTGTCCCCAAATACTGCACAGTAACAGAGTCTCTCTGAGGAATTGTGTGAACATGTGCAAACGTCCTCATTCTTTCAGGTGCATAATGCAATGCAATGTACATCTCTTTCTTCTGTTGCCTGGGGAATGACTAATTCTTAGTTAATTAGACTTAGTAAGTATTAGTATTATTTATCCACACTGTCGATTTTTCGGTAATATTTTACATTCCATTGTGCTGTGTGATGCTTCTCCCCCTACTTTAAAGCAGTGGTTTTTTTTATATATGTAAAAGTGAAATCATGTCACCAGTGTTATGTTGTGCGCGTTTTACCGATTTGCGCGATCCACAGATCGCGAAGCACATTCTGTGTATCTGCAGTTCGCGCACACATCGCTGGATAGCGCTGCGCGTTCTCTTTATTTGCTTGCGACGCGAGGTAGGACACACACCATGTAAAAGTCACGGAGCAAAACACGTGGCATGTATCAGTTATGGACACAGCCCCGCCGGAGGTGTAGACTGCGGAAACTTCGGTTTATATCTTTTTCAAAATGTGGCCACAGTGGCCACAAACTTGAACCGATCTCTGGAGTATCTTGGATACTGTATTGATATACTGTACTATGCGTGTGGCCACATTTGCACTGTGCCCGTATAATACGTACAGTAGAAGAACGCGCTGCGCCATCCATGGATTGTTGCGCTATCCATCGATGTGTGCGCGAACCGTATATCCATAGAATGCGCTGCGCGATCTGTGGATCGCGCAAGTCAGTAAAACTAAAACACTCACAACATATATGCGTTCTTAAATGGTGCCTACCTCACAAAGGTTGGCTTCCTAGACATGTTGTCTTTTGGTAGAGGTAGTTGTGTATTACAGTGCAGCCAGTTGATAGATAGAATAGACCCATATGTATGATAAAGCTTTATTGACATTCATCTTGGATACAAGATATGGTCAGCATGACAATAGAAATATTCATGGAATACGAAATACAGCAAAATACAACAAAACTAACTACAGGTGCACCCATTCAAACACTTATATACATGGCCAGTTAGCTACCGAGATTTAGTACCCAAGTTACGGTGGTGTCGAATTTCAAAGATTTTATTTACATGAGAGAGTACCTCTGGGCTATCTCCAAATTGCATTATTGTTATAAATTTTTTCATCTCAGTTAGCAAATGAAACACACTGTAGTAGTTGTTTAAATTTACGAATAAATCTTCTCTGATGTTATTGTACAAGTTACAATGTATTATCACATGTTTTTCATTTTCAATAGTATCAATGTCACACATGGAACACTGTCTTTGCTCCAGTGGTGTTTTTGGTCGGGTATAGCGGCCCATTTCTCTGGCCAAAGTGTGGGCGCTGATCCTGAATTTAGTGAAAGCTTGTCTTTTTATGACCGAAATGGAGCCGGTTAGACAGGAATTTGACTCAAATTTAGTTTTAAAGTTACAATAATTTCGTAATTTGTGTTGATTTTTTTTACTAGATCCTCTAATGTGGTTAAGCTACTGAGATTCGTAACTATTCTGCAGAAGTTCTCTTAAATAAGACACGTACAGTACCGTTGGTGTTATGACCACCAAAATTGTTCGATGTTTCTTGCATACCAACACACTCAAAAGTATCATGCATATATTTAAGCCAACAATTGTTTCTTTAGCGATATTATACATAGTTTTCTAATAGACATGAGAAGGCCAGCGAATTTTTGTCATAGTTCTGTTGGTGTAGCCACATGTAACACTGACTATTAGGTCTGAACCCCGGGGGGGGGGGAGGGTACTTCCTATACCTTGCTATACGGGTAGGCGCCGCGGAAAAGACCCCCTATTTTCGGTACTTGCCGCTCTCTAAGACCCCCGTTTTTCCTGCTTGTAGCTCTAAAAGACCCCCCCCCCCCCCTTTTTCGCTTGTCTCACCCAAAGACCCCTGTGTTTTTCAATTCCTGTCTCCAAATTGCCCCAAAATACACCAAATTTTATGTAAAATTTCATTTTTTTTTCAATACAAGCTCCAAAAGACCCCCCATTTTCACATTGGTTCCGCTCCCGTTGGGTCCGGGTTTTGTACCCTCGGTGGAGCCTACCCACCAAAAATTCCGGGGAGTACCCCCCCCCCCGGGGTCTGAACTGACTTGTTGACTATGTTGATAAAATTATCTATGTATCTGGAAAGTTTCATTGTGTACCTATAATGAGAATAAGACCCGGGGAATAAGATATTTCATTTTCTGCACGTTTTCATAGTTGGATATCTTTGTGATGTGAGTATGTATCTAGACAATACCTTGTATCAGGTTTATGTCAATAAAGTTTACGGCTCCATTGTTCATTTTGCAACGCTGAAGTTTTACCACTAATGATAATGATAGTAGTAGTAGTAGTAGGAGTAGTAGTAGTAGTAGTAGTAGTAGTAATAGTAATAATAAGCACTGATTAATTGTCCCAAATATTATTTTTGATTGGCTGCTGGTGTTAAGGAAAATTACACAAGCAAGAATGTGGTCTGTGAACAGAAGAAACCGATAATATTTAATAATTAAAATTACAGACCAATACCATTGATTTCGGTCAAATACTGTTGACACGACTTGTATTCCAGAAGCAAAAATGCACTTGTTATTTTATTACGACAGCTGTACTTGTAACATCTGTATATCATGTCACCATCAAAATATAGAGCGTGGACATTTTTGTCGTTGTTTTCAATTACATTGCGAGTTTGTCTCGGAATATTCAGTAGTCGTATTACACACTATATGAGTATAATGACAGTGGCATTAATGTACGTGCAAATAAGAGACAATAAACTTTAAACCTTCCGATCGTGTTTGGCGCATTAATATAGATTCCCGGTAACTTGCACACTTCCTTTTTACGTATCGACATCCACGAGGACAGGGACGACACTGACGTACTGCTTATAAAAATGGTAAGAATGAACACATTTGAGGCTTATTTCAGGTAAAGGTCAGGTGGATAGTAAATACTCTTCCAAACATTATATATTAGACTTATATATGGGAAAATGGGTGATGATAGTAAGGATTGAAACAGTTATTCTGCCGGCAGTATTGAGGTAAAATGGACGGAGCAAGCCGGTGCACGTGTTCTCACTTGACCAGATTTAATATTTCGTTCGCTCATAGAGTTGGGGGAGTCATTGGTCGTTGACCTTAGGATAAACGTAAATATAGTAAACCTGAGTGGGACTGGAGGGAAAAGGGGCAGAGAGTGAGACGATGAGAGGGAAGGGAATGTGTAAAATATGGTAGGCCAATGTAACTCCACACTTTATCTATTTTGAGGCATGTGTAAAGTAATTTAAGGATCACCAGGGGGCAACACTAGCTATATTGCTGGCACTGTGTTTTGGGTTTACAGTAAAACCTGTTTTAAATGGGGGTATATTACCCATTCAAAACCCTGTGAAATACCCTGCGAGAAAATTCGTAAGGGTTCCTAGTATTTTCTTTGTAATTTTCACATGTAAAATTTGTGAAAATTTACTCCTCTCCCAGAATTTCCCTTCTTTTGACCCCCTGATATATTCTTACCACTGTGTCCCCATAAGAAAGTCACTTCTCGCACACTGAAACTGAGTTTACTTGTTCCATATTTTTGCAGCATTGGCTCTAAATGCCGATTTATCAATTTGTGAATGTAAACCTCTTTGTTTCTAATATTTTTATTTTTTTTTTGTTTTTGTTTGCTGTTTTTCACTGTATTTTTCTGAGTACACAATATGTAAAGGAAATTCACAATTACAGTCTGACAATTGACATATTGCATGAGATTTGACCCACGAAAGATCTTAGTTATAGTCCAAACCAATTTTTAACTGTGTTTATATTTAAAATGTTTGATTTTTAATCCAAATTGTCATGTGAATTGCTTAGTTCCGAGATAGGGACAATTTTTGCCACCGGTGGCGCTGACTACTATGTTCCCGCGAAGTCACGGACGTTTCTCCAAGTCTCGGGGGGACACTTTCAGGTCTCGCCATTTTTCCCCATTGGGTTAACACGGGAAAGTTGGTGTCATTTTTTTAGTGCCGGTTATTTCAATAACCTGCAAGAAAGCATGCCAGTGTACAACTGTAAGATACCAGGATGTACCACAGATAGCAGAAAACACGGTCACTATGAAAAATATTGACACAAAACCTGAGACAAAACCTATACAAATTGGGGCCTGCATTGTGGCACAACTAACCATGCATTAAGTCACCCTTGATTGACATGGTGAGTTCTGAGGGATTAGCCTAGGGCGCACTTCTGCCAGTGCTTTGAAGATCCTCGCGCTTGGCTGACCACTAACCAGATTAGAGCTTGACGGGTGCAATCAGAAATTAACAGTAAAGCACCTGACTTAAATTCGCAATACACTGTCTGCAAACTTTGGTACCTGATCACTGGCACACTGTAGGCCTTCAAGCATTTTCAGATCAGCTGTTATTATTTGTGTAAGATTGGCAACATTAAACAATAAATCAATATCGAATAATTATTATTAAAGCCAGTATGGGTGACCCCTTCTTCCGTGACTATTCCCCAGACCTGGTTCAGTGCCTCGCCTTGCGAGGTTGGTCTTGTACAAAGTGCCTTCACATACAAAAGTTTGCATGGAACAAAGTTGGACAGCACGTGTAACTTAACCATATGGATGCGCCCCTGTTCCGCAAGTTGGTAGCCCCTGGATTCGCGGTACTTCTGAACATTCTTGGGTGTCCAGTCACATTTGCTTATTAGGTAGGCAATCTTTAGAAACTTCTTAAGGTCAACCACTTCCATCTTTGAGAATTTGTCGAGTAGTTCATTTTCCGTCTGTTCAATCACGTTTATCGCCGCTCCGTATTTCCCGCCATGTTCACTGAAACTGAACGATTTCTGTTCTGTTCTGTGGTGGGATTTTTTTGGCTGTCTGTCGATATGACAAAGTTAGCCAGGATGGGTTTTGTTATTCTTAAGTAGGTAATGGGTTCCGGTAGTGCAGAAAATTTGAGTATATTTGATTGTATGGTACGGGGAGGGGGAAGTCATCAGGCCACGGGGGGCAAGGGCCTAGTGGCCACCGTCCTGAAAGACAAACCCGCTCCACAGGCTAGACAAAGTGGGTTTTTTTTTTTTTTTTTTTTTTTTTTCAGTCATAATTATTTGTAATATGGGTTCCTCGCGGGCGTGGGCGCCCTCGTGCAGGTTACGGGGGGGGGGGTAGAGCCTAGTGGCCACCGTCCTGAATGGGGCAATCCCAGAACGATCACTGTTGCATGTCGATTCTCTTATGGGTTCCGCTGTCACGCTGTGTTGGTCACGGCCTACTATTACCCCGGGAAAGCTTGACCGCAGAATTGCGTTACCAGGCATGTCGGGCATGCGCGGAGGGAAAAAACCTACCATGCGAAGCCTGGTGTTAAAAAAAATCCCTAACTCGGAACGCCCGTTTTGTTGGATTACATGATGCTTATGATAGGCCTGTTTTTATTCACAGAATTATCAAAGATAATATGGTAGCTGTCTTTCATTAAAGTATGTCTGTCAACTTTCTTCGTACCCTTCTGGCCAAGCTGCCAAATTCCTCTGATAAAAATGTTTTTCTGTGTTCTTGTTTTTTATTTATAATGAATTTATTTTACGTAGCATTCATGGATCTGGTGCTTGTCAAGACTTTCTGAGTAGCGTGGCATCTGGTGTCATTATGGGGAATTCCTGAAAATGCCATGTGCTTCAAGCAATGAATGTGAGGAGATAGATCCACGATGTTGTAGCTTCAGGATTATGCATTAGAAAGGATTAAGTGAAAATCTGTTCAATGACCATACAGAATGGAGTGCTGTATAAGCAAAGTGAAAATTTGAAGCTTTTGAAACATTGGTACATTAAAACCTTTATTATTGCCCATCACAATCATTTCTGTATTGACTCTTCGAGTTTCGACAATAAAATCACTGTTTATTTTACGTATTGAAATTTCTTTAGTGTGGGTTGAGGTTGAAAGAAGTTTTCTCTCTCAGCACAGTTGTTTTCAAGATGGCTAAAAATATATGATCATTTGAAGTCTGAAAAAGTGCCAAATAACAAAATAAGTACGAGGGGTCACTGATGGGCGGTTGATAAAAAATTCTTTGTTGATATATTTTTTACATCATTTCCAGTCAAGATGGGATTGCAATTTTTGAATATTTGATGTCATAAATATGCCTAACTTCCAGACAAAATAGAACATTGAAATATTGTGATACATATTGTTTGGTGAGGTGTGTATCATGATATGTATCATATTGTGACTGAGGAGTATCGTTTCACCCTTATTGGAGTAACTTCCCCAGAGGATCATGGCCCCCAGTCACTGAAGACAGTACCACAAATGTTGGCTTTAATCACTACCAATTATATCTCCCCCGTGCAACGGGGGGACATATTTTTGCGTCCGCTTCTTCTCCTTCTTCAACACATTGTTGTGTTCGTTGCCGACGGATAACTTGAGAAAGATTTGACTTGGGAAGTTGAAATTTTTTGTGAAGATGTTCCTATATAAAACCTTGCTTGGGATTGCAGATGTATGACCTTGACCTATTTTTCAAGGTCATGTGGGCATGTCGTAAAATTGACGCGGACTCAATAACTCTGCAAGGATTTGACTATAGAGGTTGAAATTTTGCATGATTATGTATCATAATATGAACTAGGTTGGAATTGTAAATGGGTAACCTTGAACTATTTTCAAGGTCACATGGCCACTTTGTAAAGATCATTGCAAATGCACTTGAGAAAGATTTGTCTTAAAGAGGTTGACATTTTGTATCATTATGTTTCTATGTAAGACTTTTCTAAGACTTTGCTTGTGACTGCAAATGTATGACCTTGACTTATATTTCAAGGTCATGGCATTTCGTCAAAAATCAACGTTTTGAAATGTCAATAAAGACTGTACCTTCACCATATCTGTAGATCATTGGAATCGGTATGCCTATTCATAAAAGGGTGACAATAGTAAGGGCGCATGGGGAGACATTTGATTTTCTGTTGGTAAATCAGCCTGCTCTAGTTATAATATATTTTTACTGCCCTCTGAGGGCTTGACATGAAAGCAAGATTGCCTTAGCCAAGTAAAATTTGATGAGAGGCAAATAAAGTTGGAAATTACTAAGTCGAACGGTCAACCAATAATTCTCAGTTGACAACCAAGTTATGTAGCATTGTGGACTACAGCAAATAGAAAGGATTGCAGAGACCTGCACCACCTACTTTCCTTCTACTGGTTGGCCCACAAATGTAATACATGTGCATCACACACAGAACGAGTGGATGATGCTTTTGTTGAGTATTTGCATTTATAGACAGCAATTCTGTTGAAATATGGTCTAATTGTAGAGGCTTTGTTGTTTTCCTCTTTCTGTGTGTGATACACATGTGGTGCATTGAACATGTCAAATGCAAAAGTAATGTATGTACAGATACTGGCAAAGTCATGCGGCAGAACTTAAAATTTTGTATCTAGCATTAACACCTTGCACCCCAGGTGCCACAAGTCTAAAATCGCAGTGGTCACTGTGACATTCGCTTGATGATTATATGAAACATTGTAACAGTGGTAAAATAACTAAACCTATATTTTTGCTGTTATGCAAGCTTTGAAATCAGAATCATACTGAAGATTAATTTGTAAATACTGTTAAAAAATTAATCACTTTTCCTGTTTTTTTGAGTAATTTGGCCAATTTCATGAATCCTTCCATTGGCCAGTTATGGAACCGCATTTGGCAACATCAGTAGCTTTTTTTGCCACACCTATCCCAAAAATCGTCTTATTTGACAAAGTCGCTTTCCACAAAGTGTTCACTACGTAGGTTAGATCAGTTCCAAGGGTCTCGCCACTTGTCCCTGTACATCTTGACTACATGGGTCCATGCTCTCCATAATTTCAGGTCTTTGCAGGAATGTAAACAAGCTGTAGAACTTGTATTGCTACAATTAACAGCAATACACCGACCCATCGTGGGTGGGAATAGGAATGAAAATGAATATTTCTACATGGATTTTGGATCCTGCTGATAAAGGGGTAAAAATATGTTTAAACCAAAGGACCTTTGACAGTCATGGCTCGCCAGCATGGTTGGAGTCAGCTAGCGGGGTTGCATTTGTGACGTCACAAGCCTTTCGCGCCTTGTGGGTCTTGGAAATGAGCGGAAAGCGATGATCGAATGAGCAGCAAGTTTTTAAAATAAAAAATATGAATAAAAGTATTATTTTCATAGCCAGACTGCTTTAAAACGCACTGTATGGTGAGAACAAACCATGAGTCGCCCATGTTTCAAATTTGAACATGGTCAATCAAGAAACTTGTAGGTTTTATAACAGGTCTTATGTTGAGTTACAGTGGTATTATAAGTGCAACATGTACTCATAAGTAACTGTTTTTCTTACATTGAAAGGTCAAAGGTGAGCCATCTCTAAGCTTTCCCTCACCATCTTTCTATCTCTCTCCCCCCCCCCCCCCCATGTGTCATTTCAGGTATATGTATGTTATGTCTTATCCAAATTTGCCCCCCTCCTTCCCTAAAAAAAAGTAATAAAATTTTTGATGCCGTCCTGTTCACCACCTTTTACCTTTCAAGTCTTGGTGACACCCTGATTAAATTCCATGTAGCATTCTTATTGGAATGCTCCAACATACCATCACGTCCATGTTTTGTCAGTGCTCCTAGCTATTGCCGTGCCCCTTTTTACATTTCTCTGTAACTCCCAATACTTACGGCAATTTTGTATTCTTTTGCAGGCTGCCAGGCCACTCATTACTGTCTACAATGACAAAGGGGAAACCTCTGACAGCAATATTACACTTCCAGCAGTGTTCAGGGCACCAATACGACCGGACATTGTGAACTTTGTGCATTTTGAGATGCGCAAAAACACAAGACAACCCTATGCAGTCTCTGAAGCAGCTGGACACCAGACTTCTGCTGAGTCTTGGGGAACAGGTCGTGCTGTAGCTCGTATTCCACGTGTGCGTGGTGGCGGCACCCATCGCTCTGGCCAGGGTGCCTTTGGAAACATGTGTCGTGGTGGTCGTATGTTTGCACCAACAAAAACATGGCGCCGCTGGCATCGCCGTATCAATGTGAACCAAAAACGCTATGCCATGTGCTCTGCTATTGCTGCTACAGGAATTCCAGCCCTGGTTATGTCCAAAGGTGAGCTCCTTAGTCAATTTGCACAACTGCTGATCAGAGTGATGATTTGGTCTAGTCAGCATAATTTTTTAAAAATCCCAGAAACAGATACCATTGGGAAAAATTACAATTTTTACCTCAGCTGACTTGTCAGTCAGCTGAGGTTTTTTGAGGGTCCGTCGTCCGTCCGTCCGTCGTCCACAATTCACATTTTCGACTTCTTCTCAAAAACCATCAGCCAGATTCACTTCAAACTTGGTGGAAATGTGCCTTGGGTGGGTCTCTACCAAGTTTGTTCAAATGGTCATGGTCCAGTGATTTTTGGATTTTTAATGAATTTTTTTGTTCTTTTTTGGGTAAATCTTAAAAAATCTTCTTCTCCGAAACCGCTCACCCAATTACTTTGATATCACACAGGAACACTCCCTGGGACTCCTAGTTCTGAATTTGTTCACCAGGTGGCGCTGCAATTTTTTCCTGATTTTTTGTGTGTTATAGCTATTTTCGACTTCTTCTCCAGAACCATCACTCAGATTAAGCTGAAACATGGTGGATATGTTCCTTGTAGAAGGGTCAAACAAAGTTGTTCACTATGTGGGAATGCTGCGGATTCCTGATTTTTAAAGATTTTTTCAATTCGGGTACTTGTCACTCAATGCAGCTTTCCTATTGATTACTATGGAAGTCAATGAGCATTCTAATGCTAATTCACATTTTCTACTTCTTCTCCAAAACCGTCATCCAGATTAACTTCAAACTTGGTGGCAATGTACCTTGGGTGGGTTTCTACCAATTTTGTTCAAATGTTCGTGCTCCAGTGATTTTTGGATTTTTAATGAATTTTTTTGTTCCTTTTTTTGGACAAATCTTAAAAAATCTTCTTCTCCAAAACTGCGTACCCAATTGCTTTGATATCGTACATAGACACTCCCAGGGACACCTAGTTCCCAATTTGTTCACCAGGTGGTGCTGCAATTTTTTTAGGAATTTTTTGTATGGTTTTGCTATTTTTCACTTGTTGTCAGAACGGTCCCTCAGATTAAGCTGAAATGTGATGGATATGTTGTTGTGGAAGGGTCAAACAGTTGTTTACTAGGTGGCACTGCTTTGGATTCTGATTTTTAAGGATTTTCAATTCGGGTACTTATCGTTCGATGCAGTTTTCCTATTGATTACTATGTAAGTCAATGGGCATTCTAATGCTAATTCACAGGACAACTGACACGAAATTTACTGTTTACTTGATAACTTGAGATCTGTTTTGAGTTCGCTACACATGTTAATTATTCTGTATGAAGGTCATGCTGAGACAGTACATGAATGACTTTGACCTGGTTTGTGGGGTCTCAGTGCAACATACATGAATTTTACTCATCATTATAACTTGAGAACTACTTGAAATTTGATGTTGCACATGTAAGTGTTCTTCTATAAAGGTCAGACTTACTCAGAACATGGTGTCCTTGATCCTTTCCCAAGTTCATAGAGTTGCAAGTGTGATGAATGTCAAGATCAGCTGAGGCACGGGCTGTTCACACAGCCCTCTTGTTTTTTACAGTTTTCATACTTAACAAGTGAGTGTTTTTGTGTGCATCTATTAAGGTAAATAAATAACACATTTTTATGTTGCAATTGTTGCATGACATAATGATATTGTACTTTGTTTCCCTGAAACAAATTAGCAGGATGCATTAACCCAGCCCTATTTCCCGAATTTTTTGTCCTTTTTCAAATTTTGTCAAGAAATGGAAAAGCAACTAATTTACCCTGTCCCAGTTGTCTGGCACCCTGCCTTTTTTCATGATTAGCGGGAAATGCTACTTGTGCATCATGCCTGAAAGAAATTACAGAGTTCCGGTATCAGTAATTAGTACCCCATTGGGGACAAAAGGTATGCACCTTGTTCTCCTGGGTGTCCATCTGTGTGAACACTTCATGGGACAGAAGTGTGTCATACACCAAAATAAGGTCCCTATGACATTGTCCGATACATGCATGACAATACTTACACGCACCAAACTTGGTGTGTGGATACTTCTTCAGATAGGAGTGTGTCAAATACAAAAATTAGGTCACATAGTCGACTTCGACCTTTGAGCCCATCGGAGAGAATGTTTTGCATGCCATATTTCTTCAAATGGTCATACACAGAGATTCCAGACTATAAGTGGATACTTTTTGGAATAGGGGTCTGTTGGATCTAGTGCAGAAGTAAAGCAAGTCTGGTCAAATTACACTATTCTCGTCAGATGTTTGGTTTTGGATTTTGCAAAAAGAGATTTATTTAAAACTAACTCTGAACGGAACTAGGTAGAAAACAGTCCAACTTATCATCTGTGGGAATCCTTGACCTTGTGGTATGAGGTAAACAGTCATTTCCATAGGTGTCATAGTCAAATTGCAGGGCTCTAAAAATTTCATACAAGTCAAATACCAACCAGGCAAGTTAAAATCTCGGAAGTACCAGCCGGGGGGAAATTGGCCCTATAAGTGCCTTAAACATGTCTACATATTTGAACTTTTTATGTCATCAAGTTTAAGATTTGTCATATTTTTGCAAATTGGGTCTGCTAGTTATGTGGAAAGGGAAGAGAAAATACATGTAAATGCTTATAAAATGGCTTTTTGTGAAATGATGAGACTTACTTCTATGGTCCGTGTTTCTGACTGACAAGTGTGATCATTTTTAGAAGCTCTGAAAGCAGATTGCCAATGAACATTCATAATAATGGTGTTGAAGTAACTTAAGTTTTTGTTGGACAATCTGTTAAAAGTCATTATTTCCAGAAATTTTGGTTTTTGAAATATGACTTGTATAGATTGACAAACAAATTTGAATGGACGGCTTGTAAAACACCCAAAACTTCCAGTGCTGAGGACTACAGCAGATAAAAGAACCTGCTGTGGCTAATCTTCTTTTTGGGTCTCATATTGCATTCTTTCCCTGTTCAACCATGCAACTACTACCTGTTCTTGAATGGGGACTTTGTGTTGCTATGCCATAATTGATCTTGGTTTTATTGCAAGGTCACCGCATTGAACAGACACCAGAAGTTCCCTTGGTGATCAGTGACAAGGTGGAGGAGTACAAGAAGACAAAGGAAGCTGTTGGTTTGCTCAGGAGACTGAAAGCGTGGCCAGATATTGAAAAAGTAACACTTTTAACTTTAGCGTGATACTTTTTAAAGGACTTCTTTTTCACCTGCTTTGTTTTTTAAGTATAGGGCCAATGATTTTCCGTTTTTCCTGAAACCAAAGTGGAAATGTGCATTTTTTTTCATCCTTGAAACGGAATTTGATTTTTTTTATATGCATTATATATAAATATATATTAGTGACACGGAATTTGAAAAAGTTTTGATGATGAAGTGGGATTTCTCTTTTTTTTTAAATGGAAAATCATTGGCCCTGTAAGTGCCATAAACATGTCTACATATTTGAACTTTTTTGCCAAATTTTTCTGGCATTAAGTTTAAGATTTTGTCATATTTTTGCAAATTGGGTCTGCTAGTTATGTGGAAAGGGCAGAGAAAATACATGTAAATGCTTATAAAATGGCTTTTTGTGAATGATGAGACTTACTTCTATGGTCCGTGTTTCTGACTGACAAGTGTGATCATTTTTAGAAGCTCTGAAAGCAGATTGCCAATGAACACTCATAATAATGGTGTTGAAGTTTTTGATGGACAATCTGTTAAAGTCATCATTTCCTGATCACATGATGGGTTTGTCTTTAGGTATACAGCTCCAAACGTTTTAGAGCTGGAAAAGGAAAGATGCGAAACCGTCGTAGGATCCAGCGCAGAGGCCCACTTATCATATACAACCAAGATAATGGAATCAGTAGAGCGTTCCGTAACATCCCAGGCATCACGCTGATCAATGTGAGCAGACTGAACCTTCTAAAAATAGCCCCTGGTGGCCACGTTGGGCGCTTCTGCATTTGGACAGAGTCGGCATTTAAAAAATTGGATGCCATATATGGTACATGGAGGAAACAATCAAAAGAAAAAAATAATTACAAGTAAGTTTTGTACTATCATGTTGGTTGAAGTTGGTATATGGTAAGTATTTTGCATTTCTATGCTATGACAAGAGGCCTACTAGTCTAGTTATAGTGACTTTGGATTTATGAAGAGGAATGCAGATGCACTGAAATCTCGTTATAATGACACCTTCTGTTCCCTATGAAATGTGTCACATAAGTGAAAAAAAACAAAGCAAATGAACTTTTCCCATGAAAATTTGAGTCCTTATATTGAGTGTGTCAGATATTTGAGTGTAGTTATAATGAGGTTTAACTGTTGGATTAAATATGAAAAGAGCTTGGCAGGAATGTATTATTCTTAGGTTAAATCCTGAATTCGGACTTTTTTCCTCCAATTTATCTATCATATTTACATGTAAATACCATATTATTTCATGTTTTAAAATTAATAGCAATCACATCCCAGGCATTGATTTGAATGTCAAAGGATAGTAAAATTATGAAGATAAGAAACTGCTTACCATGATGATGAAACATAACTTCTGTGGTCCGTGTTTTTGACCAACAGGCGTGACAAGACAAGAAGTTCTGACATGGCAGCAGCTCCTCATTGAGTAAAACATAGTCAGTACATGATATGTCGAGCATTTGTGAAATAAAAAGGTCTGAGTATGTGTGAAACTTATTTATTTGTATTCCAGCCTTCCCATGCCCAAGATGACCAACAGTGATTTATCAAGGTTGTTGAAAAGTGAGGAAGTACAAGGGGCTTTAAGACCACCAAAGTGAGTGCTGCCACATTACCTGTGGCTTTCTTTTGGAACCTGTAATACTTATTTTAGATCAGGAAGAATTGTGCAAACTACGTCTTAATTTTAAATCATAAAGTAAAGTGTATGTTCCGTGATCTGTTCCTCTGATGAGTAATAATTGACGGACAAAAAATGCCTGCTAGGATTCTTGCCATTTATTGTACCCGCTACCTGTGCAGTAGTGTGATCATATTTAGAAGCTCTGAAAACAGGTTTGCCAAGGAACATTCACAACCATCAGCTGTGCTCTTTTCTGCCCCCCCACCCACCCCTTACTGGAGAAGGGGCATAAAGTAATCGCTTTTCCACATACCAGTCCGTCTGCTAGTCACGTCTGGGCCACAGTTCGCATGTTCTTCAAATTAGATCAATAAAACTTGACACGTGCATCTCTGGACGTAGCGGTGCGTCACGTTCCAAAAGTAGGTCACTAGGTCAAGTATCTGGGTCACAGTGAAATATCCGTGCAAAATCGTGTCCAGGCTTTTATTCGTTCACTATTTCACTTAGTTTCTTTAAACAAAAATAGCTGACAAGGTCAATTATCTGGATCTCCACTATTCGTGGTAGGGCTAAAATTCACTTGTCCTTCAACTTAAATTAATGAAATTTAACACACAGCTGCATCAGGACATAAAGGTGTGTCATGTACCCAAAAGTAGGTCACTAGGTCAAGTATCTGGGTCACTGACATATTCTTGTAAAATTGTGTCCGGGCTATAATTTCTGTACTGTTTAACTTAGTTTAATGAAACTTCACACGCACACATCTTATCTAAAGGTGTGTCATAAAACAAAAATATGTCACTAGGTCAAGTATTTGGGTCACAGTGATAAAGTTGTGTTAAAGTTGATAACACTTCATGTCTGGGTTGTAATCATGTTGTCCTTCAAGTTAGATTGATGAGATTCTACACATAAGGGTGTGTCATAAACCAAAGGTAGGTCAAGTATCTGGGTTACAGTGACATATTTTAAAGTCTTGCCAGTTGTAATTCCGTTACTATTTGACTTGGTTTCATAAAACTCCACACACACACACCTTGACCTCAAGGTGTGTTATAAAACAAAAGGAAGTCACTAAGTTAAGTATCTTAGGGCGATACATTCATGTAAAACCACATGACACTTCATGTCTGGGCTATAATCCTGTTGTCCTGTGACTTCGAGTCATGAAGCTTAACACCTGTGTATCTAGACACGAGTGAAAAAGTTGGTCACTAGGGCAAGTTTTTGGGTAACAGTGAAAGCCTATTTTTTATTGACTATAGTCATTCCAAAATGAGCCCTGTGATTTAATAAGCAAGGTTATAAATGAGGTGAGGGGGATATGGATCGAGCAAGCTGAATGCTAATAATTTTTAATTTTTTATTTTAGCGTTAATTTTGTAATTAAATCATTACATTAGAAGGAACCCATGATAATTTTATATGGAATGGTGGGAGGTTCTTAAGAACAATGCAGTTCTCACATGAATAAACAATGAGTGCCTGTAATCAATGCATATAATATAAAATGCTCATGTTTGCTTTGTAGGAAAGATAACAAGAGGAGAGTTTTGAAGAAGAATCCTTTGAAAAATATTCGTACCATGTTGCGTCTTAACCCTTATGCTGCTGTACAAAAGCGTAATGCTGTCTTAAATAACGAGAAGAGGAGACAAGCCAGGCAGGCAGAGATAGACAAGCGCCGTGGGGTAAGCATATAGAACTGAATTCAGTATTACCAAGGAAAATAATTGAATGCTTACACGTTTTGTTTGAGGAAAAAATATGCTGTGGTCAACTTGCAATTTTTTACTCCAAGAAAGAAGACTTCTGAATATCATCAACTGAGTTTGTTTTGGAGGATCTGGTTTAACTTGGGGAGACAGCCACGATCTGTAAAAACTTGATGGTGTTGTATGTGGGTGTGGAGTACATGTTTATGTGAACGTGCATCATGTGTGAGAAATGTCAGAATTGCATGCAGTTTGTTTATAGATAAGGGTCATGGGAGCTCCACTGAACAGAGAACTGGGATGGTTCATTGTAAATATAATCTGGAGAGTCAGTGAAGATCAGCTTCCATGCAATGATAACATAAGTTCATAACATTTGATGATCTCTTAAGAAACGTGACACTTTGAGAAAAAACCCCAAAACAAATTCCAGGAAAGCCCTTTGTGTGTCATGTATCTAATGTTTATAAGGAGGAGGATTGACCTACTTTGTAGAATTTTTGGCAATGTTGTCAAATTTGGAGATTTTTTAATGAAAGGCCAAAGTTTGTAGGATTTTTCCTTATAAATGACAAAGCTGTGAAAATACAAGGAGTCCTTCACTTAATTATAAAATTAATATACAAATTAATGCTTTTTGAGGAGTGGCTTATGATTTTTTTTCTTCACGTTTAGTTTAATATCTGTATTAGGAAAGTTGTTAAAGTATTTTATGTTTTGTAAGTTTTGTATACCTTAGCTTCACATGTTCATATTTATTATGCTCGCAGATGAAAGTAGGATTTTTGGTTGTACCTCGTTATTAACAGTGTATTACACTGGAGTCCATTATACCTTGATCGGAGAACAAGAACATACTTATGCTTTAGATTAGTCATGCAGGCATGTCATTCATTCACTTATCAGCAATAATTCACTTTTTTTCTGAAAATGTATGAAAACAAAGAGTTGTGATCTCAGTCTAAGAATTCAGAATTTGCTATTATCTTAAAAATTTTAGTTGTTAGGGGTCAGCCCTTGTGCAAATTCACTTATTTTGAAATTTCTGAGTGACATGCCTGGTCATGTAATTGAACTTATCATGGGAACCTTTTGTCACCAGGTTATGAAGTACCTGGTGTAGTATCCCTTGTTTGGTTTAATTTTCTACGTTTAAGCAAATGGCAGTAGGAAGTGCAATCATAAATGCTTAATAACCAAAAATCGCATGTTGCAGTAGTAAGTATTGGAGATAAAATTACTTGGAATTTCTGTTTGCTATCTAAGTTGGCTAAGAAAGATTCCAAGACTAAGAAGGTAAGGTTTTGCTGGTGGCGGTCAAAAAGCTTGTTTTAAAATATCGCTTCATTTTCATAAGCTCCGCGGTTGAGTTCTTTTTTTTTTTTTTATTTTGCAAATTTTTAACTTCTGACTGAACTGGTGCTTTTAACAACATGCTGTTACTTTCAACTATAAAATACTGAATTTTAAGTTGTCCTTAAAAAGGGGAAAAAAAGTGTTCCCTTGAAAGTTAAATTGGCTTGTGTGAGCTACGTATGAGAAAAGCAGTGCATATAATTGCTTCTGTATAAAAAAAGGTAACATTTGGTGTTTGAAATAAGGCTTGTCTGCTTGTACAGGACAAATTGATGTGTGTGCAGATAAGCTATTTTCACCCTCAAATATTACAGTTCAATGGCCATGAACCACAAAGCTACAATTGTCAATCATTTGGACAAGTGGATTGTGGTTTTGCTATTTCTAATACTGCCATTTTAGAACCATAATGAAAATGTGGTTTTTATTACAAGTCAGACAAATACATTCATGACCAAATCATTAGGTGGTTGTGCTGTGGTAATTTAGAATGAAGATGTGTATAGTTCATCATTTTGTGTCCCATGTTCTTATATTGGTCCAGAGTTATGTTCTGTGCACATGAACCTGTGTTGCCGTTGCAGTACCAGTTCCAGCGTGGATACTACCAGCTCTGTGTTAGTGGTAGTATAGATATGGATCAGCCAGAGCAGGTTGTACACAATGAACCCTCCTGGGCTTTCTCTTCACTTTTAGTTTTGGTGGAGAAACATCTTTCATGTTGGGTCAGGATCTGTCATTTTAAGTTGGCATTTTCTTTATGTTGTAGCTGCAGGTTTACAAGATGATAATTGAGCTGAAGAAGTGAATGTGTGTGATGAATCATTGTCCCTTCTATCCTTTATGTTCTCCAGAGGAAAATTGTCCATGAACCAAGAAATACTTTGTGGTTTTATCTCTGTTCATTAAGATTGAAAGTCCATTCTCTCAGGGCTATTTGGCTCAAACTAGATGCAAAACCAAATGTCCATCAAACAGTGTGGTGTGGTAGGAAGACTGCACAGCAATGTGTAAACTTGATGCTGGACATCTTATTCAGCTAAACTTCATGAAGCATTATTCAACAGGTTCCATCTTGTTTTAGTGAAATAGCTTAACACCATAAATTTTGGGTAGTTAGATGACTTGGAACTTCTGCGCAATGTTGATCTTTCAAATAATACAGTTCAGTTTTTTATTTATAGCACATTGGCCTATAAATTGGGTGCATAATTCTGTTCCATTGTATTCGGGAACCGATCAGTGGGCAGTTTTTAAGCTCCACTGTCACAATTTTTAAAATAGTGTCTTGCTTAAGACTTTGTTTGAAACTTAAAAGCAGAAAATGTAGAACTAACAGCATACACACGAGAACATATCGTTTAAAAGTACTCATAATGTGTGGGTGGACCAGAAGACTTGGGACTGTAACCTCTGGAATGGGTATATTTACATGTGCAGAAGGCAGATTTGGTTTCAAACAGCTTTTTGTCCATTTTCTCCATGGAATTGAAGCTTTACAAATAAGAAAAAAAGTACATGAGAAAAACAATGTGTAAATGGTCCTGTGTTATGCATAGGGTTGAAATATTTTTGACAATCATATCTTAAGGTCATCACAAATTTTTGAGAGTACAGCAGATGTCGAGATGTGGCCAGCTCAAATTACCACTTATTAAATATAAAACTGTTCATCATGCTTTATATGTGTTTTCTGTTAAGGAGTTAAGTTTGTCCAGCTTTAGTTTCTTAACAGAATGATTTATGTGAAAGTTTATATATTTTGAGTTAGCTCAGATGATGGGTGATTATGGTGAT
Source organism: Hermodice carunculata (assembly GCA_964020975.1). NCBI lineage: Eukaryota > Metazoa > Annelida > Polychaeta > Eunicida > Amphinomidae > Hermodice > Hermodice carunculata. The sequence goes on along the minus strand of OZ026630.1, from coordinate 43,894,114 downwards.
GGTTGTCAGGTAACATTTGCTCAAGCAGGTGCTTTGATGGTTTTGACCCGCTTCAGTTGCTCAGACCTGTCATTTACACTTAGCTTTTACCATGATGTATCACAATACTTCAAGCCCCACTGTACAGTATTTTGTGATTTTATGATGACTCAAATTTTAAGCAGATGTGTTTTCTATCTTCTGCGATTTGGGTCCTATTAATTATTTAGGTGCTACTCACATGTTAATGATATGCATGTGATGGCATCACTTCATGATGGTCAGAGAAATGTTAGTTGTGACCCCTTTTCAATTCAGTACAGATGTCCTTGGTTATATAGATGGCGTGCAGGCGGTCAGTGTTGGGTGGTAGTGGTAGTATCATAACATGTACAATTTTAGTATGCCAGTGCATCGAGTTTGTGCCTTCTCCTTCCCCTCCCCAGCTTGTTACAAAATGTAAAATTTTGTTCCTTCATGGACAATGATCCAGCTATTAATTTTCAGTCTTCAAAGCCTTCAAATACCTCTTCGGGTTAGCTGTTAATTGCAACTCAACCGTTGGTCCTGTGCGTGTGTGTGGGTGATGGGTTATGGGATTTTTAAGCCCCCAACTGGAATCAAGTCCAGGTGGGGTCTGGTACACTGGGATCTATTCACATGTGTGCAGAGTTGTCATAAGAAAAGGCACCCAGGTGTTTCCACTTGAAAAACACGTAGACACACTACATGCATCATCCATGGAGACCAGTTGTATGGTACAAGCAAGTAATCTTTGTTTGCAGGTTGGTCACCTGAAAACTCATTCCACAAATGAATTAGAAATTTGTGTGTTCATATCCCACAGAAAAACTGCTTTCATTTTAGAACCAGCATGAAGTGTAATTTCACATTGTTTGAAGAGTGTTCCAGTTGAAAGGGGACACAGGAGTAGAACTCCGGGGCAATGCAAAAACCATTGACCACTGCCTTTACCTGCAATATTAGTACAGGATTAGGTGGATGCAGTTTTGCAAAATGCTTGATTTCTTTTATGAGGCTACATGGCAAAATATGTTTTTAACACCAGTCATTGTGTTGCCATTTGTTTTTAAACACTGGTCAGAACTTGACAGATGCGATTGAAATGTAGGGCACCACAGATTTGCTACCACTTTACAATCATGATGCAAATGAATATGGTATACCGCATTCATCCTAATAAGCGCACAGTGCACTGTAAAAAAATTCATCCACAAAAGCTGAAAAATGTAGATCCTAAGGGTAATAATGAATTCTACCACTGGTTTGAGAACTATGGGATATTCTTGGGGTTCTTTCTTTGAAAAAAAATGGGGACGAGGGGTGAGCGTATTTGGGAGTGTCCACTTAAGATTAATACGGTACAATTAAACCTGTTACTGCCAAGTGCTATTGGGACCCAGCAAAAATGCTGGGCTGGTATCTACTGTCAGCATACAAATGTTAACCCATGTATATGTTCAAGTGGATATATGCGTAATCACTGGTTCTGTGTTATACATGCACATGTTATTCTCAAACTATCAATCAATTAAATACTTAAGATCCAGGAGTTTTAAACACAGTGCAATTACATGCTATTTTGTAGTTTGAGCCCTTTAAATAATCTTGAACATGTGAGCAGTCAGTAGTCAGATTCAAATGGAATGCAGAACCCAAATTATGTGCTCCATGTTCATAGGTGACAGACATTTTAATCTGAACGCGAGTGAACACCCTTGTTTTCTAAATGATACACAGTATACTGTTAACTGAGTGTGACCAGTGAGCACCAGTGGGCAGTGTTCATTACTACAGGTTTTGGCGTAAATGGAAAACACCACCAGATTCAATGACTTGGATCCTAGTTGTCAATCCATGATTACACCATGTAGATATTATCATGTATGTCGTATACAGTTAGACACCTGGTACATTTAATTATTGATACCTTCTTGAAAACATAATTGAGATAAGCATCTGAAGTATCCATGAACCTTAAATAGGCTGGTATGTTTTACTCAGAATAATTGATACCTTCTTGAAAACATTGAGATAAGCATCTTAAGACTCCATGAACCTCAACTAGGCACAAACAAAGCCCTGTGCGGAAGAAGCAGTGTCTTCAAAGCTCGTTTGCGCCTTTAGTTTTATTGTCAGACCTATCAGTCTATCAGAGTTGCACATTTGGTCTGTTGCATTATATTTGCTGATGGCAAGGTCATGCAGTTGGGGTTGAATGTCCTGTGGACATTCCATTTTACTGCTGCAAATTTAGATATCCCAGCCATATATGTAGGCTTAAATTCCCTTCCTCATTGGCGCCAGGTAGTACTATGTAATTTACTGATCAAAATAAAATCAAGCCACCAACATTACAGCCTGTGTTGGTCAAACCATATACTTGTTCTCTGGTGTCACAAAGAAAACCAACAAACTTTTATGGTCATTTTAACCCTTTCCTGCTTTTATTGTGCCAAAAGTATTCTGAATTATCTTATTGGCTGTTTTAATATCATTACGTATATTTCATGTAAGCTGAAAATGGTAGAAATGATTTGTTGTTATGGCACACCACAGTACAATGGCTTTGTGCAGAGGAAAGCTATTGATTCAGTCTTTATCTGACCAGGAAAGGGTTACTCAGATAGACAACAGCCACATGTAATTGTGTTCTGAAAGACAAATTCCTCTGAAACTCCACTCGGAATATATGCTGTGTGTGAGCTATGTATTTATTGTAGGATCCTTGTGATTTCAGCTTGTCGAGATTGGGCCAGGCGTTGGAGGACGTGTCCGTGGCAGGCGTGCAGTTGTCGCCAAGAAGAAGAAGTAGATTGGACAATCACAAGACCAGCCCTGTTCAGCAAGTAACTTGGATGGCTCTGGAGCTGTTAGGACACGGTTCAACCAGTTGAAATTACCTTCTATATATGATATCAGCCAATAAACAAGGAGGTCTCAAGTCACAGTCTGTGTGGTGTTTTTTTGTATCAGCTGACTTTTGAGTACAGCTGAGGTTTTATGAGGCCGAGTCATAGTCTCAGTTTACATTTTCGACTTCGCCAAAACAGTTAACCAGAACCACTTCACACTCAGTGGAGATGTACCTTGTTTGAATCTTCACTGAGTCTGTACTGGAATTGTCAGCTGAGGTTTTTTAGCTCAGCTGACTTGTCAGTCAGCTGAGCATATCCTAATGGTCCTCCATCTGTCATCTCTCAACAATTTATATTTTCGACTTCCTCTCAAAAAGGGCTGGCCATATCCATTTCAAACTTGGTGGGGGTGTGCCTTGGATGGGTCTCTACCAAGTTTGTTCATATGGTCATGGTCCAGTGATTGTTGGTTGCCAATTGTATGAAATTGCAAAGGGAACATTCTGGGGACCCCTAGACCTTAAATTTGTTCAACAGGTGGCACTGTGATTTTTTTTTCTTTTCTATTCTTTGCAATTTTTCATGTGTTTTCACTATTTTTGACTTCTTCTTGAAAACAGTCACTTTGATAATGCTGAAACTTGATGTAAATGTTCCTTGTAGAAGGCTCACACATGTTTGTCCGACAGGTAGCCTTGCAGTGGATCCCTGTTTTTAAACATTTTTTTTCAATTCGGGTACTTAACGGTAAATGCATACATTCCAATTGATTACTATGTAAGTGAATGGGGATTGCAGTGGTAATTCACATTTTCAACAACTTCTCCAAAACTGTCAGCCAGATTCACTTCTAACTTGGTGGGGATGTACCTTGGGTGGGTCTCTACCAAGTTTGTTCAAATGTTCACAGTCCGGTGATTTTTGGATTTTTTATGAATTTTTTTGTTCATTTTTTGGCAAAATCTTTAAAAACTCTCTGACGAAACTGCTTTGCCAATTGCTTCACAATTGCATAGGTGTACTTCTGGTAACACCTAGAACTTAATGTGTCCAACAGGTGGCGGTAGAATTTTTTTTCTATTTTTTTTTAATGAATTTTGGTGTCTTTTTGCTATTTTTGAATTCTCCAACAACATCAGTCAGATTCACTTCATCCTTGGGTGGACCTGTATCAAATGTATTCATATTGTCATGCTCCAGTGATTTGAGGATTTTTTGTGTGCATTTTTTGACCAAATCTGAAAAAATCGCTCTGAAACTGCTCAGACTGGTCATCAATTTCTATGTTGGACACTTCAACATTAAGTGCTTCCTGGGTTATTTCAGAGTTTTTCACAAAAAGAGAGTTCTCCCTGCAAAAAGGCAAAAATAATATCACCGTTGCTTTAATTGCATAATACAAGACACTGTGACCTTTTTGTGTGTGTGTGTGTGTAAATTTAGGCCATGAAATATTAATAAATAGTTTCTCGGGAACCACCACATCGATTTTCAAGGCCCATCTCACTTTTTTTTTTTTTTTTTTTTTTTTTTTTTAATCAATAAAAATAAAAACAAAAATCCGCCCGCCCACTTGGCTATTTGTTTCTGCCTCGGATCTTTTTTGGGCGTTCATAATTATGGAGATACCATTTTCGTTGCTACAACATCTGTAATCAACTTCCGAATGGCATCCCATTCGGTTCTGTGAAAACCTGGAACATAAAAGCATTACAAAACATACTGATGTGTATAAACAGTTCTTTAATAAGTGCTTTTCTGAATTGGCACCAATTTCATATATTAAAATGTTATGGCAAACCACTCACCTTTTTGTTCAATTGATAGAAAAAAACTTGATTTAAAAAAAGTGCCCTGTGGCATCAAAAAAAATGTGTTCAGGAGAAAAATAAAATTTAAAAAACGCCCTGCCTCATCATTTAAAAAAAAAAAAAAAGTTCCTGGGGAACTATTCATTAATTTTGCATGGCCTTACTTGTGCTTTTCTTTGTTAGACACTTCGCAACTTTAAGTGCTTTCTGGGTCATTTCAGAGCTTTTCACAAAAAGAGAGTTCTCCCTGCAAAAGGCCAGAACAATATCAAAGTTGCTTTGATTGCATAATACAAGACACCTTGACCTGTTGTGTCAAGGTGTGTGAAATGTATTTCAGGAGATAACTTTTTGCTGATAGTCCTTGCATATTAACTTGTGTACATCGATCCATATACCATTACAAGAACATTATACAGGCTAAGTCCCCAGAGTTGTGGAGTCATGGTGGTTCCAGCAGTGGTGATTAATTGGCACCAGTTTAGAGGTATCAAAAACACATTAAAATTCATTATTTTGATAATTAACAAAGATGGAATTACAAAATGTACTCCAAATATGCTTAAGTCATCCAGATAGATGTGCAGCCAGATGCCTTGCTGGTGTTCAGGAATATTTGTTCCCCCAGGAACAAATATTTGGTGAATGTTGGTTCCCCTGTGGGAACGAATATTTATTCCTACCCACGAACATTTGTCTTGTCCCCCCCCCCCCCCCCCCCCCCCCCCCCCCCCCGTGTCGGGCAACAATATTCGGCGAATATTTGTTCCTACCCATTAGCATTTGTTTCTGTTTTCACTCTATGTATCTCTACCTATGTGGATGAGGAATTCATATTCAGTAAATATTGTCCTCTTGCTCTAAGCACTCGATTATTCATACTATTCACATATAAGTATTTTTTTATAAAGCCATCCTTTTTTATATACATTATTATTTGCGAATATATGGTCATCATGCTTTTTATAAATGTAATTTACTTTCTTTTTTTCCCATTTAATTTTTTTTTAGCTCAGATTTCATTGTGGTGTAATTTAACTCTTCCTTTATAACATTTTGTGCGAGAGAAAACAACCATTACATCTCACCCATATATCTATATACCTTATGTGGGTGGGGAACAAATATTTGGCGAATCAGTGCTTTAAGTTATACTTTAGCTTCTGTAATTTAAATTCTTAATTGTTACATTCTAACTTCATTCAGCAAGAAAGGGAAGTAATATTCACAAATATATATGGTCCCTATGATATGCTGTTTTGATGTGTAGCATAGTTTCTGTATTTTTTCCTTCGTTTGTTCATTTGAACATGGAATTTTGAAACAGCTCGCAACATGAATAAAATATTTTGTGTAAAACATCGTTTAAAATGTCTTGCACATATACCCTATGTAGATGTCATTGTGCAGAAGAAATCAAATTGAAAATTAAAATAAAATAGGGGAGAACAAATATTTGTTTCGGGAACAAATATTCCTGAATTTGTGTTCCTTGGGGGAACTAATATTTGTTCCAGGAGGAACAAACATTCCAGGGAAACGAATATTCTCCGACACCAGTGCACAAGGCTGCTACCTCGCTCAAGACCAACAGTGCCGGTGCAGGCCAAGGGGGAGAGCACGGAACTGGAATTATATTACCGAAAAAAAATATGAAGTGAAGACAATTTAGAAACCCTATCATTAAATTATTCAAATGAGGTTATCTTCAAGTAAGGATTTTATAATTTATGTGGTGTTGTAGACGCACCAGAAAGCACAAATCTGGGCACATTTCTCTGACTTCCAGAGTCCATGTCGGATTCTAACTCTGCTATGTGATTGTCTCATTATCAGTGTTATTCAGAATGACTGTGCATATTGTCAAAATGTGTTCCATGATTGATAATATACACATGGTGAACTGGATTTTTTTCTAAAATGAAGCTTGGACCTGGTAAGAACACCCACGTTTTAATGTATTCGCAGGTTAGATAATTTTGTACCGTGAACCTAAAATCATGAACCTGGAACCGCCATCCAAGAAGCCACCCCCAGCCAAGCTAAATCCCTATACCTGTGTTGTATGTAGCAAAGCTCTCAACACAGGAAAAGGGACTGATTACAAAACTACTTTGGACAAGCTACGATATACGCTTGCCTCCACCACAGACAGATCAGCTGCTCAACTACTGCCTACTGAGGATGCATTTGAGCAACATGTGAAAAGGGCACAATACCAATGTGCCATCGGGTGCCACAGTGGCATTGATCAATTACATACAGCTCTTAAAGCACTATCATTTAGAGACAAATCAAAAAGTAATGAATATTTGGGTCTTACTGATTTAGAACACACATTTCCGCAAAATTTTTGTGAAATTGTGTACGCTTACACAACAACTATTCGGAAACCAGATTCTAATAAGAAAAAATTAGATGAAATGTTTTGCATCATTCCTTTCAAACACAAAATTATTGATTCACTAAACATTCAGTCCCTTTTCAAATTGAAATTTGTTCGTAACATGATTCCCAAGGAGTGCAAAATTAAAGACCCCCACCCCCCGCCATCATTTCATAATATTGGACAAAGTATCATGAATTACAAGCAATTTCTGGCTTCAGTTACTCTTTGAAGAAATGGCAGCAAATCAAAATTGTGACTGTATGTCTAACAGTAAATATTCTGATTTTGTTGATGCATACCACAAACATGTATTTACAGGTAATAATTTGGATATCATACAAAATTCAAGTTTAAAAGAAAATTTGAAAAAAGATGCAAAATTTCGGATATGTCCCAAGTTGAACATTGACAGTATTTTTCAGGATACATGTGATGCATTTGATTCCTACTGTATGAAATGGGCAAAGAAAGAAAAAATAAAATTTCAGAAATTTAAAGGATGGTTATCAAACTTGAAAAAAGTTCTCGACAAAGAATTTATTGTTACAAATCCCACATTAAGAATTTCAATACGGTTAATCTAAAACAACCTGAAGTTTCAAAAGCAGTCAAAGAACTACAAAACATTTTTGTAGTCACTAACATAGATAAGGCACAGAACAATCTTGGGATCATCTGCAAAAAATATTATCTGGATGTTTTGAAAAAAGAACTTGGTATAAACAATATTTCAGACATAAGAGGAAATGACGTATATAAATTACACAAACAATCCATTGATAATTTGATAGATACACATAAAGATGAGATGAAAAGGAATTTTAATATCAAAATTTCTGAAGAGGACTACTCTATTCCACTTTTGTTCTGGATACCCAAATTACATAAAAACACTTTTAAATCTAGATTTATAGCCGGTGCTGCAAAATGTACAAGAAAACAATTATCAAAAGAAGGAACATTGTTGGTGACTGCAATTAGCAATCATTTTCGTAAATACTGTAATGCAATTTTTAGAAACAGTAAATTAAATTGTTTTTGGAGTATTAGCGATTCTTCCGAGTTTGTATCTAAAATCAAAGATGTAAAACCAAAAAATATCAAATGTTTTGATTTTTCTACACTGCACACAAATCTACCCATAGATGAAGTCAAAAGTTCACTTTCAGAATTAATAAGCAAAATGTTTAACCATAATGGTAAACCATACATTAATATTAATTCATATACAAAGAAAGCATAACACAACAAATATTCAAAAAGGAACATTAAATCGCACACTGTTGAAACTTTGATAGATGCTATAAAATGTCGTTTGGATAATACTTTCGTTAAATGCGCACCATTGGTTTTCCAACAAATAAAAGGCATTGCAATGGGTAGCAACTGCTCCCCCTTTACTGGCAGATTTGTATTTAGCGTGGCTTGAATTTAAGTGTATGGATAAACTGATGAAAAAGGACTTTCAAATGGCTACAAAATTACCAAACAACGCAAGATATATTGATGACATTGCTTGTGTAAATGTACAGAATTTCAGTAAAATTGCTAAAGCAATTTATCCAAAAGATATCCCTTTGGACGGTAACAATTCAGATGGTTTCAGAGATGTGTTTTTGGACTTGGATATTCAGGTCACCAATGACAGGTTTTGTATTAAAGTCTGTCACAAAATAGATGAGTTTAACTTTAAAGTAGTTAATTATTCTTCCCCAGACAGTATTAATTCAGATACTATTGGATATAATACGTTTTTTTTCACAGACTTTGAGATTTGGTTGTATTTGTTCTAAATTTCAGGACTTTGCATCTAGAACCAAATTTTTATTTACAATAAACTTGAGTCAGGAGGATTCAAAGATATACTTTTGATCATATTTTTCTACAAATTTTGCTGTAAATATCCCGAGATGGTTAGAAAGTTTGGCTTCAATAATTTTAGAGATTTGAGATGTGCCTTTTTTTCGACTTAATTTCATCTTTTGGCATCATTCTGTTTTAATGTTCACCTTTCAGACATTTTAGGCTATCTTGTTTTCTCTTAGGTTAAACCCCCAGGGGCTATCGGTAGCGAGTAGCGGCCTACGACAGTTACAAGCTTCTCTAATTGTACTTGATATCTGGTTAATATTTTCATTGCATTCTCTTGACAGTTATACAAATGACTATCGGTAGCAAGCAGCGGCCTATGACAGTTACATGTTTGCTTAATTGTACTTAAAATCCTGTTAAGAAAAAATGTTTTGATAACATGTTTTTGGCAAAATGCTAATGACTTTCATTCTTTTCTGACATGCCTAAATGCACATTTACTCAAAATTTTAAAAATTCTCAAAAGTGACAATATTTTTTCAAATATCACAAACCTGACACATTACATTGATACATTGACTCAGGGTTGGCAATGAAATCGAGCTTAATTGTTTGAGGAGTAGGTGTCATCATGGAGTTTGTTTTACATTTCTGGTGCAGGATGTACATTGTTGCAGTCATTGTTAGGATTTCCCTTGGTTTATACAGGTGGTCTAGCTGCAACTGTTTATTTTACAATCACTGGGACTGAATATAATGCCCAGCTCGTTTCCACTTCAGTTAAACACTGGCGGATGGTTTAACTAGAAAAAGTTGTCCAGCTAGAAAGGGTACATATTGGTTCAGAGGGAAGTCAAATTGTTCTTATTTGAACCTGTACTACACAAATTTGGTAATTATAGTTTGTTTGCCAGGTATTCTTCTTTCATAATGAAGGTCTGCATTTATAAGCAAAAGTTCACATATTTAGCTGATTCATCATTTGTCAAGTTCATATTTAATCATTATTATGTGGGTTGTCTTTGCTGAATATTTAGCTTAGACAAGGAGCCGCTACTCAGAGAGACGTACGGGTAAAAGGCTCCGAAACATGTTGAGTAGTTACCCGCCGAAGACCCTTTAATTTATTTCGGCTAATACAGCCTATGTCAAAATTTTACAGAGAAACGTGTGCAATTTGGACAATAGTACTTCTATATGTATATAGGTTAGACAGGGACAGGTTAGCTTATGGAGAGTAAAGAGTTCGGACTGCAGAATAGGGTAATGACTACTAGGAAGTGGTTTTGGACAAAAAGACACCAATACAACAGTCACATTCCTGACCCTAAAGTGTGGGATCCCAATGGTAACGACTGGGAAATGTCTAATAATGGCTACCTCAAGCCTATGATGTATACCAATGAGCTAGCCCCACTGGAAGTCCGCAACCTGACTCGTATATGTATTGCACCGATATTGAGTGTACTGTCGCAAGAAAGTGCAATTGCCTCCAGACAGGACTTAAATGTACAGAATTATGTGCATGCTTTGGACATGAGTGTGCAAATGACACTTTTGACACTGAAACAGACAGTGATGATGAGGAAGATGATGATTGAATCTTGGCGTAGAATCTCCAAACTGTGACCATCATTGATCAGCTTTCTGTATTTAGTGTGTACATGTACTTATACTGTTTTCCTTTACTGAAAGGCATCTTGAATTATAGCTTGATGCCAGAGACACATTAGTTATGTTGCAGGACTCCATGGGATGGTTCACTGTAAATTACGTGTAGGTGTGAATACATGGTACAAAGTACTATCTTACTTTATCAGTTGTATTGGCAATTGTTATGACGGTCCCCTGAACGAAGATGACATATGATAGCCATATTAGCATATTAATTAATATACATATGGTATACTCAAATGAACATGATAAATAAAACTTGTATGAGTACCGTTCCTAATCATTTTGCCTTTTTTTCAATAAACCAAACAATATCTTAGTAAATATAGTATGTTATCCTTTGCACAATACTTAATTTCGATGTCAATTTCATATATTTGCATAAATTAACATATGATAATTAGGCACTTTGAACAAACTCAGTATTTTGTGACTATATTAGAGCAATTGAGCACATTGTGGTGTTTATTTAGCCTTTCCACAAGCAGTATCACCAAAGTTATTATTTTTAAGGACAAATTTTAGTTGTCTCAGAAATGGCATAGGTTGTCATGGAAACGGGCAGAAATATATATGATAAAACGCTTTTCAAATTCCACAACCAATTACATGAAGCAGACATATATACCTAAAAGAAAATATAGGTTGTAACTTGTTATACCACTGGTTGGGGTATGACCCCTGAAGGGCCCTGTATGCCGCAGGTCTATCAAGGCCAAGCAGGGTCTCCACCAAACATTTGGTGGAGGCTGGCACCACGGGATCATCATGCACCATCTTTAAAAGACGCATGGCCCAACATCCCGCACAGTCCAGGAAGTAGCCCGCTTTAGTCATAATCTGTGCGTCATGCTAAAAGCGCCAGAGTGATGAGAGGGGCAGGGTTTGAAACTCATACTCCTTGATGATGTGGTCCCATAAGGGAGCGTCAACCATCACAGGGGTGAAGTTGTACACAGACCGACTCGTACGGTAAGACTCCAGCCTGGACTTTGGATTAGCCAGCAAACTGGGGCTAGGCCGTCCCTGGATGATCCCATTTCTGGTGCGTCGCTAGACCTAGAGAGATCTGTGGACAATTCAACAAACTTCCTGGCCACAAAGATGGAGAAAGGGATCTCTAACTTGGACACGGGCTCCACTTGGTAGACCCACATTGGCACTCCTCGAGGCTGCACCGATGTGGACTGCGGGACTGCCTCCCTGGGAAGGGTTTCCTGCATAAATGCGACATTGGCCTGAAACATGAACCCTGCTTCTCTGCCATACAGGGAGACCGGTCCACCCAAATTACCACCTCCTCTGCTGAAACCACAGACTGGAAAGCTTTCACCCAATGAGCGGCAGCCAGAAGTGACCGAGACAGCCTCCTTCCACTTCGCCATCAGGTGGGAGAAACGAGCACCCCCTTCCTGGGGCTCGGAATCCTCAATTGGTAAATCCTAGCAGTCCCGGTCAAGAATGTCCTCAGCTATGGGACAATCCTTCAGACTGTCCCCTGACCTGAGGAGCAAATCCTTGAAGTGCTCCCGGTCAGTCTCCGCCTTAGCATCCAGAAAAGGTCCTGACCCTGTGGGAGCCTCGCCAGCTGGTGCCACAGTCTCTGAACTGTACTGAGACTGGAATTGCTCCCATGCAGGAAGAGTGTCCTCGGGCAAGACGCCCCACAGAAGCTCCTCAGCAGGAGGAGGCGACACCGGCCTGCCAGCACGCACTAGGCTAATAGGCCTAGGGGCTGGGGAAGTGACACTTGCCACAACCTCTTGCACCGGCCCAGTGGCCTCCAAAGAAGCAAGACTTTTAGCCTTCACAGGGGTAGGTTTAAGTGCCGAAATGCCCCAGCTGGCCCCCACATTGGTCGCCACTGAGGCAACCTCCCCAACGGAAGAAAGATCTATCTCCATTGGGGTGGGAGAAGATCGCCAAGACTCAGACCAGTCGACTCCCTGGGTGGGACTAGGCATCCGGACATCCGATCTGTGTACCACTGTAGCCCCCCCTCTGGATTGGGATTGGCCATGGGAGAGACCTGCCTCTCCCCAGCAGGCAACATGCCCGAGCAACAGCTCTGGTGATGTACCTTCCAATCCTCCGAGGAAGAGGTGCTGATGAGGCCTCTTCTTTTCTTCTGCCTGCCGTGGTGAGAGCGCGAATGCTCACGGCTGGGGGAAGGACGAAGGGACGAAATCGACCAAAAGGCTGATTCCTTGCTCCTTGCAAAAGTGACTGTAATGGCTGAGCCATCCACCATAGATGGACACCAAAGTAGGAAACTCAATTTTAGATGCTTGCTAATACGCACTACTGCCACCAGGGGTGCTGAGCCCTCACCAATGAGAACTACTTGCGGTCCAACTTCTGGTCCCAAGAGACCCAGAAACAGCAGAGGACGCAGTGGGGGCCACTACCCTGATTGCACGAGCCACCTTAGGCTTTGGTGTGGCCTACTCAACAGAACACTTGGCTCCACTTTCGCAAGGGGGGCCAGACAACTCCGAGTGAGCGGGGGAAGAAAGAGCGACCACAGGTTCCCCAGAGGAAACCTTATCCTCTAACCTGTCCAGCCCCTACCAACAGCGGCAAACAGCGCCTCCACTTTCCCCATGATTACCTGAGCAGTTGCCTCCACCTGCACAGCTGAAGCTTGACCCAGCGGGGCGCGGTAAGGGAAGCTTGGAGTATTAGGTGCTACAGAGAGTGATGATGTGTCAACTATGCTCCATCTGTAGTCACTACTGACTTCCTTCACACCTGAGTGTTTACAGCCTTTGTAATGACTAAGATACCACCCTTTTGCCAAACTACTGACACACGGCCGTCAGTAGGGCAGACAGGATGAGAGGGGCCTCAAGAGGCACAATGTCCTCTTGTTCACAATGTACCTTTGTTAAGCTGACCTCGTGTCAGCTGGAGGTCCTTATGCCCCTGATAGGGAGTCCATCGTCGATGTCGCATGGACTCTCTTCAGAGCAGAAATACCACTCCTATGCATGCAGGATGGATACCAATAGGCCATCCTGTAATGGTTGGCGTCCCAATAGACGACCAACTCTACATCCAAGTTCATGGAGTTATACTCCACAAAACAATCCCTGGACAAACTAAGCTGGAGATATGACCAGATCCCTGGAACTGTCAACTATCTCACGACGAATGAAGAAGCCAAAAAGTTAACAAAAAGGTAAGAGAAAAGCAGGATCTTCTAACAAAACACATCCACCATAGATGGACACCAGAGTAGGAACCTGAATTTTAGATGCTTGCTAATACGCACTACTGCCACCAGGGGTGCTGTGCCATGCCACACGGCCTGGACAGCAGTCACTGCAGCAGCATGGCAGGGCTGTCCAACTGAAGCATTGTATCAAAATTTTGCTACAGATTTTCTCAAGAATAAGTGTTTCTTTTGTAAAGAAGTGGCAAAAATGCTAAAAGGAAAGAAAATTTTGCTACAGATATTTTCAGCTGGACAGCACTGCATGGATTGGCACTGGATCCAAGGAATTTTTATGGGGGCTCTGGCAAGGCACAGGTAAGTGCGTGGAAACCAGTTTAAGTGACCTATGGTGTTGTAATGTGTCCTTAATATCTTTTTTTTGACCCTTCCACAAGGAGCACCACAAAGTTTCAGCATTATCTGAAGGACGGTTCTGGAGAAGTCAAAAATAGCAAAAACACACAAAAAATCATAAAAAAGTAGAAAGAAAAGTTGCAGCACCACCTGGTGAACAAAGTAATAACAAGGAGTCCCTATGAGTGTTCCTATGTGATATCAAAGCAACTAGGTGAGCAGTTTTGGAGCAGACAATTTTTCAAGATTTGGCCCAAAAAGAACCAAAAAATTTTATAAAAAATCTAAAAATCAGTGAAGCCTTACCATTTGAACAAACTTGGTAGAGATTCGCCCAAAGTACATCCCCACCAAGTTTGAAGTGAATGTGGCTTAGGGTTTTGGAGAAGAAGGCGACAATGTGAATTGTGGATGGACGGACAACGGACCATCCTATAAGCTCAGCTAACTGATCCATCAGCTGAGCTAATTAACCATAGCAAGATCCAGTCATGGGCCAGGTAACTCGCATGTGAAAAATATTTATATGGTGTAGAATTATAAAGGATGTCCATTGAAAAAAAGAAAACACTGAAAGGAAACGTCAAATGCCATATGTTGTAGATTGTAGAAATTTATTTTTTTCTTGTTTCTCAAAAAAGTATAGCTCTTTTCTCCAGTGCATCCAAGCACTGATCCAGTGCATAATCTGCATACAAATATGCATCAACAGAAATACTGCAAGAAACAAATAATATTGCCCTTACCACAAGGTTAACAAGAAGAAAAAACCTTCCAGGGTAATCATAAGTTCATTCAATTATTGGACTGTCATAATTGCAATCATTTTCAGGTACAGATACAAGCATATGATGCTTATGCAACAATCAAGGGTCTCAGTTACAAAAGTTTGCTTGCTGAGCTAAACTTGAATGCAATGCTGGTACAGATACAACCATATAATGCTGTTGCACCAATCAAGGATCTCAATTATAAAACTTGCTGAGCTAAACTTGAATGTAATGCTGGTAATTCATTAGTGTTGAGTATGATTACTGTGCCTCAACAGTACTGATTGGCAACAGAAAATACTGCTCTATATTGAGCTTATAATCAACAAAATAGCCAATTATTTTTAAGGTTTAGGGTCACCTGATGGGGCAGAAACTTGTTATTACTGTCTGTCAGGTGAATAAACCAGAGTAAATCTCTATACACTGTCATGGCAAGAAGCTCGTTGCTAAGGTCAGTAGGCGCTGGTACAATTGCATTGAAAGCTGAGACCGGTTACTGCCAGCTGATCATGTTCAGTGTCCTTCAGGGTAGCATTTTTGATGGAAAAAAGCCAGACGTTAGCAGTACAGCAGTGTCCTAAGTCGTCAGCCAAATGTCTGAGGTGCAGTCTCCCCCAGGGTAACGCATCTCATGAGCCAGTGCAGCACCATGTGGCTCATTGCTGAAGTCGATGCTGAAGTTTCTGTTGAGGGTGAGGCCACCCTTTTCTGTGTCTACATCTATCTGCAGCATGAAGCTCCCACCCCTGATGCAAGAAACCATGCAGAAAAGGGGATTAAAAGAAAGTCCTATTCACTCTTCTCCATATGTATTCATTCATTGGCATTATAAACATGTTTAGTGTTTGTAAACTGATTTTAACAAAACATTTTGACTAATCTTGCACAAAATTGATAGATTTTACTTATCTGAAATGGGGAATTTGTGGCTGGATAAGTGGTCTTTTGGGGTCATTTTGTGTGGTCACTAGTCAGGTTCTTCAGGTAGTCTCCCAAAAGAAGTAAATTATCATTAGAAGGTGCTTTTGCACTAGAAAAGTGGTCTTCAAAAGGCAGGTGGTCTTCAAAAGGAGGGGTCCCTCAAAACAGGTTTTGCTGTATTGTATAACCCTTCTGCCCATGGAAAGGGCAAAATGTCTGACAATATACTGAAAAACTGCTTTGTTTTAGGAAATTTCATACATGTATTAGATTTAATATAATGTGCATAATATGTTGAATGTGCATGCAGAGTAGCCATTCTTTCAGAATGTGCATGTAATGTGGCCATTCATTCAAACTATATAATGTGTATGCACTATAGCCATTCCTTGAGACTGTGTAACATGCATGGACTGTAGGCACACATGTAACACACTTCAAAGATTGGGTGCATTATATTTATTTTAAATACCCCATGTACATTTAATTCAGAAAGCAGGCGTAGAAGTACTTACTTCATCATATCTGGATAGAACTGTTTGTCCCAGACACTGAACAGGGATGTGCTGACATACAGACGCTTTCCATCAAGACTCAGTTGCAACATCTGAGGGCCTCCCGGTACCCGTTTCCCATTTATGAAGAGTGGCTCTGGCTGACTCTAAAAAATGCAAGGAATGCCTGCTTAGCCACGGGAATGGAAGTAAGAAGCAACTCTAGTTGATTATGTATATATGTATGTGTGTGTATATATATATATATATATATATAAATATTCCTAACTTGTTACCCTAGAAACCAGGTGTGAAGGATTCAAATATTTCTCAAGGGCACAAGCATGATGAAAGTTCAGAATGAAAAAAAAAAAAAAAAACAATGGGTAAGGATGTGTGAAAAAGGGTTCCTGTCCTTAGGGCAATAATTCCTTGCTGATGCTGCGAACATATTGACTACATGTATTCTCTAATCATACCGACTCCCACTTTATACTAAAAGCTTCATATGGTTCACTGGCTTGATCAGCAAACCTTCCTGCTGATGGTCTGGCAATATAGTTATGTGTCTGGAGAGTACCACCTAATGTCTAATACTTAATGGGCTGCTCTTCATGCAAGTTGACATCCATCAAAATGTGGTACATTATTTTCATGTGATGTTCAAACATAAGTGTTTACATCCCTCAGTGGCTGTCTCTGTTTAAAGCTTTAATATGTGGGAGAGAAATTGTATGGGTTGCAAACCTTGAGTTCAGTGTCGTGTGTGACTTTGACACTGTCGCCATTGCAGCAACTTCCTCCCAGGAACACCTGCAGAGAAGAAAAGTGTATTTAGACTTGTATTGAAAGGTATGCTAAATCTTTAATCCCATCATCATTAATTTGATGGACAAAAACAAAAGCAGTATAATGTGTGAATTCTTCTCCATTGTGTTTCTTGCAACACAAAAATTATCTGTCCTTATCTTTCTTCAAGGCTGCAATATGAAGTTTTGAATGCAATAGAAGTACAAACTGACATGCAGCATGTCATTCTACAGGTTAACCTGTTCAACAATTATAATAAGGAAGTTTATCACAATTATAAAGCATGTAGGCCTAAACGTAATTGTTGCTTGCCAACGTTTTGATGCCTAGCCATGGCACAAGAGGCTCTATGTGGCAAATTTTAACCTGGGAGATGGCAACAAATGGAAATCAATGCATCAACATTTAAATATGCAGCTAGAAAGAAAAATAATGAAAAAAGTAATAAACACCCTTGAAAAGGAAATATATGGGCTAGAAAAACAAGTAATACAACAACCTGTAATATAGATGAACTCAAGAAAATGGTTGAAGATTTAAAATCAGAGTTAGAGAAAGAGATGGATATAGATACAAAACGGGTAATGATACATGATAAATGTTGGTACGATAGAGAAATATCATCAGAATATATTTTTTTTTAATTTGGAAAAATGTAACTACAATAATAAAGTTATAAACAAAATAAGAATTAATGATGCAACAATAACTGAACCTAAATGGATTTCAGAAGCAGAAAAAAAATATTTCACTCGTAGTTATGTGCTTCAACAGATGTAAATACTGAAAAGACAGATTATGATTTTCCTGAGAGTGACATTGGGAAAGTATTTAAGGAACAAAAACAACTCTTTGAAGGAAACTGAACTAGCAGAAGTCTTAAAAACAATAATTAATAATAAATCACCAGTTTTACAAAGTATTTTGGAATCAAATAAGATTTCTAGACATTCGTTCTTTAAATACAGCTTATGCCAAAGGGACTTTTTCAGTAACCCAGAGACAAAATTCTAACATTATTACCAAAAAAGATGTAAATATACTCAAATTAAAAAATTGGTGGCAAGAAAAAAAATATTTCACTCGTAGTTATGTGCTTCAACAGATGTAATTACTGAAAAGACAGATTATGATTTTCCTGAAAGTGACATTGGGAAAGTATTTAAGGAACAAAAACAATTCTTTGAAGGAAACTGAACTAGCAGAAGTCTTAAAAACAATAATTAATAATAAATCACCAGTTTTACAAAGTATTTTGGAATCAAATAAGATTTCTAGACATTCGTTCTTTAAATACAGCTTATGCCAAAGGGACTTTTTCAGTAACCCAGAGACAAAATTCTAACATTATTACCAAAAAAGATGTAAATATACTCAATTAAAAAATTGGTGGCACATATCTCTCTTCAATGTAAATTATAAGCAAGCAGCAAAGTGTATAGCAACAAGATGTAAAAAGGTTCTAAAAACTCTTGTACATACATGAAGATCAGACAGGTTCTCAAAGACCATTATATTGGTAAAAATATTAAAAATTTCTAAACATAATTGAGTATACACACGAGGAAGAAATCCCAGCATTATTAACACTAGTGGACTATGAAAAAGCTTTTGATCTCTTTTAATGGAATTATATTTGTAAATGCTGGACAAAGCCCTTGGCAGGGGCAGGTGCCATGTCCATGGGAGCAGGGGTTACGATCTTTGGCTCTCTGCGCCTGTTGGAGAGTGAATGGTGTGATTGGGGAGTCCTCGACCTAGGATGAGATCTGTTGACGGACGAATCCGACAGCAAAAGCTCATACTCTGCCTCGATGTCCAGGTATGAAGACTCCAGACTTGCGGGGGGGGGGGGGGGGGGGGGGGGGAGGAGGCGCTTATGCCCAATGTTTTGTCAAGCAACACATTGTTCGAGGGCAATGGAGCAGCCGCCTGTGAAAGCAGGGGATCTGTCACCACGCAGGGTGTAGCAGCAGCGAGCACCTCTGGAGAAGTGGTCGTCACCATGCTGGACGTAGGGGTAGCGAGCACCTCTGGAGAAATGGTCGTCACCATGCTGGACGTAGGGGTAGCGAGCACCTCTGCGGAAGTGGTCGTCACCACAGATGCCGCCTCCACCTCCTTCTCCCATGTGGGGAGAGACAGGGAAGGCAAGGGAGGCTCATATGCCGAGATCTTGATGGCCGCCGCCTGAGAAGTCTGCTGGCCGGACGAATCTTGCCGAGTCTCCAGGAAGCCACTATCCTGAGCCTTGGCTGCCGCCACCTGAGAAGTCTGCAGGCAGGAGGGAGTTCAGAGAACTCCTGGGCCTGAGGTCCAAGCGAGAGCTGGCTCAAGACAGAAGCAGTGAGCTGCTCCACAAACAGAGTCTGCTCAGACTCGGGAACAGCAGTGGTGGCCAATGCAGAAGAAGACTGAGCTTTTTCATACAACCACTGGTCCGAACGAGAGCTCTAGTTCCGACTGCCGGTTGAGAGAGTGAGGCAGGGTACCTGGCTCAAACGCAGGAACAAGCGGGATCGCAAACTGTTCACTCTGGGTCAAAGCTGCTGGATGTGCAGAACGGAATGCTGGTACTGCTGTTGGGGGAACAGGAGGTTCCGCACCAACCAAAGGTGCCAATACCAGCAGGGCCAAAGACCCACAAACGGTAAAAGGCTCCCTCACTGGTCTAGGTGTCTTCCTCCCACTTCCCCTATGCCTATGCTTATGATCGGAGCTCTTGGACTCAGGAGCTTGGGAAGTTTGTGAAGGCACAGGTGCTTTAGC
Source organism: Hermodice carunculata (assembly GCA_964020975.1). Classification (NCBI taxonomy): domain Eukaryota; kingdom Metazoa; phylum Annelida; class Polychaeta; order Eunicida; family Amphinomidae; genus Hermodice; species Hermodice carunculata. The sequence goes on along the minus strand of OZ026630.1, from coordinate 43,874,232 downwards.
CTGCACTCCAGGCTTATGATCTGAGTGCTCGGACTGGCCGGAGTGCTGGCTTCCCCATACTTTTTGGACTTACGGTCTGAGGACTCGGACTGGCCGAGCATACCCGGGCAGGCACCTGTAGGTTTCCACTCTGGATGCACCCGTTTGCGTGACTGCTGCTTGTCGGAGTGCTCAGACCCAGAGGACCGAGATCTTGACAGCTGCAATCTGCTGACTTCTTTGGCGCAGATACTGAAGAAGAAACAGCTTGCTGAGAGGGGGCAAACAATGCATGCAACATCTCAGCCTGCTGCATCATGTGTGACATCATCTCCAAAGCATGGACAACCTTTGGATTAGTGCCAAGAGCAGATGTGGCAGTCATTTGGGGTACAGTCTTTTGTGCAAGATCCCACAAGTGGTGATCTCTTGCTACGCAACTTGCAACTCCTACGTCTCTTCACCTTCTCCCAAGGGGTATCAGGAGTAGAGACATCTGTAATCTGGGACTGCGGACAAGCCAAAGCAAGTCTACGCTCTTTCCCATCAGCCACATGAGACTGTGGACAAGCCGAAGCAAGTCTACACTTTTTCTCGAGAGGTGGTCTGTGGAGAAGACTCAACTTGTCTTGGCTTGGTGTTTTGGGGCTGTAGCGACCTGCCACCTATGCCTTACACCATCAGAGTTTCTCTGTGCCTGCACCCATGGACTGCCTCCGAAAGGAGGCAATAGCCTGGTGGCACTGCTTTCACTCTCTCTCTCCGTTCTGTTTGCCTGGGCACCATCTTGAAAAATCTAAGCACAAATCAAACGGCCAACTTTCCACTTACTGTTTCAGTGGTATCCAATCACAGAAATCAGCTATCTAGGTATCCGTCGATTCCGTGGCTTGACGGGGAAAAGACTTCGCATAATAGGCCATGCCTAAAGTACAATTGCAGTGAGCGTAAATGAAAGTTCATGGAGCTTCAACTTGCAAGGCAAGCCAGAAATGGTGCCCAAAAGAAGAAGGATGAGATGGAGAGCATGCGCACGGGGAATCACCATTAGTTCCACATGAACCGAGAGATGGCGCCACGCGACCGTCAGGTTTTCAGGATCAAATGAGTGAAACTCAACTTGATTTCTTGGGCATCATGCCCAGAGACAGAGAGTCTTTCAATGGTGTTAAAATATCCCCAACTGTCAGTGAGAAGATAAAATTAAACTACGAACCCCAAATCAACAAAATGCATCATATAATTAAAACACAACCAGAGATTGCTATATCTGTGCCCCTTCCCCGGCTCTGTGGCCTTGGTATTTGGGTCAAGGTGATCCATCTTCAAACTCGTCTCAGACCTTGTGTAGGATTAAAACACTGCAATAAAAAAGGTATACCTTGCAAATTCTTCAACTTATCATATGATAACCAAATTCTCTAAAATGGCTCTGTGGCCTTGGGAATTTGGTCAAGGTCACCCATCTTTAAACTCATCTGAGACCTTATGCAGGACTATAAGCATGTGCAATATGAAACCCCTATGCACAAAACTTTTCAAGTTATCATGTACAAACCAAATTCACAAAAATGAGTCTGTGATCTTGGGAATTTGGTTAAGGTAACCCATCTTCAAAATCCTCTGAGACCTTATGCAGGACTATAAGCATGTGCAATAAGATAGCCTTGCACAAAAACCTTTCCAAGTTATGGTGTAAAAACCACATTTACCATATTAACTCTGTGACCTTGGGAATTGGGTCAAGGTATCCATCTTTTAACTTGTTCGAGACCTTATGTAGGACTGTAATCACTTGCAATTTGACAGACCTATGTCAAAAACTTTTCAAGTTATTGCCTGAAAACCAGTCACTAAAATGATTCTGTGACCTTGGGAATTGGGTCACCAATCTTCGAAATCATCCGAAACCTTAATCAGGACTATAAGAATTTGCAATATGAAAGCAAAAACTGTTTTGAGTTATCTTGTGAAAATCAAAGTCACTAAAAAGGCTCTGTTACCTTGGGAATTAGGTCAAGGTCACCAATCTTCAGTCATCCATGACCTTATTCAGGACTATAAGCATGTACAATATATGAAAGCCCTGAGCAAAAACTTTTCCAGTTGTCGCATGAAAACCAAATTCACTAAAAAGGCTCTGTGACCTTGTGAATTGGGTCAAGGTCACCAGCCTTTGAACTCCCTTGAGACCTTATTCAGGACTTTAAGCATGTACAGTATTAAAGCCCTAAGCAAAAAACTTTTAGAGTCGTCGCATGAAAACCAAATTCACTAAAAAGGCTCTGTGACTTTGGGAATTGGGTCAAGGTCACCCAAATTCAATCTTGTCAGAGACCTTTTTCAGGACTATGATTGTGTACAATATGAAAGCCCTAGGTGAAAAACTTATAGAGTTACTGTGTGAAAACAGTCAGTGGGACACACAAACAAACACACACACACACACACACACACAAAGTAATCGCTATATGCCCCCTCCTCATTCGGGGGTGGGGGGGGGGGAGCATAATTAAAATATGATCAATGAGGAACTTGACATTATTTAGTATAACTGCCATTGTTAAATCATTACTTATGTCTCAATTTATATACATTGCATCAGTTATCCCGGATCCCACCAATGATTTGATGAAAGAGTGGAAAGAATTATATTCAGTTATATTTGGAACAAAAAGCCAAACAAAATCAAAAGAAAATACCTGATTGCTCCAAAAAATGAAGGAGGTCTGCATATACTTGATATAAGCAACCAGATTTCAGGTTTAAAATGTGTTTGGGTTGAAAGATTAACAGCAGATTCCAGTGCAACATGGAAATGTTGGTTGTTCGTCTCTTTCATATAACAACCCCAAATATATATGGGAATGCAATTTCAATTTTGTGGATGCAGAACTGACATTTAAGGACACTCAAAGCAAAAGCAAAAGCAAATTTTGGTATCATGTCATCCTTAGCTGGAGTAGATACAATTTTCATGTAGGAAAAAATTCAGAGTTTATGGTTAAACTCACATATTAAAATACAGAATAAACTGGTGCTAATGGTACCAGAAAGGAGTCGGATATGTAAACGATATTATCAGGACAGATGCGACATTTATGATTTATGAAAATTTTAGGCAAAAATACAGAATAAATACCAATTTCATAACATATTATGGACTGGTGTCTCCAATCCCAGGAGAATGGAAATCAATTCTGCTGATTGAAAGATTAAACATAACTGAAATGAATACAAAGGTTCATATTATTGCTGGTATTGGTAAAGTGCCAAGATTTGGCCATCCATTGTTAGTTAAAAATATTGTAGAATCACAAATTCCACTTGTAAACAAATGGAACAGTGATCTTAATATAAATAATACAGAACAAAATGGAACACCGTCTTTGAGCTGATTTACACAACCACAATATCAAAATTTTCAGTTTAAAGTTCTACACAGAATTACATTCACAAAGGAAAAACTGTTTAAATGGAAAATAATAGATTCACAAACATGTAGTTTCTGTAAAAATTGGACAGAGTCAGTAGAACACTTTTTCTGGGATTGTGGCTGTGTGAGTCGATTCTGGAACCTGGTTTTCAGCAGATTTTGAGGTGAAGTCCAGACCACAGACGTCACAATAGATTAAGTTGTTCTGGGATCAACCAATTGTACACTAACTCCTAACATTATTTTCATTTTAGGTACAAAATATATCAGTGCTTGTAACTATAAAGAATGTTTCCCAACTATTCACGATTTTGTTAGGAAAGTAAAAGAATTAGAATATGTGGAAAGGTGTATAGCAACTCAAAAAAGTAAACTGGAAAAACACGAAAAAAAGATGGAAGTTATCTGATATAACTGATTAGGGGTATTTTCTGATAAACATGATAATTTCTACAGGGCTACTTTACATAATATAGGGAGCACTGTTATCTATTACTGAAAGAATCTCATGTAGACAATAGAATTTACATAGTTCCTTCTCAGATTTATATTTTACTTCTCAACACTTCAAGATTGAAAAAGAAAATGCACGAGAGAATGTGAATTTTCTTTATAAATACACTGTACTTCATGAAATGTAAGATATGTACATGTATGCTGTGTTTTTGTGAATAAAAACTATTGAAAAATTACCATAATGGACTAGTATTCGCCCAAATGTTCAGCCTTAAATTTTTGCATTTATATTAATCTTGTTTGATAACTCAGAACTTCAACTACAGAAACAAATGTCAGAAAGCCCATAAATATAGCTATCAGATGATGCAAAACATCATGTAAATTTTGTTCAATACAGTGGAAGTAATAGCAGTTCAATGAAAGAACCTTAAAGCTGAACTTTTCCCACTTCATTCTGTGAAATACTTGTGCATGTTTCTGTCTGACTTGTGGTGCAAGAAAGAAGACTAAATATTTTCCATTTCATCTTATGACCATCGTATCTACAAAACTTGTGCATGTGTCTGTCTGACCCATTGTGTTATGTGGGGCCTGGGCCTACTAAGCAGGCAAGTCTGCCATGACGTACCTGTCCCACCAGTTTGGGGTTACGAGAGTCTGTGATGTCATATTGGCGGATATCTCCATGTAGCCAGTTACTGAAGTACATGAAGCGGTCATCCAGGGACAGCAGAATGTCTGTGATCAACCCTGCAAGGTAGATTAATTCCAAGTCTCAACGTATGAAAGAGAGATCTACATTTCCATGGTTAAACTTTGCAGTATTAGAAATAAGGCTTATCCACTTGTGAGAGACAAGTGAAGCCTGACATGAGACCTAACCAAATTTGTAATGTAATTAAGTGATAGTAAGTTATTAAATTATGTGTTTGTTTCATTTTGGACACATTAAATTTCCCTTTATTTCTGACCTTGCCTGGTCTTCTCAATGATGTTTTAGGTTTGGTTTTGGTCTTCTCTATGGTATACTTGTGATTTGAGACACATCTACTCAATTTATTATACTCTACATGCATATCTTGGCGATTTGTTTTCATTTTACATGTGCACTGCTGACATTTGCAGGAATCCAGTATATTATAACCACTAATCACTGAATAAGAAGCTTTGCACTTGGCTGCTGCTGCTACTGCTACTGCTGTTGCAAAATACCACTCTTTTGTTCTTACACCAGTCAGTTTCTTGTCAGTCGTCATTTTGCCTGTGGTGAAAGCCCATGTGGTGTAAATGGCCACACATGGCAGGTATTGCTGCTGTATTGCATATGCAGGCTATTGAGGCTAAAAAAGGATACATTTATCATTTATCATACATGTATCAAGTCTACTTAGCATGTAAATAAATGTGTGGGGAATGATTACTTGTGTTTAATTTCTTTGGTATGTTTGTATGCATTGATGATTCACCCCCACCCCCCCTTGTACAACCTTCAGGACTGTAGAGTTATAATTTTGTGGTGCAGACTCAAATGCCCCATTTACAAGGTACAGGTATCTGGTAATTTCCTGGTACACCAAAAGTGCCACACCCACCTGGCATTTCTGGCAGGGCCCAGCCTTCCACCTTCTTAGGAGGAATGGTAATCACCTTCTCTGCTGCCCAGTCACCTTTCTATAACCACAGAAACAAAGTATTAACGGACTGGTGTACCACACATTTTTACAGTGGGAATTTGCGTTAAGCACCAAAAATTTTGCAATATTTTTCTCACTTTGTAATTAAAAGCATCATTCCAAAACACTAAGTACTATTATCAATTCACCTAAATATTTGATGACAAATCATATTTAGTCCTTATACTTATAAAAATTATATTTGTTAAACATTTTTATGAGTTTGAAAAAAATAAAATAAAAGGTAATCAGAGATTTCTGGATCCATGCCCCCTTGCCTCATTTATAACCTTGCTAGCCTGAACACTACTTTACAAGGATATGTCACTTTGACCCAGATACTTGACCTAGTGAGCTACTTTTGGCACATGACACACCCTCATGTATAGAGGCATCTGTGTGTAAAGTTTCATTAATCTAAGTTACATATTAAAGGATATGATTTTACAAGAATATGTCACTGTGACCCACATACTTGACCTAGTGTTCTACTTTTGGTACACGACACACTCTTGTGTCCAGATACATCTGTGCATAAAGTTTCACAAATATAATTTGAAGAACAAGTGAATTACATGTATAGCCCGGACAGGAATGGCAAAGATCCAGACACTGGACCTAGTGACCTACTTTTGTTTTATAACACACCTTTAGGTCCAGATTTATATGTTTGTGTGAGTCAGTTTTCATGAAACTAAGTTTCATAACACACCTTTAGGTCAAAATTTATGTGTGTGTGTGTCAATTTTCATGAAACTAAGTTAAATAGTGAAAGACTAATAGCCCAGACATGATTTTACAAGAATATGTCAGTGACCTAGATACTTGACCTAGTGACCTACTTTTAGAACACGGTACACCTTTAGGTCTAGTTTTATGTGTGTGTCAAGTTTGATGAAACTAAATTAAATAGTAAAAGAATTATAACCCGGACATAATTTTACAAGAATACGTCACTGTTGCCCAGATACTTGACCTAGTGACCTACTTTTGTTTCATGACAAACCCTTATATGTAGATGCACCTGTGTGTGAAGTTTCATTAATCGAACTAGAAGGATAACAAAATTACATCCAGGTCATGATTTTATCACCATGACCCAGACACTTGACCTAGTTACCTACCTTTGTTTCATGACACACCTTTAGGTCAAGATGTGTGTGTGAAGTTTCATGAAAGTAAGCTACATAGTGAGGGAATTATATATCCCAGACACGATATTATAAGGATATGTCAGTGACCCAGATACTTGACCTAGTGACCTTATTTTGGTACATGACACACCCTGATGTGTAGATGCATCTGTGTGTAAAGTTTCATTGATCTAACTTACATAGCAAAGGAATTATAGCCCAAACACAATTTTACACGAAAATGTCACTGTGACCAAGATACTGGACCTAGTGACCTACTTTTGGTACATAACACACCCTTATGTCCAGATGCACCAGTGTGTAAACTTTCATTAATCTAAGTTGAAGGACAAGCGAATTATAACCCGGACACGAAAAGTGGACTACGGGACACACTGAGGCACGGATGCACGGAAAAAGTGATAACAATATTTGCCTCCTCTGGTAGGAGCATAATTAAGTGTAATTCTTACAGGTGTTTTGTAAAACCGGAACACTGTAGAGCTCAGAGCACAGCCAACAAATCCCTCAGTGGCAATTGGGTCATGCAGGAAGCGAATCTCCAATGGCATCCATCCTTCAGGGCCCAGGTCTATGCTCTGAATCAGTCTGTGTGCGCTCCAGTCCCACACATTGAGACAGTGTCCATAGAGACCTGTATAAAAACATATGGTACCCCTGACTGGTACAATAGTGCATGTGGGGTTTATATTTTGGACTCCTGGGATGCTACTGCTTGAGGCGGTACATACGGTCAGTCAGAAAAGTCATTGGTTATCAATTTTTACCAATGTGAATGTTTCCAGAATAATCGAAAATATATGATGCCCATATTAGCCAATGGACTTTTGAAACACACGCATGATCATAATAATTAAAAAAAAAAAAAAAATCCAAGAGGTTTAATAAAAATCATTCTAAAAGTGAAGCATGTTTTGCCTATATTAACAAGGCATCAGGTATAATTATGGAAAGGGCAAAACGGTGTGCAAGAATTGGAAAGGCTATTAGCTGGTGCTGCCACCTACATGTGTAACTGGAAACATGCTGTACTCGAATAAATGTCATCACACCCTGCCTTGAGTGGAAAATGAATACTTTCACAGCCTCACAGAGGTGGAATTTTTGACTTCATGCGGGAGATTCAAACAATTTTCAAAGGTGTTGAACAATGCCACTGGTCATAAAAATATGCTACCCAAAGTTTGGGAAAATATCACAAATGCTGCCATGGCAACATACTCCTGATTAGTAATGAGGCTTATGAAATTACATGTCCATACATATCAGCCATCATGTACCCTTCCTTACCTTGTTCAACATGAGCAGGGTTGAAGCCACTCTTGATCGCCTTTGGTGCACCCCACTCCGTACTTATCATAACATTATGATGCGGCTGGTACCAGAAGTCATAGTTGAATGGGGCTGTGCCTCCTTTTTCCCAGTTCTCCTTGGGGGTGAATGTCTCCCCATCCAGCAGGATGAAGCCACCTTTGTCAAAACAAGGTTCATATATGTAATGCAGGGACTGCCACCACAGACCTCTGCTATGATGTGAAAACACAATGACATCTGTGGGTTAGCTAAATGTGCATAGCCAATGGCATGTACCTCAGTCTACACTCATTTTACAGGAGTCTCAATGAAAGGATTCACCAAAAGGTGTTCCACAAAGTTTTTGTGTGAATGACTTATGGGTTTGGTGATTTTGGCCGCATATTGTCACCAGTGTTGCGTACATTTATAGTGTTTTAATGGCTGCCTGCATATCTCTAAAATGAGTGACATTTAGGTAATTTCAAAGATATACATTGGAAATACAGTGCAGTGTGCTGATGAAACTGCCTTCCAAGAAAGGTCCATTTCATAGTGTGCAATGTGATTCCCAATTAGGTGACTGACTGGTATAGAGATCAAAGCCGATCAAAAAAGCCTTATTGATGCATAGTAAATGTCGTGTATATTACTTTCATACCTTTACAATCAGTTTTAATACAGATAGGGCTTCACTTACAATACAACAACTCTGAAAACGCATACTTTCTATGGCACCCCAGGTTTATCGACATCACAGTTAAAACCACTCCACTGTGCATCGTGGCAATATACCATTACAGAAATATACAGACAAAAGTATGATGTGGAACTTGCATCACAGGGGTAAAAAGAACATTTAATTCATCATGTTGATTATGAAGTGAGATGCAACTTAAAAGTTTACAGTAAATACATGTTTTGCTAAATTTGATCTAATATGAATGAACTTGATCCAATTTTCAAGGCAAGCAATACCAAATGTACCACAAATGGGTATCATAAATAGAATTTTGATATTGCATAATAAGATCAACCTTGACCTACATATTTAAGGTCATGGAGGGACTACATATCGGGAAATGATTTCTTGTTATAGTCATTATGTTAATAACAGTACATAAATATTATACAGACAAAAACTAATGACGTGGAGTCCAGGGGGAGGGGCCCTGGAGGTATTAAGTGGATTTAACATTATAGGCATTAGAACTGCATTAAATTCAATATTTTGATTATAAATTGAAATGGAACTTGTATATTTACATTTAGATATGCATTAGGCCAATGATGAAGTTTTGTACACTTTTGGGTGACTTTGACCCTTTTTTCAAGGTCACTAACAATGTAGTAAAGGACACTAAATTTGACATGCTGAGAAATAAGAAGGCTAGCAATACCAAATGTACCAGAAATGTTTGTTATACAATGAAGTTGATACTGCATAATATAAGTGACCTTGACCTATTTTCTCAAGATCACAGATGGAATGCATGCCAGGAATTGATTTTATTGGCATGCCCATGACATAATAAATTGAGGTGGAACTGCAAAACTACACACAACTTTGCATTAAACCAAAGGTCAATTTTTGTAATATGTTGTGTGACATTAACCTATTTTTCCATGCCATAAACCACTTAAAAAAAGAATACTTAATTCAGCATGTTGATAAAGAATAAGGAAAAACAGTACAAAATGTATCACAAATGTGTGTTCATGTGGAAACTTGATGTTGCATCAAATTGATGACTTTGATTTATTTCTCAGGGTTAAGGGGAGAATGCATTGCAGGAAATTAATTTTTGGTGTTGGTCATCATATTATATGTGAGCAGAGCATTAATCCCATGGGCCTCTTGTTAATCCATCTCTCTTCTACCTATACTTATTTGACCTGCATCTTTTTAAGTGACATGTACACTGATGATGTAATGCTGTTGGATGATGACATTGTTCAAATGAGGGATTATACTAGTACATGTACACTGCTTCCATCAAAAGCTAAGGTAGGCTTTTTTCATTACATATGAGGCATATCTTGTGCTGATAAAACTTGATTTTCTGGTGAGGTGTTCATTTGCCTCTGATCCTTACCAGCATTTGTAGTCTTCTTTTTGGTGCACTGGAGGAATTGAAGCTTCCAGTTACAGTAGCAAAACGTGCATGAACATGAAGCCCTGAGGGTGGGGAAGGGGTGGAGAGGCATAATGTTTTGGGTTGTTGACCCTTGCATCTGATGCCGATGGTTGTTACCACAATAACTCAACAATGCCAGGACAGATTTTGCTTTAATTTGGTACACAAGTACCTCATAAGACTAAAAATATGAATTGACTAGATTTCTGGGTTCTGTAGGCCCCAGCACAGAGTTACCAAAGACGCAACAAGAGTGTAAAAATAAGGATTGTGACACTCAAATGCTCAGCTGATCTTGGCTGCACAGACAGATGTGGTCATGTGATTTTGAGTAATACCAAGGTCATATGAGACAATTATCAATGCAGTATCAAGTCTTCACTCACACAATTTTGGAATCATCATATTTTAAATGAAAAGTGCCAGGATCCTCTATTACCAAGATATAAGCCACTATGTCACACTGGCGTTTAAAGGTCAATCAAGGTCTAAAGTGAAAACCAAAAGAAAACTCATAGGTACTTTCCTATTAGTGTTTAAAAGTAACAATGGGCCTAGGATCCACTATTACCAAGACTTAAATCCAATGTGGGACACTTTCTTCCATTCCTTTCCTAACAATGCTAAACATAGACATATACCATTAATGATGTTTCATAGTTTTGATCAATCATCAAAAATCTACAAATTACAGTAACACCGTGTGGTGGACAAATTTTGGTGCAGATCCTGAGTCAAGACATATTTCCACTGAGTTTAAAGAGAATACAAGATACAGTTTGGGAGAAATGCAGTGCCAAATGCAGTGCCAGGTGTTGCCAAAAATTAACAACAACAAAAAAAAAAAAAAAATTAAAAAATCCAAAAGTCACTGGAGCATGACCACTTTAACAAACTTGGTACAGATCCACCAAAGGTACATCCCTACCAACTTTATAGAAAACCTGTCTGATGGTTTTGGTGAAGAAGTTGATATTGTGAAGTACCACTGCATCCCCATTGACTTACATAGGGACCAACAGAAATGTATGCATTAACCAACAAATTCAAGAATTGAAAAATTCATAGAAAAAAGTCAGGGATATTGAACATAACCACTAGTGAACAACTTTGTTTGATCCTTCCACAAGATACATTTCCACAAAGTTTCAGTACATTCTGAGTGACGTTTTTGGAAAAGAAATCCAAAATGGCAAAAACATGTAAAATATCTATGAGAGAAAAAATGCAGTGCCACCTATTTGAACAAATTATGATCTACGGGTCCTGAAAAGTGTCCCTCTTTCCTTTTCAAGCAATTTGCCAGGCAGTTTCAGAGAAGATTTTTTTCCCGAAAATGACAACCTCCTGAACTAAAAAAATAAAATAAAATAAAAAATAAAAAAATTCAAAAATCAGTGGAGCATGAACATTTGAACACACTTAGTAGAGACCCATAGGAGGTACACGCACATTAAGTTTGAGGTGGGTCTGACATACAGCTTTGGAAAAGTCCAAAATGTAATTGTGGACAGATGCAGACCTATCCTATAATTTCAGTGAGTGAGAAGTCAATTATGTTGAAAAAAAAAAAAAATTGAAAAATCCAAAATTTCTGTAGCATGAACTTGTGCACAAACCTGGTAGAACCATGCACTCAAGGTAGATTCCCACCACGTTTGAAGATGACCTGGTTCAAGGCTTTGAAGGTCAAAAACATTACTGTGAACAAATAACTGACAACCACCCATCCTACAAACTGAGGTGACTCACAAGTCAGCTGAGCTAAAAACAGCCTACTAGGAAACAGTTTTTCTTGGGTCATAATCTACGAACTGTAGGCCGGTGGAAAGCATAATATATCAGTTTTTTGTGTTCATACACACTTCCTCTCACTTCATCTTGTCAGTTACTGCATTGCTTCCAAATTGACCTTTGATCTGCCCATGGCATCAAATTTAGAAACAACGAAAAGTCTACTTTGCAGGGAAGTGTTCATGCTGCACTAGACATCTTATAAGACTGCTATATGTTTGAAAAGGATGTTTCCTTTAATTTCCCGTGATTATGCCGAAGGTTGTTATATTTTGCATTTCCCAGAGTATAAAGAGTATCTCCTTCAGCAGTGCTGTGTGGGTGTAGAGGGTGTATTACTATTGGAGTTGTCTTGTGAATGTGACAACCGCTGCATTCAGCAGTGTATTGGAAGGTGCTATATTTTGCATCAAACTGTGGGTCTGATTGAATTTACCTTTTTGCTTTGCCCAGTGGGCATGATTGTTGATACCTTTTGTGTTGCCCTGTGGGACTGATTGTTGCTACCTTTGGCATTGCCCTGTGGGACTAATTGTTGATACCTTTTGTGATGCCCTGTGGGACTGATTCTTGCTACCTGTTGTGTTACCCGGGGGGATGGTTGTTGATACCTTTTGTGTCGCCCTGTGGGACTGATTGTTGTTACCTTTTGTGTTGCCCTGTGGGACTGATTGTTGCTACCTTTGGTATTGCCCGGTGGGACTGATTGTTGATACCTTTTGTGATGCCCTGTGGGACTGATTCTTGCTACCTGTTGTGTCACCCCGGGGGGATGGTTGTTAATACCTTTTGTGTCGCCCTGTGGGACTGATTGTTGTTACCTTTTGTGTTGCCCTGTGGGACTGATTGTTACCTTTTGCATTGCCCTGTGGGTCACCAAGTGCGCTGATCATGACCTCACCATTGGCCAAACAGTGAGTGGTGTGTGGGGTGGCCAGACCAAAGTGGTCATGAAGTTGCTGCGGCTCCACAACCTACAGATCAAACCATACACTGTTGTGTACATTATGTCCAAAGCTACCTTCATATGGCTTGCAGTGCAAATTAGTCAGCATCTTTCTTCAAGCCGAGACTTACAGGAACCATATTTGTCAGTTGTATAGTGAATAGGCCTACATTAGAGAATAAGGAAACTGTCATGGCCCAATCTTCTGATTGAAATAACTTTCATGTACACTTCTTTGAAGTTTGTGCTGAAGTTTGTGCTCTCTCTCTCTCTCTCTCTCTCTCTCTCTCTCTCTCTCTCTCTCTCTCTCTCTCTCTCTCTCTCTCTCTCTCTCTCTCTCTCTCTCTCTCTCTCTCTCTCTCTCTCTCTCTCTCTCTCTCTCTCTCTCTCTCTCTCTCTCTCTCTCTCTCTCTCTCTCTCTTCAATTTTTATGGCCACCTGTTGGAACAAAATTATCTTACCTTGTGAATTCTTGGCTTTGTTGGATTTGATGACACATCTATGATATAGATTCTGTCTGATCCTAGACTAGGCATAATCAGGCGATTCCTTGCCTTAGCTGGGTTGTCATAGCAACTGGAACATGCATTCCAACCTGTGTGGTGGAGCTCATCGCCAAGGTGTAGCATGGGTAGGCGATGGATGACCTGGGCAAGAAAAGTGGGTTGTTGATTTTGGCCATTTTTTTTGTGAAAACAAACAAACAAACAAACAAACAAACAAAACAAAACCAAACAAAACAAACTACAATTGCCCATTTCAAGTTTTATTTCAAGGAATGAAAAAGTTATTGTAATGAAACAAGACAATCATAGTGGACCTACCTAAAAGCTTTCATTTATATGCAGTATGATGAATAGATCATACTGTACAGAACAACATTGTGTTCAGTTGTAACTTCAAAACCGAAAACATCGCATTAAAAATGTTTGTTAAAAAACTTGGCACTATAAGTGACCAAACAATGATCCTGAGGCCAATTCCCCATGGTAGTTTTCTTAGGCTTTGGGCATCTATAAAAATGCTGTAAATTTTGCTATACAATGCAACCCACATAAGCTTCAGCCTGCAACAGTTGGTGTATCATATTGGTTTAAATAAGTAACATAAAAAAGATCCACACACAGAATATTTCATGCAATAATTTGAGGATAGAAACCCCTAAGGGCTTATAGATCATGTACTACAGATGATTTTTCATATATACAAATATACAGATCCACTGATCGTATATTGAGAACAATTATAAATACAAATAGATTACGATAGTAATGAAAAAATGAATGCAACCATTGCAGGAAAACAACTTTAGGTAAATAGTATCGAATAAACATTGATCAGTTGACTGTAGTAAATCAATGAGAAATGAAAGATTCAATCAGAATTTCACACCAGTTTCTAATTCTCTTTTTTTAAACACGTCTACGGAAGTGACGTGCTCAGAGATCTCCAAGACAAATAACATCTCAGTTACAATGTGGATAATAATTTGGCCAAGGAGGCTTATGCTCAAATACAAAAATGTTATTGTATGAGCTCGACTATAATTGACAATGCGGCTGTGTTTTATGTGGAGGACGTGATAAGATATACCATGCTGTAGACGAGGAAGTCGTCATGTGGCCGAATGTTTAGTATATGGGTGGAACAAACCATGCCTATACTTGGTTGTAAATGGGGAAGGTGTGTGCTTTATGCTTGTAAGGGTTGTGCTTACCTGGCTGTAGGTAGGTGAGGTGGGATCCACGTCCACAGTGGCCAAGTAGTCAGGCTGCTTTACGCCTGTGGTGGTATAGATGCAAGGCATGTATATGATCTTCTCTCGTGGGCCATTGGTGTAGGCATCCATGGGTGTCTTGTAGCCAGGACCATGACGGCAGCATGCTGTTGGGGCGTAAGACCGACCATAAATGTAATGTACGCACACACATATTTCCTATATCAGTTACAGTCAAGGCGTTTCAAAAATTGACCACCCGTACCACTTTTTTCCTGTTCAACACTATTCATTTGTGTCTCAAGAAGAGCAAGATTTGAGGTAACTGGGACATGTTACATTTAAGATGTGACAGTGCTAATGAATGACTGATTGAATAAATTGTCCAGTCATAAGCAACTGTTCATACTTCAAGACAGTTTCCTATTTTATATGTGTAAAAGATTGAGAGTTAATGCCATCAGGTTAATAAGATTCAGTGTACAAAACTTAATACCCCATGCATTGGCAGACAGCTGATATCACCTCAGCCATGGTACTCTGGTAAGAATCACAAAGAGGGATAACAGAAATGATTATGTCACAAGATTGTGTAAGTTGACATAGTACCCAATAAAACCTGCCTCAAAAGCACAAATTGGGTCATGCTTTTTTTCTTCAAATGTATGCTCTTTCCCTTTTATTATTTCTCTCATGGGGAAATGATTTTACACCTAGGTGTAAATCCTGTCATATGAATGGCCTAATAAGGGTCATTATTATGTTTTCTGAACACAATCCTGGATTTGAGGCCAAAACATAACTTTCTGTGTATGAATATGACTAAAACAGGGCAAGTGGCCGCTGTGGCTAATGATATCTAAAGATAAACATTCGACTAGTTTCGTTGCGACCTGCAACTCATCAGGAACTGTTGGGAACACTGTGAGCGGCCTATATTTATACTGTGGGGTAACAGATCCGTTCTTATGTATGCACGTGTATTGTGATAGCGTAGCTGCAGATTCCTAGTGGATGAAAAAATTGGTTCCCACGGTAGGATTTGATTCAAGGAATTTTTAATCTGCTGGGTTTTCATTGGTTGAAAACCTAGGCTCGACACCACTGGGTCAGTGGGTACAAACTTGGATTTGGGCTTGAATGGTCACTGTTAACATATTACAGTGGGGGCCCTGAATAGGGGCTAAGGAATGTGTGAAGGCACATTTCCAGAAGTGGATTCCAGTGTTTCCAAATGATTGCCACTCGTGTGGCAATGAGAGTGTACAATATTATGGGGAGGGGAGCTCTGACAACAAAAATTAAGCATTTCTGTGTATGAACACTACATGTCATGGTTTGGGAAAAAATTAAGAGTGTGTAGTTAATGAAGAATGTATTTGTATTTCAAAAGTTTAGAGGAGTGGTTTGAAATCACGCGTTGCCTTTTATGGCTGCCTACCAGTCTCAGGTCAGGCATGAAATTTATTTCTTCGTATTGGTACTGGAAGAGGAATGCGATGGAATCTCTACTTTCTTCTATTTATCTCTGTGTACCAACACAGTCACATTGTTTTTCTTTCTTTCTTTCTTTCTTTCTTTCTTTCTTTCTTTCTTTCTTTCTTTCTTTCTTTCTTTCTTTCTTTCTTTCTTTCTTCCTTTCTTCTTTCTTTCTTTACAGGCAAATTTATCCCATCTTTCATTTGAAACTATTATACATAGAATTTATACTCCAAACTTGGCATTATAATACTTCCATACATTAAGTCTTGACTTTTTGTAAAAAGCTTGAATGGTTTTAAAAATTATCCAAATTAAAGCCACTTGAAAATTTAAATCTTGAATACATGTATCTCCAAACTATTCTGGGTACAGGTAACCAATCTAACTTACATCCATATATGTTTGTAACAATGCACATTTTTATAATTTACATGCAACCTCTAAAGGTCAAAGGTCAAAGTCATTTCTGCCTTTGAAATTTTTTCCTAGCCATAACTTGGTCAATTTTTTCCCCCAATTTTGATCATGTTGGGCTCAAATTGTAGATATTGTAACACTGCACATTTTTGTGATTTACATGTGACTTATAAAGGCCAAGCTCATTTGAACTTTGAAATTTTCATGCAGCTATAACTCTGTCAATTTTCATCCAATTAAAACCATGTTGGACCAAACTTGTAGGTATTGCAACACTGCATATTTTTGTAACTTACCTGTAACCTCTAAAGGTCAAAGGTTGGGTACATTTGGACCTTTGAAATTTTCATTTAACCATCACTACTTGGTCAATTTTCATCCAATTTTTAAACATGTTGGACTCAAATTGCAGGTATTGCAGCACTGCACATTTTTGTAATTTACATGTAACCTCTAAAGGTCAAAGGTCAAGGGCACTTTGCCATTTGAAATTTTCTTCTGGCCATCACTTGGTCAATTTTTATCTGATTTTGATCATGTTGGGCTCAAATTGTAGATATTGTAACACTGCACATTTCTGTGATTAACACGTGACTTCAAAATGTCAACAACCAAGGTCATTTGGCCCTCTGACATATTCATGGAGCCATAACTCTGTCAATTTTCATCTAATTTTAACCATGTTGGACTCAAATTGTAGGTATGGCAACACTGCATACTTTTTTAATGTACATGTAACCTCTGAAAGTCAAAGGACAAGGTCATTTGGACCTTTCAAATTTTCTTTTGGCCACAACATGGTCAATTTGTATCAGATTTTGAAGATGTTGGGCTCAAATTGTAGATATTGTAGCACTGCACATTTTTGTAATTTGTATGTGACCTCTTAAGGTCTAAGCTCAAGGTTATTTCCTCCTTTGTAATTTTCATCTAGCCATAACTTAGTTAATTTTCATCTGATTTGGTTCATGTTGGACTTTAAAAACAGATATTGTAACACTGAACATTTTTGCAATTTACATGTGTCTAAAGGTCAAAAGTCAAGGTCATTTAGGCCTTTGAATACTCATCTCCTCATAACTTGGTCAATTTTCAGTCTTGTTGGGCTGAAATGCAGATGTATTGTAACACTGCACATTTTGTAATTGATATGTGACCTCTAAAGGTGAAAAGTCAAGGTCATTTGGACTTTAAAATATTCATTTAGCCATAACTTTAATGGAATGTGAAGTACCAAAAGAGAAAAGTTGTAGCATTTAATATTTACAACTTTTGAAGGCACACAGACAGATTTCCTTTGAAGCAAATTTTTTTTTTGTGTGCCAACACAGACACATTGTCTTTCTTTCTTTCTTTCTTTCTTTCTTTCTTTCTTTCTTTCTTTCTTTCTTTCTTTCTTTCTTTCTTTCTTTCTTTCTTTCTTTCTTTCTTTCTTTCTTTCTTTCTTTCTTTCTTTCTTTCTTTCTTTCTTTCTTTCTCTCTCTCTCTCTTTACAGGCAAGTTTGTCTGATATTTCATTCAAAAAATATAATATGTAGAAACTCCAAACTTGGCATGATTATACTTTCATACACAGAGTGCTCAATTTTTGCAAAAAGGTTCAACGGTTTGAAAATTATACAAATTAGGGCCATTTAAAATTTAAATCTTGAATATCTCCAAAACTATTCTACTTGTAGGTACAGGTAACCAATCCAACTCCAATCAATATGTCTGTAACACATTGTAATTTCATGTGACCTCTGAAGGTTTAAAGTCAAGGTCATTTTCCCATTTGAAATTTTCTCCTAGCCATAACTTGGTCAATTTTTATCCAATTTTGATCACATTGGGCTCAAATTGCAGGTCTTGTAATACTGCACATTTTTGTGATTTGTGATTTACACGTGACCTCTAAAGGTCAAAGGTCAAGGTCAGTTGGCCCTTTGAAATTTCCATGTAGCCATAGCTTTTGATTATTCTCATCTGATTTTGTTCATGTTGGGCTTTAAAAAAAAGGTTATTGCTACATAGTACATTTTTGTAATCTAATCTGACTTCTAAAGGTCAAAGGTAAAGGTCATTTGGACTGAAATTTTCATCCAGGCATAAGCTTAATGGAATGCCAAGTACCAAAGTTCAAAAGTTGTAGCATTTAATATTTACCTTTTTTGAAGGCACACACATTTGCTTTGATGCAAATTTTATTTTCTAGTTTTAACTTTGCTCTCTTTTTGGGGTTGAAATTTTGAATGTGAGTCATGTTTTTTTGAACTATTGGAGATTTGTGTATGGAAACATTCAGTTTCTAAGAGATGTCTGTGTGCAGAAGATGCTCTCTGCTATTTTAAGCTTTACCATCACTGTTGGTTTTGAAATTTTGAATGTCGATCATGTTTTTCTGAACTATTGGGGATTTGTGTATGGAAACATTAAGTTTCTTTAGAGACAACCATCTGTCTATCTGTCCACAAATCACATTTTCCACTTCTCCCAAACCATTGACTGGATTCACCTGAAACTTGGTGGGGATGTACCTGTTTGATGGGTTACAACCAAGTTTGTTCAAGTGGTCATAGTCCAGTTATTTTTGCATTTAATAGGAAATTTTTGTTAGTTTTTTGGCAAAATCTTAAAAAACCTTGTCTGAAACTGGAACCAATTGCTTTGAATTTGTATAGGGACATTTCTGAGAACCCCTAGGCTTGAATTTGTTCACCAGGTGGTGTTGTGATTTTACCTCAGCCGACTAGGATGTGCCTTTGTCTTATGTCAGTGTCGGCATCAGCATCCATCAACAATTCACATTTTCAGCTTTCTTCTCCAAAACCGTCAACCAGATTCACTTCAGACTTGGTGGGGAT
Organism: Hermodice carunculata; assembly: GCA_964020975.1. Lineage (NCBI taxonomy): Eukaryota > Metazoa > Annelida > Polychaeta > Eunicida > Amphinomidae > Hermodice > Hermodice carunculata. The sequence goes on along the minus strand of OZ026630.1, from coordinate 43,854,901 downwards.
GTACCTTGGGTGGGTCTCTACCATGGTCATTCTCCCATAATTTTTAGATTTTTCATGAATTTTCTAATTCAATTCTTTTGGCAAAATCTTCTCCAAACTGCTAAGCCAATTGTTTGAAATTGTATAGCGACACTTCTGGGTATCCCTAGACCCTCATTTGTTCAACTGTTGGTGCTGCAATTTTTTTTTTACTTTTTTCATCAATTTTTGTGTTTTCAATCAGATTGTTCTGAAATTACATGGAAATGTAGCTTGTGGGAGGGTTTAACCCAATTGGTCACTAGGTGGTGATACTCTGGATCCCATATTTTATTTACTAATTTTTCAATTTAGGTACTTATCGGTTAATGCATGCATTCCTATTGATTACCAATAATATCAAGTCAACGGAGATTGCAATGGACCCTCACATTTTTTACTTCCTCTCCAAAATCCTCATCCCCTAGACTAGAGTGGGCCTTATTATGGGTTAAATGTGAAGTCAGATAGGACAGGCTGTTTACACAGCCCTCTTTTTTTTCTACCGTTTTGCATTTTTTGTGTGTTAAAGCTATTTTTGAATTTTCCAAAACTGTCAATTATCTTCATACTGAAAACATCACTGTATTGATTGGCTAAAATAAATGAATTCTGAGAGATCTGATTTCCTAATAAGTTAAGCCCATTCATACTTGAAGTCTGATTGGCTGAAAGTTTGTGTAGCCAATAAGAGCGCAACTGGGATACCAGTCCATGTCCAGTCAAAATTATGGCCACCAAAAAGTATTGATGGGTATGAAAAGCACTGGCGGAATCAATGTTGGCCAGGTTTTACAATTTCTGGAAATGGCACAGGTTAAAAATGGGAGTAGATCAAATGTGGCCTGATTGACAATTGAGGACAGGTGTCATATATATGGCTAATGCTACAGAATGAACATGATTCACGATAGGATACCTGTTTGGATTTACCACTGGAATGTGGGATTTTTTGGCATTTTGCCCAAAATGTTTTTTTCCCCTATGAGGGTCATTGTGTGTACAGATGTTCTAGGTTAACCCTCTCTCTCTCTCTCTCTCTCCCCCCCCCCCCACACACACACACAAATGCTTGACTGACTGAACATTACAAGCAGGCTTGGCACATAACGACCACTACTGAGGGAAGCAATGGGTGGCCGTCTCAATTCTCTGACTTTGAGGCCCTTCATTGACAATACTAACCACACAGGGGGGATAAAGCCTTTTAAAGGGAGGACCAAATGGATGTGGAACATACACAATGAGACAGATTGAGGTGGTTATCAGGAAAGCATGAGAATTGAATTACAAGAATGGAAAGATAAATGGGAGACTGAAGAAGTACAGCAAATGAATGAGGACTTGACTACAAGAATACTTACAGTGGCTCAGGAAGAAATTGGTAGAAAGAAAATTCTGGTTGAGAATAGAGGATATAAAATAGACCCAGTACTGAAAGGAACAATAAAGAAAAAGAGGGTTAGAAATAGAGCATGGAGATTTGTCAGAAAAAACAAGCACCCAGAAAGTGAAATAGAGGAAGCTAAGAGACAGTATATGGCATGTAGAGAAAAGGTAGCAGATATGACAGCAGAAAGGAGAGCTAGTAAAAATGAACAGATGACAAAGAAATAGTAGAAAGAAGAGGAGAAGGGTTGACTATCTTTTGGAAACAGGTTCACTAGAAAAGAAACAAGAGGGCTGTGTGAACAGCCCATGCTCAGCTGATCTTGACATTCATCACACTTGCAGATCTATGAACTTGGGAAACGATCAAGGTCACCCATGTTCTGAGTAAGTCTGACCATTATAAAAGAACACTAACATGTGCAACATCAAGGTTCAAGTAGTTCTCAAGTTATAATGAAGAGTAAAATTCATGTATGTTGCACTGTGACCCCAGAAATGAGGTCAAAGTCATTCATGTACTGTCTGAGCATGACCTTCATACAAAAACATTAACATGTGCAACATCACAGTACTAACTCAAAACAGATCTCAAGTTATCAAGTAAACAGTAAATTTTGTGTCAGTTGTCCTGTGAATTAGCACTAGAATACCCATTGACTTCCATAGTAATCAATAGGAAAGCTGCATTGAGCGATAAGTACCCAAGTTGCAAATACTTAAAAATCAGGAATCAAAAGCAGTGCCACCTAGTAAACAACTTTGTTTGACCCTTCCACAAGAACATGTCCATCACATTTCACTTTAATCTGAGTGACAGTTCTGAGAACAAGTGAAAAATAACAAAACCATATAAAAAATTCATAAAAAAAAATTAGAAAAAATTGCAGTGCCACCTGGTGAACAAATTGGGAACTATGTGTCCCTGGGAGTGTCTATGAACGATATCAAAACAACTGGGTGAACAGTTTCACAGGTGAAGAGTTTTTAAGGTTTGCCCCCAAAAAACGAAAAAAAATCATAAAAATTCAAAAAATCAATAGAGTGTGACCATTTGAACAAACTTGGTAGAGATCCACCCAAGGCACATCCCCACCTAGTTTAAAGTAAATCTGGCCAAAATTATTTAAGTTATAACCATTACAAGAAATTCCCATGTTAAAACTTTTGAAAAGATTTTTGAAAAAAAAAATCATAAAAAAACCAAAATTCATTGGAACATGACCATTGGAACAAACTTGGTAGACACCCACCCAAGGTACATCCCCACCAAGTTTGAAGTTAATCTGCATGACGGTTTTGGAGAAGAAGTCGCAAATGTGAATTAGCATTAGAATACTCATTGACTTCCATAGTAATCAATAGGAAAGCTGCATTAACCGATAAGTACCAGAATTGAAAAAATCGTTAAAAATCAGGAATCTGCAGCATTCCCACATAGTGAACAACTTTGTTTGACCCTTCTACGAGGAACATATCCACCACGTTTCAGCTTAATCTGAGTAACGGTTCTGGAGAAGAAGTCGAAAATAGCTAGAACACACAAAAATTCATAAAAAATTAGTAAAAAGTTGCAGCACCACCTGGTCAACAAATTAAGAACACAGAGTCCCTAGGTGTCTTCTCGTGTGATATCAGAGTGATTGAGTAAGCGGTTTTGGAGAAACAGATTTTTTAAGATTTGTCCAAAAAAAGAACAAAAAAATTCATTAAAAATCGAAAAATCACTGGAGCATGACCATGTGAACAAACCTGGTAGACACCCACCCAAGATACATCCCTACCAAGTTTGAAGTTAATCTGGATGACGGTTTTGGAGAAGAAGTTGAAAATGTGAACTAGCATTAGAATGCTCATTGACTTCCATAGTAATGAATAGGAAAGCTGCATTGACCGATAAGTACCCAAATGGAAAAAATCGTTAAAAATCTGGAATCTGCAGCATCCTCACATAGTGAACAACTTTGTTTGACCCTTCTACAAGGAACATATCCACCATGTTTCAGCTTAATCTGAGTGACGGTTCTGGAGAAGAAGTCGAAAATAGCTATAACACACAAAAATTCATAAAAAAATAGAAAAAAACTGCAGCGCCACCTGGTGAACAATTAAGAACTAGGTGTCCCAGGGAGTGTTTCTGTGTGATATCAAAGTAATTGGGTGAGCGGTTTCAGAGAAGAAGATTTTTTAAGATTTGCCCAAAAAAGAACAAAAAAATTCATTAAAAATTCAAAAATCAATGGACCATGACCATTTGAACAAACTTGGTAGAGACCCACCCAAGGCACATCCCCACCAAGTTTGAAGTGGATCTGACTGACGGTTTCGGAGAAGAAGTCGAAAATGTAAATTGTTGACGGACGACGGACGGACGGACGGACTAGCATGGCAATCTGAAGATAGACAGGATCAGCGGGATCCTGTGTTGTGTCACAGAATCAGTGGCATTGAAGTGAAGATAGCTAAAGAGCAGATGAGATTAGGCAAAGCTCCAGGAACAGATAGTATTTTGAGCCAGTTTATAAAGAAGAGGCCAGAGAAAATTGAAGATAGTGTTCAGATGCTTTTCAATAGAATTAGGCTTCTGGGAGAAACTCAGATTGGTTTACACCAGAGAGACAGGTAGGCGATCATGTATTTACACTGACTCAGGTCTTGGGACCAGGGTTTTTTAGATGTTTGAAAGGCATGTGATAAGGTATGGAGAGATGCTCTATGGGCAAACTTACCATGTTCGGATTTTGGAGGCAATTTTTGGGAAATAGTGAAAGCCATATATAAGGATGTAGAATGCACTCTTTCATTGGGAAATATTGCAGTAGAAAATGCACAACTGAACATAAGCTTAGAACAAGGGTGTGTGCTTTCCCCAATTTTGTTCGCTCTTTATACTAAGGACTTAGGTGAAGGGCTAATGGATTGTGATAAGGGATAAACAGTAGGACACCAGAAAATGCCTGGGTTATTTTTTGCACTGACAGTGTGCTCATGGCCAAGTCTAAAGAATAATTACAGGATATGTTTAACATTGGAGGGGAATATGGGAATATATCGAGCTTAGAATTTAGCCAAGACAAAAGCCCAGTTATGACACTAGGAAAGAAACCAGATGGCCATAGAAAGTGAAGCCTCCGCAAATTCCAAATTCCAGAGGGTAAGGAGCATCTGATTGAAATTGGAGAGGTAGATGAATACGAGTATCTTGGGGTAAAGATAAAAGCACAGGTAAAGCTATGTTCAGGTACCAGCTTGAAAAGATAGACAAGTTGAACCATACAAAGGGAATGATAAAAGCTACCACAAACAAGATATGTTTGTAAAACATAGATGCCCCCCGCCCTCATTACCCTTGCCCTCACCCTATTGATAGTGGTAGAAGGGGCACTCGTGACCTTACAAAATTAGTGAAGGTTGATCATACATCAATGTCACATATCTTTAAACTTTAACCTAGCCCTTAAAAAACAACTAAAAACCCAGACAATATAAAAGTTATAGCTGAAAAATTAGTCCTCATTTAGAAACCATATTCAGCAAAGTGGCTTTATGACCTTGGAAATTAGGGCAAGGTCACTCATTTTCACTTGACCTTCAGTTATTGTGCAAAAACCACAGGAAGTCTACTGTCTGTGTGTGACCCTGAAAACTGGGTCAAGGTCACCCATCTACAAACTCAAACTAGCCCTTATAGGCAACCATAGAGCTGTGCAATATAAAAGTGCTACCTCTAAAATGCAAGTTATCATGCAGAAATAGTATTCAACCAAATGGCTCCGTGACCTTTGAAATTACGTCAAGGTCATCCATCTTCAAACTTAACCTAGCCCTGAATATGGACAATTATCCAGTGCAATATAATAGTCCTATTTTTAAAACCTCTTCAGTTATCATGTGGAAACCAAAGTTAAGTCCGGTACCAACGTGACCTTGGAAATTAAATCAAGGTCACCAAACTTTAAACTTCTTGTAGCCCTTAGCAAGAACTATAGACCTGTAAAGTATCCCAGTCCTAACTTAAAAACTTCTTGAGTTATTGTGTGGAAACCACAGGAATTCTACAATCTCTTTGTGACCCTGAAAACTGGGTCAAGGTCACCCATCTTTTAACTCAACCTAGCCCTTACAGAGAACCATAAAGCTGTGCAATATTAAAGTTCTAGCTCCACGGTATAAGTTATCATGCAGAAAGCATGAAACCACATTCAGTAAAGTGGCTCTGTGACCTTTAAAGTGAGGTCAAGGTCATCCATCTTCAAACTTCACTTAGCCCCAAATATGGACTATATTCCTGTGCAATATAAAAGTCCTCGCTTCAAAACCTCTTCAGTTATTGTGCGGAAACCAAAGTTAACTCAGGTACCACTGTGCAATATAATAGTCCTATTTTAAAAACCTCTTCAGTTATCATGTGGAAACCAAAGTTAACTCAGGTACTAACGTTTCCTTGAGACAGCCAAGCTTCCAACCAGGTATCCTGCAGAGGTGCCAAGTCTCCTGATTTGGCGGGAGATCTCCCATTTTTCTAATGATATAAATCACCCAAATTTGTCTATCTCCCGCATTTTTACCAGTTTCCTCCATTATAATATAACAGGACTCCCGCTTTTTGCAACATTTTCCAGCTCGAGTACCCGTTTTATATGTTGGGCAACTTGGCACCTCTGATCCTGTAAATAAACATTGATCCATCAATGGTATATTCTTCATGTTTATAGTTAGAGCTATCAACTGGGTTTGCACAAGACCAGGATAAACTCTGAACTGCTTGAAATTTGATCTCCCTAGGCTAGGGACCCAATTTTACATCCACATTAGTGAAATCACTAATAATGGCTATCTGACCCCTCTTTGTGATTGGCTTCCAGACAGCCTACATCAGCGCTCCTGCCCAGCCCATTGGCTTGGATTACTGTGTAGGCCTATCTAATAGTTCCACTTTCCTTTCTACTTTCAATAAACTTTTCCACCCAAAAGCCAGCCTCACTAAATTACAGAGGATAGATATGGGGGTGGGGGTGGATTGGGGATGTCTCAGGCAGGAAGGAGAAAGGATTAATAGCGGATGAAACGTGTGGTTGGATTTTGGCTGCCCTCAACTCGAATCATTTCAGTGAGCCATCTTGGATGAATTCGGGTGTCAGGGCACCCTAATTCCATCCTTGCAATGGATTTGGGTGGGAAGCCACACAGCTGAAATCACTAATAATGGCTATCTGACCCCTCTTTGTGATTGGCTTCCAGACAGCCTACATCAGCGCTCCTGCCCAGCCCATTGGCTTGGATTACTGTGTAGGCCTATCTAATAGTTCCACTTTCCTTTCTACTTTCAATAAACTTTTCCACCCAAAAGCCAGCCTCACTAAATTACAGAGGATAGAGATGGGGGTGGGGGTGGATTGGGGGTGGATTGGGGATGTCTCAGGCAGGAAGGAGAAAGGATTAATAGCGGATGAAACGTGTGGTTGGATTTTGGCTGCCCTCAACTCGAATCATTTCAGTGAGCCATCTTGGATGAATTCGGGTGTCAGGGCACCCTAATTCCATCCTTGGAATGGATTTGGGTGGGAAGCCACACAGCTGAAATCTATCCAAGAGCAAGGATTTGGATGCCACATAGCACTAGTCTATAGTAGAGGATTATTTTGGATCATGAGACATCCTAGGCCTGTATTAGTCTCAGCCGTTCCTCTGAACAAGCACTGATCATGAGTGACTCCATTGAAAGAGAAAAGTGACTCCAATCCAATAGGTTACATTTTATGATTTTCTAGTCCATGTGTTACTTTACATTGGAACAAACCATGCAGTGTACAAATTGACCCTGATACTCTAATTCAAGGATATTGTCGCATACATAGCACTATTTCACCACCATACAGCCTGTCAGCGACTGTCATATGAAACAAATATATTGAGATTGAAATTTAATAACAATTAAAAGCTCATTTACACTCTTTGAGATGCAACCCTGGTATGGTACTTGGGACATGCATGAAGATATAGGTGTGCAGCAAGCTCTCTCTGCTCTTGGAGAAAATGTATTTAATATTGACAGAACAATCACCAGCCTATTTATTCTTCATGCGCAAAATGTTTGCAAAGCACTCACTGTCACTGTGACATATAGGTATCCTCTTTCAGACTAAATTAAGTTCCAACAAAACATGCAACTTCTCCTCTTCATACAAAAAAGGTATTCTGGTACTCAATTTGGCCTGTACGAAATTTTTAAAACACTGCTGGCTGATCGGAGAAAAGTAGGTCAAGATCACTAACCAAATATCAGGTGCATAACTTTAGTATATATCACACTACATAGTGCAAGGACACCCCAGCAGGCTTTATGGTTTATGAGATTCTGCTCGTACACAATTCAAAATTTCAAAACATTTTCGAAAAATGGCCATATGGTCTTGACCTTTGACTTGGAACCCATATGTTTCAATGGACATAATGTGGTGAGAGCACCAAGGGTTCCATAGTTTGTTCGACAGGATAGGATTGTAAGTGTTCGAGTGATTCCCCGCAACAGCCACCCGCTCCTGGTGGCAGTGGGAGTCGGGTGGCCTGTGCTTCGTGCTGTTGCGGAGAGTCAGAGGTAGTGAGGGGTGGGCCGGGTGAGTACTCCTCTCATGCCTTCCCCAAGTTCCTGCCCTTTTCTCTGCCATCTTTATGTATTAAATATTATGGGAATTGTATAGAAATATCTATGGTAAGTAGTTATGGTGCAACTTCAGTTATCAGATATTTACAAAACAAGTTTTCTGTGAAGAATAATAGGATGTTCTGAAACCTTTATATGTAAAAGGTCTCGAAACATATTTTGATTACATATCAAATGATGGAATTTTTGTCTGTGCTTATGTATTCATGCATGTAACCATTTATGGAAATAAAAATCTCAAAAAAAAAAAAAAAAAAAAAAAAAGTGTTCGAGTGATTGTAAAAAATCCAAAAGTGACAGTGTGACCCGATTTTCAGGCAATCCAGGTCACAGTGACCCGATAAGTAGGTCACTAAGACAACTGTTTGGGGTGATTTTTTTTTTTTTTTTTGTTTGAGATGCAAATAGTGATCGGGTTATGGCAAAATCAAAATCGTGAAAAAAAATTTGAATGTGGTTTTGGACTACTTGAGGGTAGGGGACTTCAATAGTACAGGTCATTTGTGTGGATGTAATGAACCTACTTTGCACCCTTGCTCTTAACCCTTAAACTACTAAATTAAAGACTGGGTCCACAGTCTGGCTACAATGCGCTCAGAGTAAGCCAAGGAAAACTGTTGACCTGGGTCATTTTTTTAACTTGACAACCAATAATTTAAGATCAGGCAAGCTGGTACTTAAATGAAAGCTCTCTTCACAAGGAACTCAAATATGTAATCATTATATTGATTCAGTGTATTACTGCTAGAGCAGTAATTGGTGCTTTAAGGGTTAACAGGCTTGTGACACAAAATCCTAATATGGCCATCCTAAACATGAATGAGGTTACAAGTTTACATAAAAACATTCAGTTAAAACACAAATTTGACAGACACATATACATTTGACTGGAAATACCAACACTTTTTCTTGAGCACAAAAGACAATACAAGTGATCCCCACTGGGCCAGCCTTAAAAATAATTTTGTTTCCAGCAACACAAATTTTATGAAGTCATAGGATAGAAAGCATTTTTTATACATTTTTTTAAATACACTCAGTGAAAAACAAATGAAGGAGGGAGGATTATATTTTTTTACCCTTTCACAAGGAACATATCCACCAAGTTTCAGCTTAATCTGAGTTATGGTTCTGGAGAAGTCAAAAATAGCAATAACAAATTGCAGCACCACCTGGTGAACAAATTAAGAACTAGGAGCCTCTTGGACTGTGCCTCTGTGACATCAAAGCAATCGGGCAAGTGGTTTTAGAGAAGAAGATCTTTTTACAATTTGCCTAAACAAAGAACAATAAAATTCCTAAAAATTAAAAAATCAATGGAGCATGACCATTTGAGGAAACCTGGTAGAGACCCACCCAAGGTACATTGCCACCAAGTCTGATGTCAATGTGATTGAGGGTTTAGGAGAAGAACTCGAAGATATGAATAAACATTAGAAAGCCCATTGACTTACATTGTATAAATCAATAGGAAAGGTGCATTTACTTATAAGTTCCCAAACTGAAAAAAAAATCGTTCAAAATCAGGTATCCATAGCAGTGCCACCTAGTTGTCAACTTTGTTTGACCCTTACACAAAGAAAATATCCACCAAGTTTCAGCTTAATCTGAGTGATGGTTCTGGAGAAGAAGTTGAAAACAGCAAAAATACACAGTAAATTAGAAAAAATTGCAGCGCCACTTGGTGAACAAACTAAGAATTTAGAGTCCTTAAGAACATTCCTGTGTGATATTGAAGCAATTGGGTGAAAGGTTTCAGAAGACATTTTAAGATTTACCCCTCAAAAAGAACAAAAAGACTGTAACAATCCTGTGCTCAGCTTCCATGTACACATACCCTTGCGATAATTTAAGATTTGCCCCCCAAAAAGACATAAAAAAATTATAAAAATCCGAAAAATCAATGGAACATGACCATTTGAACAAATGTGGTAGAGACCCATCCAAGGCAGATTGCCATCAAGTTTTAATTCAATCTGGTAGATGGTTTTGGAGGAGTCAAAAATGTGAATTAGCATTAGAAGGTTACAGACTACAGTTGTGATTGGCTGGTTGCGCATCCCAACGGAGATAGTCCGTAATTGTGAAAATACTGTGTTTTCAGCATGCTGTAGCTTCTGTTTAAATAAAGTTAGCTAAGTCAGGTTTGCTGCATTGCAGAGTTGCTTTATTGGTGGTCATATGGGTGCACTGTCTTCCAGGCCAGGTGGGAACTTTATGGTGGGGAAGGACAATGATGTGACCCTGGCAAGAGCACAGTTCATACACCTGTATAAAGCTGACATCCAGGTGTTGTTTCGTATTTCAATTATCACAAATTAACGAGCTGGGAATTGTATGACCAAAATCCGTCCATATTTTTTTGACATTTTTATCTGTTAAATGCCGTTCACGGAATTTCAAAATACCAAAATGCTGATTTTTAAGACTGAAAAATGCTAATATGAAAAATAGAAGGATTTATAACTGTGGTCTGTGGCCTATTAGGGCTAACTCTGTATGTATTGGGACTCACATGGTCATGTTGTTATTCTATTATCGTCCATCAAGCAAGAGTAAAATGGGAAGTCAGCACTTTTGGACAGCTGCCTGGACAATTTTGAGTGATCCTAACAACTTTTACATGAATGGAGCATGCAAGATATGGTCCTGGGACTGTAGATCACAAGGCAAATGGTTCGGGCTATGGTATTGTGTACCTCAGGCCAGCTTATGAAAGGAGATAAAAAGTTTTACACCCACAGATCGGCTGTGAATATCAAGTTTAACAGTCTCAATTTTCTTAAAATTCATGAAGTATCACATTTATGTCACAAATCATTGTGCATAGACATGTTGCACGTATCAGTGGAACCACACTGCATAAATAATAACAGAATTTGCTGCAAGACATTTAACAAGTGCACAGGCTATGCCTCCTTTGCTGACTGCTTGGTAGATAGATAGCTTCCATAGCCCTTTGTATTTAGCGATACCTCACAGGTACCACACAGGTAATCATATGTGTGTATGAGAAATTAACAATGCTAATATGATATGAATAAATTATGCTAATCCCGTTGATATAAAACTTAGTGACCCTCTGTTTCAAACTTTTAATTTTGTGGCATTGTCATTGTAGGCCTACAGCCTCCATTCATATGCAGAGCTGTTTATACAAAATCATGTCAAAGTGATTTTCGGCATACCAGAAAAAAATGCGCATTGCCTGTCAGTAGAGCTGTACAAATCTTAGGTAAAATGTAAATTTCTTTGTTTTTTTTGGTTTTGTTTTTGTTTCTCCCCCCCCCCCCCCACCCCCACCCACTTTTATTATTATTTTTTTTTTGGTAGACAAAAGCTTGTCATATATGTGTGTCATTTGACTGGGGTAAATCATTTAAAATCAGGCATGCTGACTTTGTTGAGCTGTTGAGTTCATCAGCATATTATTTTCACATAAATGAATCAATATATATCCATAAATATGGATGACAGCACTTATGATCTGCAGATTTTATAACTTTTACCAAGCTAGTGTACATAGGTGGCAAAACATTTGAACTTCAACATACAACCACATATAATTATAAGAGTTTCAGAAAGTGAAACAAGGGGAAAAAGTTAGCTTCCATTAAACACTTGCCTGAAAACACTTGCGCCTGATAATTGGATTGATAATTAGATGCTTATCAAATTTAAAATCAGAGCACTTGTGAATACAAATATGCATTTATGATATTGGAGTAACTGTACAAACTTTTGTCATTTTCTTTCTAATATGTGCACATACACCAGAAACCATGTCAATAAACCACAACTTATACAGTCTACTGCAGAAAAAAATGCATAGCACTATTGGTTTGTGGAAGCTGGATCACCCAACTGCCCTCCTAATGTTCAAACAAAGGGCGCATTAAAATTCCATAATTTTAGTACCAAAAAACATAATTTGCTGAATACTCCTACTCTAATCTGTGACCTACTGGTCTTAAACTGTGCACTTTGATGGGCTAATAATGTTTAAACACTGAAACTGTTCCATTGTCTGCCATAATTCAGATTATATCAGGAAAATACTGCCATAATGACTGGCATTAGATGCTGACTTGGTGTAACTGATACTCCCCCCATCCGCCATTAATGCCTCAGCAGTGATAGATGTCATATTTTTTGTAGACAAATGTTACGAATCTATCCATAAATAGTAAAAAAATCACCAATTTCACCTAAAAATTCATAAAATTTCAGCAATATATTCAAATTTGGGGTTAAAATTAAGGGGTGGGGCATTGTAATTTGATCTCTCATTGTAAGGGCAGGACATGCAGGCAAGTGATTATGGGTTTGCATCATAGCCCATTGTGTATCGTATTCATATTGCACATAAAAGAATTGATTGGATGCAACTATATAATTTTCCTCAAAATTTTTATTAATTATTTTATTTGTCATAAAAACTGATTTTTCAGATTTAAAGGTTGCTTGCAAAAAAAGTTGATATTTTCTTTAGTATTGAAGTTTGGTAAAGTTAATGCAAATCCTTTGCAGAAAACAAGTTGTGGCTTCAGTTAAACAAGTTTTAAAAATTTTGATAAGTCTATTAGGTTACAGACTACAGTTGTGATTGGCTGGTTGCGCATCCCAACGGAGATAGTCCGTAATTGTGAAAATACTGTGTTTTCAGCATGCTGTAGCTTCTGTTTAAATAAAGTTAGCTAAGTCAGGTTTGCTGCATCGCAGAGTTGCTTTATTGGTGGTCATATGGGTGCACTGTCTTCCAGGCCAGGTGGGAACTTTATGGTGGGGAAGGACAATGATGTGACCCTGGCAAGAGCACAGTTCATACACCTGTATAAAGCTGACATCCAGGTGTTGTTTCGTATTTCAATTATCACAAATTAACGAGCTGGGAATTGTATGACCAAAATCCGTCCATATTTTTTTGACATTTTTATCTGTTAAATGCCGTTCACGGAATTTCAAAATACCAAAATGCTGATTTTTTAGACTGAAAAATGCTAATATGAAAAACAGAAGGATTTATAACTGTGGTCTGTGGCCAGAATGCACATTGACTTACATAGTAATCAATAGGAATGGAGTATTTACCGATAAGTACCCACACTGACAAAATCGTTAAAAATCAGGAATCCACAGAAGCTCCACCCTGTGTACAGGCTTGTTTGACCCTTCCACAAGAAACATATCCGACAAATTTCAGCTAAATCTGAGTGAGGGTATTGGAGAAGAAGTCAAAAATAGCAAAAACACACAAAAACATCATAAAAATTAGAATAAAACAGCAGCACCACCTGGTGAACAAATTAAGAACTAAGAATCCCTAGGAGTCTTCCTGTATGATGTCAAAGCAACCAGGTAAGTGGTTTTAGAGAAGAAATTTTTTTAATTTGCCCTAAAAAATTCATTAAAAAATCTGGAAAAATCTTTGGAGCATGACCAATGAACAGTCTGCTAGAGACCTACCCACGGTACATTGCCACCAAGTTTAAAGTGAATCTAGTTGATGGTTTTGGAGAAGAAGTAAAAAATGTGTATTAGTATTAGAATGACTTTTGACTTGCATGGTACTCAACAGGAAAGCTGCATTTACCAATAAGTACCCACATTGAAAAAATCGTTAAAAATTAGGAATCCACAGAATTAAAAACTAGTGAACAACTTTGTTTGACCCTTCCATAAGGAACATATCCAAACAAGTTGAATTTAAGTGATGGTTCTGGGGAAGAGTTCAAAAATAACAATAACACACAAAAAAAATCATTAAAAAATGGAAAAAATAGCAGTGCCGTCTGGGGAACAATAAAGAACTAGGAAAGATGATTTGCTGCATAGCAAATTAGTGTGTGTGTCTTCAAAGCATATTGGTATGGCAATGTACAACTATTCCATAACACAGGAGAAAAAGTTGGATTGGCATCTCTATCTATTGTAGTGTTGAAGATATTCAAGATGGAAAATTTCTAATACTACTAATTAGCATGATTTAAACTAGAACAGACTGATTTTCCAACAGAAAATCAAATGTCTCCCGGTGGAACACTTACATCTCTGAAAAAGCTACAGGTGATAACAAATTACAAATGACCAAGTTTTCTTGAAAGTTACAATCCTATTTTAGCTCTCACCTAGATATTACTCAAGCAATTTTCATCAAGTTCTTCAAGACTTATTGCAGAGAAACCGATTTCACATAAATGACCCTGTGACCTTGTAAAATTAGGTCAAGGTCACCCAAATACAATCCCAACCTTGGTCTTACTTTGATACATAATTCTACCAAGTTTCATCAATTCCATCAAGTTCTTCATGACTTATCGAGCGGAAACCAATTTCACATAAGTGACCCTCTGACCTTGAGAATCCGCTCAAGGTCATCCAAATACAATCCCAACCTAGGTCTTGCCTAGATACATAAGCCTACCAAGTTTCATCAAATTCCATCAAGTTTTTCATGACTTATCGCACGGAAACCAGTTTCACATAAGTGACCCTGTGACCTTGAAAATTACGTCAAGGTCACCCAAATACAATCTAAACCTTGGTCTTGCCTAGATACATAATCCTACCAAGTTTCATCAAATTCCATAAAGTTCTTTAAGACTTATTGCACGGAAACCAATTTCACATAAGTGACCCTCTGACCTTGAGAATTCGCTCAAGGTCACCCAAATACAATCCCAATCTAGGTCTTGCCTAGATACATAATCCTACCAAGTTTCATCAAATTCCATCAAGTTCTTCAAGACTTATCGCATGGAAACCAATTTCACATAAGTGACCCTCTGACCTTGAGAATTCGCTCAAGGTCATCCAGATACAATTCCAAGCTAGGTCTTGCCAAGATACATAATCCTACCATGTTTCATCATATTCCATCACAATTTTCATGACTTATTGAACGGAAACGTATTTCACATAAGTGACCCTGTGACCTTGAGAATTCGCTCAAGGTCATCCAAATACAATCCCAACCTAGGTCTTGCCTAGATACATACTCCTATCAAGTTTCATCAAATTCCATAAAGTTCTTCATGACTTATCGAACGGAAACCAATTTCACATAAGTGACCCTGTGACCTTGAGAATTCGCTTAAGGTCACCCAAATACAATCCCAACCTAGGTCTTGCCTAGATACATAAGCCTACCAAGTTTCATCAAATTCCATAAAGTTCTTCATGACTTATCCAACGGAAACCAATTTCACATAAGTGACCCTGTGACCTTGAAAATTAGGTCAAGGTCACCCAAACACAATCCCAACCTAGGTTTTGCCTAGATACATAAGCCTACCAAGTTTCATCAAATTCCATCAAGTTCTTCGTGACTTATCGAACGGAAACCAATTTCACATAAGTGACCCTGTGACCTTGAAAATTAGGTCTAGGTCAAGGTCATCCAAATACAATCCCAACCTAGGTCTTGCCTAGATACATAATCCTACCAAGTTTCATCAAATTCTGTCAAGTCCTTCAAGACTTATCCCATGGAAACCAAGTGTTGAAGAAGAAGAAGAAGAAGAAGAAGAAGAAGAAGAAGAAGAAGAAGAAGAAGGAGGAGGAGGAGGAGGAGGAGGAGGAGGAGGAGGAGGAGGAGGAGGAGGAGGAGGAGAAGAAGGAGAAGAAGAAGAAGATTTGAAATTTCAAAGCTGTTAATTAGCAAAATTTACATTGCTACAATTTTTGTTTCTAGATTCATTACATGCTCAGTGGTCAATAACCCCTTAGTAGAAGTTAAAATGACATCTCTATCTATAATAGTTTTGAAGATATTCATGTTTTAGAAATTCCAATGCTGCCAATTAGCATAATTTAAATTGCTCCAACTTTTGTTAAAATTCATTAGACGCGCACTGGTCAATAACCCCATACTTGAACCTGGAATGACATGTCTATCTATTATACTTTTGAAGATATTCAGGATTTAAAATTTCAAATGCTCCTAATTTGCATAATTTTAAACATCTTCATTCCTCGGTTTAAAACAGTCAAACACCTTGTATGGAGGTACAATCATGCAAAGTTTGGAGTTTCTATGTATGATGGTGTCTGAGATAAGTGTCAAACAAATTTGCTGGTTTAAAATTTCTAATGATGCTCCTTAGCATAATATAAATTGCTACAACTTTTATTTTTAATTCATTAGGTGTGCAATGGTCAACAACTCCCTAGTAGAAGTTGGAATGATATCTCTATGTATTATAGTGTTGAAGATATTCAAGATTGAAAATTTCGAATTCTGCTAATAAGCATAATTTAAATTGCTACAACTTTTGCTTTAGATCCATTAGATGCGCAATGGTCAATAAACCCTAGTAGAAGTTAAAATGACATCTCTATCTATAATAGGTTTGAAGATATTCTAGTTTTTGAATTTCCAATGCTGCCAATAAGCATAATTTAAATTGCTCCAACTTTTGTTAAAATTCATTAGATGCGCACTAGTCAATAACCCCATACTTGAACCTGGAATGACATCTCTATCTATTATACTTTTGAAGATATTCAGGATTTAAAATTTCAAATGCTCCTAATTTGCATAATTTTAAACATCTTCATTCCTCTGTATAAAACGGTCAAACACCTTGTATGGAGGTACAATCATGCCAAGTTTGGAGTTTCTTTGTATGATGGTGTCTGAGATAAGTGTCGAACAAATTTGCTGGTAAAGGAAAGAGAGAGAGAGAGAGAGAGAGAGAGAGAGAGAGAGAGAGAGAGAGAGAGAGAGAGAGAGAGAGAGAGAGAGAGAGAGAGAGAGAGAGAGAGAGAGAGAGAATGTTTGTGTGGGTACACTGTAGACAGACAACAAGTGAAAGTGACAGCATACAACACAATATCATACAATACCATCAAGTACACAAAAAGTGTCAATTCACAATGAATGGCACCTGTACCGTAACGTATAAAAAAGAAAGAAAAAAAACTAGATTATACCAACACAGGCAGCCAAAAACGTGAATAAAGTGGGACAACCCGGGTGAGCTCGATCTGCCCTAGCCCTAGCCCCAAGGGACCTCCCCACGCTCTGTACGCTTGCGGTTACGCAAGCGTACAGAGCGTGGGGCCAGATCTGCCTTGGGGCCAGATCTGCCCTGAATCAATCATGCTTACTTTTCGGGTCTCACGACGATGGACTTTCACTGTACCGCACGTTTTAAAGAGAGAGGTCAGTTATGGTAGTTTTAGTAAGTTCAGTCTTCAGTGACTGGTGCATGCTCCATATGACGTACCAATAAAATTTGATCTGAGAAACTACAGGTCGTTCGGGGAACTGTGATGCCCATCATAACGGAGGTTCAGACATACCTTTGTCAGGTGTTTGGGCCAACTGGCGGCCCACCGCTGCAACTCTGTCCGCCATGTCGTCGCAGATGACCTGGGAAGTGACTTGCCCGAGATAGCCTATCAAATTTATACAACAATGGTATATATACTGACAGGCATAAATACAGGAACTTGGCCATTTAAATTAAGTATTAGAACACGACACAGCTTGACTGATAAAGAGGATTGTTATCGACAAATAGAAGAGCCAGGGTACAGGTCCTGAGTCTTCTATCTACCGATACAATTATTATTATTATTATTATTATTATTATTATTATTATTATTATTATTATTATTATGATGATGATGATGATGATGATGATGATGATGATGATGATCCTCTGTACAAAGCTCAATCGTTTTTTTGTTTTGTTTTTTAACATTTAAGACGTAAGCTTCACCTGATAATGTCACATTTAAACTCACAGAATGTCTCTAAATTTCGACGTGTTGGATTGTATTTGTAGCGCAATCAAGTTAACTATGCATCGTCGGCTCAATATGAAAACGAGGCAGGGCCTGTATCGCAGGATGAAGATTGGTGACTTTACGTTTTTCTAACATCTGCTTGGCCTGCCACTCTCAACTATATTATAATTTTATTCGGAAAGTTTGAATTCGGAAATTCAGGAAAAACCTGATACGTTCAGCTCAGTAGGCCTATATAAATAGCCGAAATACAGTGGAGATATGTTTTGGGTTCATATATTTGCTCCTGTGGTGCTGCAGCTGCTCATCATTCAATACATCAGCACCTCCTACATGTTACATGTATTAGGATCTCGCCTGTAAACAGCCTTTTTATGAAGGGTCTGCCTGAGAATTTTAAGTGTGGTGAAGTCCAGCTCCAATAATGACTAGTATTCTGTAGACTGTTACAAGAGGTGTACCATCCAAGTAGTTGAAATAAAGTATTTGTTTAAAAATAACACAGGGTCCAAACTTTGGCAGAGATAAAAAGATGTAGATGATAAATTAACCATTGAACTTGATTAAATAACATAAATTTTGCACACATTTAATACAGCTATGTGCATTTGCTCTGATAAGGTGTGCCAGTTCATAAACAAATGATAAATATATAAGTTAACAATAAACACGCCAGCTGGAGCACAATGCATCATGTGAACACTGCTGAATTGCCAGCAGGTTCCAACTGATGCTGAGTGGTACATGGTAAACAGAGCCTCCAAGCTAGCCTATGTTAAGAGTGGGGGATCTCCTGCAGGTTCTGAAAAAACGGAAGGGCAAGTGCCGAAGGCGCAAAGCATAGAGCTAGGGTGTCTGGGGGCATGCTCCCCCCAGAAAAAAAAATTAGTACCTTCATTTCCTGCATTTTGAACCATTTTAGGCGCCATCATAGACAAATTCTGCACGTATATACAATATAGTACAGTACAGCAACACGGCAAAACAGTACAAGTTTACAGCCACAGATGGAAGAATAATGCTTCTTCTTCTTCTTCTTCTTCTTCTTCTTCTTCTTCTTCTTCTTCTTCTTCTTCTTCTTCTTCTTCTTCTTCTTCTTCTCTTACAAAAAGCGGGAGAGCGGAAGACTGTAAAAAGGTACCAAAAGCGGGAGATCTCCCGCCTTGGAGCCTCTGTAAAATTTGAATGACAACTGAATTTGGACTTAAGCGAATCATCATGTCCAGGTATGGACACAATGAAGTGTTGCACGCATGCTAGGTGAGTCAACACGGCAAAATCTGTCATTCACCAGAATGAATGGCAAAATCTGTCATTCACCAGAATGAATGACAGATTTTGCCGTGGCAAATTTTGAGACTTGCCAATATTACAAATGGTCAGAATAGCATAGGCCTACAACAGAAATTGCAACTTCAATAGGACCAGTTTCTTGTCGTTCACTGATTCAGACATCGCGACGCAAGGTGGTGCAACATACTATTCTGACAAGGTGAACCCATGTATCAGAAGACACTCTGAACACATGCATGCCTCATTTGACTTTTACAAGCCTTTTTAAAATCGTTCAATCATGACGTACGTTTCTGAGACACGGACATTTGTATGCATGTATAAGAGTGAGTGAACTAACATAGTTTCATTCATTACGTGCAAATATTTCTAAATATTGCTCAAATGAAGATGTTGCCAAACTTATTTCCCTCAGTATATATATATGTATATATTGTCGCGTCTGGGTCACAGGGTCAGGTAACTAGGAAGAGTCCAGAAACTGATTCCCCTTTTAGTCGTAATTTTATTTTCGCCTCGCTAGTTGACGTGTCAAACTAATCACGACAAAACACAGTGTAACGTATTTTAATATAGATTTGATTGCAAGTGTGAAAAAATATGGATTGTAGTTTGAGTAACTGCTTCCATTACAGCCCACGAAAATAATTCTATCGAAAATAAATATATTCCAAATCAGGAGACACGTTCATAGTACAAGCCGATTATTGTTTTTATTTCGATTTTTTTTAATGTGTGTATACAGTTAAACCTGACTCATATGGTTGCATAGAAAAGTGGTCTTTAATATGAGAATATGAGATCATCTTAATTCTAAAACATCATGAACATATTTACTTTTAAAAGAAATACTGCATGGCTACCAATAAACACCGGTCTTATTCGTCAGATAATCTAATTTCTTCATTTCCTTCATTTCTTGCGAGCTTCACTCATTGTGTATATATCCATTTTGGTGTGTCTGCTGCCATATGTTAAATTAATATCTTTATATCTTCATTGTTTCTTTATCTTACGTAGCATATATGTATATATATATATATATATATATATATATATATATATATATATATATATATATATATATATATATATATATATATATATATATATAGGTATATGTATATGTATATGTATATATGGCATCCCAGTATCTGTATGCATCTGCATTTGGGGACAGGTCTACATTTATTGTAATACATCCCAATCTCATATTCAATCTCATCTGTTTGTGGTCATTCTGGACAACTTCGCTGAATATTCTTGTTGACCATTGGAATTTGAGAGTTTTTTTATCTCCTCAAATAAAGATAGCCTTTTCGACCATGAAAGACATTTCAGTCTCTAAACCTAAAAGCTGCAATAAAAACAAGTAATCACTGTCTTCGAATCGAAACTGGTAGATACTCTGACGAAAAAAGGGATGAAAGTACATGTCAATTTTGTCATCCCGCTTCAAATGGAATCTGAGATACGTTTTATTCTTCATTGCTCAGCTTATGGACAATTGAGATATAATTTTTTATTTGTTTGCCAAATTGTGTTTCTAACTTTTTAACCATACCGAATGAAGTCAAACTGAATTAAATCATCGACCCACCCAAAAAGGAAATTGCTTGGGAAAGCGCTTATTAAAGTGTGTGTGTCAACACACACTTTTCTGTTTTTCCTCCCATTCTTTCTTTCTTGCCAATCCAACTTCAATTTATAGGTTCCTGATTTAGCCGCATCCAATAAACCATGAACCAAAGTTGTGGGATTTTAGATGATGCAAATAAGGTGAATCCAAAAAAATACATCTTGAATAGTTCAAAAACTACAATGGATAGAGCTTTCTTTCTTTCTTTCTTTCTCTCTCTCTCTCTCTCTCTCTCTCTCTCTCTCTCTCTCTCTCTTTCGTTCGTTCGTTCGTTCGTTCTTTCTTTCTTTCTTTCTTTCTTTCTTTCTTTCTTTCTTTCTTTCTTTCTTTCTTTCTTTCTTTCTTCCTTCCTTCCTTCCTTCCTTCCTTCCTTCCTTCCTTCCTTCCTTCCTTTCTTCTTCTTTCTTTCTTTCTTTCTTTCTTTCTTTCTTTCTTTCTTTCTTTCTTTCTTTCTTTCTTTCTTTTTTTTTTTCTTTTTTACGACCAAATTTGCCTGGAGTTTTTCTCGGATCCTATTATTCCGAAAACCACCAAACTTGCCATGGTGACTGGCCTGCCAGTGAAATTGTGCACCTAGTTTGGAATAGTTATAATGTTTAAATTCGGGGTAATCAAAGTTTTGAAAGCTGCATATCTTCCAAACTATTGCAGATAGACACAAAATTTTAATGGGCATGTATGGCTGTGTGACACCTGCCAATATAATGGGCATTGAATGAAAGTTGTAGAATTTTAAATTATGCTTATTAGGGGCATTGGAAAATTTTAAAGTTGAATATCTCCAAAAGTATTAAAGGTAGATATGCCATTCTGCAACTTAAATTTGTAGGTTTGTGGCAAAGCCGCATCCAATGAACCATGAACCACACTTGTAGGATTTCAATTTAAGCAAATTAGGTGAAGATGCAAAATTTAAGTATTGAATAACTGCAAAATTATTGCACATAGAGGTGCCATTCCGCTTCAATTTGTAGATATATAACATAGCCCCATCCAATAAACCATAAACCAAAGTTGTTGGCTTTTGATTTATGCAAATTCGGCAAATGTACAAAATTAAAATGTTGAATAGCTTCAAAACCATTATAGATGCTAGTAGTGTCATTCAAACTACACTTGATAAGTTTGTAACATAGCCGCATCCCAGGAATCAAGAACCAAAGTTGTAGTATTTTAATGAAAGCAAATTAGCATAATAAACAAAATTTAGATCATGGTGAACAATGGCAAAGTGTAGCATTTCAAACTGTTCTCAGTTTGGAGGCACCCAGACAGATTTTCTGTAAAGCAAATCTTCTTTTCTAGTTTCTTTCTTTCTTACCATGGTACCCAAATTTGTCCGGAGTTATTCTTGGACACTATTATTCCGAAAACTACCAAACTTGCAATGGTGACTGACCTAGCAATGAAATTTTGCACCTGGTTTGGAATGGTCATGATGTTTATAATTATGCAAATAAGGGGCAATTAAAATTTTAAAAGCTCCATATCTCCCAAACTCAAAAAAAGCTCCATATCTCCCAAACACAAAATTTCAATGTGCATGATTAGGTTTATGACACTTGCCAATACAATGGACAGTAAAAAAAAGTTGTGGAATTTCAAGTTATGCTAATTAGGGGCATTGAAAAATTTAAAAGTTGAATATCTCCAAAACTATTATGAATAGAGTGGCTGTTCCAACTTCAAATCATAGGTTTGTGGCAGATCCAATGAACTATGATCCAATGAACTATGTGCCTTCATAACTATGAACCAAAGTTGTAGGATTTCAATGTATGCAAATTAGGTGTATATTCAAAATTAAATTCTTGAATAGCTTGAAAATATTATAGAAAGAAGTGTCATTCGAACTTCAATTTAAAGGTTTGTAACATAGCCGAATCCAATTTGCCATAACCAAAGTTGTAAAATTTAATTATGCAAATGAGGTGAATACACAAAATTTAAATCTTTCTGAATAATTTTAAATTTTCAATCTTGAATATCGTCAAAAGTATAATAGATAGAGATGTCCTTCCAGCTTCTACTGGGGGGGGGGAGGTTATTTACCATTATGCATCTAATGAATTTAAAACAAAAGCTGCTGCAATGTAAATTATCCTAATTAGCAGCATTTGAAATTTTAAATCTTGAATATCTTCAAAACTTTTATAGATGGACATGTCATTTCAACTTGTATTACAGGGTTATTGACTGTTGCGCATCTAACGAATCTAAAACAAAAGTTGTAGCAATTTAAATTATGCTAATTAGCAGTATTTGAAGTTTTCAATCTTGAATATCTTCAACACTATAATAGATAGCGATGTCCTTCCAACTTCCACAATGCGGTTGTTGACCATTGCGCACCTAGTGAATTAGAAACAAAAGTTGTAGCAATTTAAAGTATGTTAAATAGCACCATTAAAAATTTGAAATCTTGAATAACTTCAAGCCTATAATCGATAAAGATGTCATTCAAATTTTTACTCCTATGTTGTGGACTAGTTGCACACTGCCATCCAATAAGCTTTGAAGACACACACACTGATTTGTAATGCACCAAATCCTCTTTTCTAGTTCTTTCTTTCTTTCTTTCTTTCTTTCTTTCTTTCTTTCTTTCTTTCTTTCTTTCTTTCTTTCTTTCTTTCTTTCTTTCTTTCTTTCTTTCTTTCTTTCTTTCTTTCTTTCTTTCTTTCTTTCTTTCTTTCTTTCTTTCTTTCTTTCTTTCTTTCTTTCTTGTTCCTCCATACAAGGAGTCTGGCCTTTTTAGGCAGAGGAATGAAGATGTTTGAAATTGTGCAAATTAGGGGCATCTGAAATGTTCAATCTTGAATATCTTCAAAAGTATGATAGATAGAGATGTCATTCCAGCTTCTACTAGAGGGTTATTGACCATTACGCATCTAATAAATTTAAAACAAAGGTTGTAGCAATTTAAATTTTGCTAATTCGCAGCATTTAAAATTTTAAATCTTGAATATCTTCAATACTCTTACGGATACAAATGTCATTTCAACTTATACTAGGGGGTTATTGACCATTGCGCATGTAATGAATCTAAAACAAAGAATTAGCAATTTAAATATGCCAATTAGCAGAATTCAAAATTTTCAATCTTAAATATCTTCAAACGTTAAATATAGATGTCATTTCAACTTCTCTTAGAGGGTTATTGACCATTGCGCATCTTATGATTTTTTTTAAAAAGTCGTAGCAATTTAGATTATGCTAATTAGCAGAATTTGAAATTTTAAATCTTGAATATCTTCAAAACTACTATGTCATTTCAATTTCTACTACGGGGTTATCGACCACTGCGCATGTACTGAATCTAAAACAAAAGTTGTAGAAAATTAAATCATGCTAATTAGCATAATTCGAAATTTTCAATCTTGAACATCTTCAAAACTATAATAGATAGAGATGTTATTCCAACTTCTACTAATGGGTTGTTGGCCATTGCGCACCTAATTAACTAAAAAGAAAAGTTGTAGCAGTTTAAATTATGCTAAGTAGCACCATTGGAAATTTAAAATCTTGAATAACTTCAAAGCTGTAATTAATTGAGATGCCATTCCAACTTCTACTCCTATGTTATGGACTAGTACGCTGAAATAAGCTTTGAAGACATACACGCTGGTTTGCTATGCAGCAAATCATCTTTTCTAGTTTTGTGTTTGATTGCTTTAAACACAGAAAGAATAAGTCATGTATATAGTACACTGCCATTTCTTAGTTATTAGTTTTCTTTTTAATTGGTGTGCATTTACATATCACGAGCCTCCCATGGGGGGGGGGGAGCTGACTCGCAGGCTCAATATTCCCTGTTGAGCCTCGCCTCCGCCCAGCCCGCCGGGGGAGACTCATCCTTGGGCCAACATGTCATTGTAACATAATGTACAGGTACGTGTTCAACACGCGTTTTGACTTTATACGTGTCAGATTTATTGGACTAAAATTTGGCTAAAGAAGATTCTATTTGGCTAAAAGAAATTTGTAGTTTTAGCCAAATTGGCTAAGGGGTAGAAATTCCTAGCGCTAGCCCAGTGTTAGTTACACTTTTTATTTATACTATATATGTTTTGTATGAGCCCAGTGGGGCATAAAATGCAAACTAAATTGTCAAATAAACACTCTGTCTTCCAAACTTGTAAATATTAAATGCTTCAACTTTTGTCCTTCACATTCCATTAAGCTGATAGCTGGATGAAAATTTCAAAGTCCAATTGACCTTGACCTTTGACCGGCAGAGGTCAAAGATAAATTGCCAAAAAATATACAGTGTTACAATACCTACAATTTAAGCCCAACATGAACCAAACCAGGTGAAAATGAAAAAGTTATGGCAAGACGAAAATTTCATAGGGCTGCCTGACCTTGACCTTTGGCCTCTAGAGGTTACATGTTAATCACAAAAATGTGCAGTATTGCAATACCTACCATTTGAGTCCAACATGATTAAAATTGGATAAAAATACACCGAGTTATGGCTAGATGAAAATTTCAAATACCAAAATGACCTGGACCTTTGACCTTTACAGGTCACATATAAATTACAAAAATGTGCAGTTTTACAATAGCTACAATTTAAGTCCAACATGATCAAAATTGGATAAAAATTGCTTGAATTATGGGTAGATGAAAATTTCAAAGGTTCAAATGACCTTGAACTTTGACCTTTACAGGTCACATGTAAATTACAGAACTGTGCAGTGTTACCGAGTATGACCAATTTCTGGCTAGATAAAAATATCTGAGGTCCAAATGACCTTGATCTTTGAACTTTAAAGGTCATATGTAAATTACAAAAATGTGTAGTGTTACAATTGCTACAATTTGAGCCCAACATGATCAAATTTGGGTAAAAATTGCTTGAATTATGGGTAGATGAAAATTTCAAAGGTTCAAATGACCTTGAACTTTGACATTTACAGGTCACATGTAAATTACAGAACTGTGCAATGTTACAATAGCTACAATTTGAGCCCAACATGATCAAAATTGGATAAAATTTGACTGAGTTATGACTAGATGAAAATTTCTTTCTTTCTTTCTTTGTCGCGATTTAGCCGCATCCACTAAACCATGAACCAAAGTTGTAGAATTTTACTTTATACAAATAAGGTGAATGCAAAAATTACATCTTGAATAGTTCAAAAACTTTTATAGATAGAGGTTTGTTTTCTTTCTTTCTTTCTTTCTTTCTTTCTTTCTTTCTTTCTTTCTTTCTTTCTTTCTTTCTTTCTTTCTTTCTTTCTTTCTTTCTTTCTTTCTTTCTTTTGTCTGACAGTTTTTTTCGGACACTATTACATCTGGAAACCAAATGTGTTTCGACCCTGCAAACTTCTTTAATCAGTATTACACATCTGTTGCTCAAAATCTGGTATCTATACTTCCTGTACCCACATAGATATACGATACTGATTCTACCCCTTTCAAGCAATATTACAGAAATATGAATCGCAGGAATATGAAACTTCAAACTGTAAATTAAAATTTATACAAAAAGAATCAATAAATTTAAACCCTTTCAAAAGCTCGGGTCTAGATAACATCCGTTCTAGATTTTTGAAAGACGGACCAGAAATTTTGTTGCCTGCTAAACATCCGTTCTTGGCGGTCTACTACGCTGGGGGCCAACATAGTGTATCGCCCCAAGAAAGTCTGCTTAGGAGGCAAGAAATTTTGAATATCCTCATGAGATATATAATCAATCTTTCCATTCCTACCAATACAGTCTCAAAAGACTTTCAGGCTGCCAAAGTTAAACCGTTACACAAAAAGAACAGTAAGCTAGAAGCAGGAAATTACAGACCCGTCAATATTTTAAATGCAGTCTCCGAATTTTTTGAGAAAGCAGTTTACACACAACTGGAAACACATTTGTCCAAAGACAACTTGCTGTACATTTTTCAGTCTGGCTTTAGAGGGACGTATTCCACTGATACTTGTTTGATATATTTGACAAATTACATTTAATTCGAAATAAGTAAAGGAAACTATGTAGGAATAGTCATGCTGGATCTACAGAAAGCTTTCGACACCGGGGATCACAGAATCCTGATTAAAAACTCAAAAGTACGGGAGTAAATTACACAAGAATAATTTGAGTACTATTTAAGCCTTCGGACGCAAATGGTAACAGTAAACGGCGTTGAACTCTCTGACAATCAAATGTGGCGTCCTCCAAGGAGCATCTTGGGGCCGCTTTTATTCGTGTGCTATGTAAACGATATGTAAATCAGTGTCAGTTGCAAACTGATGCTATATGCTGGTGACAGTGCTCTAATCATCTCCGTTAAATGCCCTTTGGCCATAGCACAAAGTCTTACGCGAGAACGAAATTTATGTTATCAATGGTCAGTTGATAATAATTACTCTCTCCACCTTGGGAAAACAGAGACTTTGCTGCTTGATTCCGAGAAAAAAATAAAGAAAATACCAATTTTTTCTGTCTCATGCAATGACACTGAAATCAAACAAACCTAAAAGGTAACATATTTAGGCTCAGTTTTAGACACTACATTATCAGGAGAATCAACGGCAAATAACATAATCAAAAAGGCAAATTTCCGATTGAAATTTCATTACAGACATGCATTTTTCCAAAGCAAAGAATGCAGGAAAACTTTAGCTACATTTTTAATACAATGTCACTTTGACTGTTCTTGTTCATCCTGATATTCTGGTATGAAAAAAACATTAAAAGCAAACCTCCAAACAATGCAAAACAAAATAGCTAGATTCATCTATAATAAAGGATCAAGATACCACATAGGGCAAACGGAACTCAACAGCATAGGCTTTCTCAAGGTGTAGGACAGAGTAAAACCACTTATGCTAAACCACGTCCAGAAAATATATATAGACTCGGTCCCTTCATATACCTACAAAAATTTTCTTAAAGTCTCAGAAATCCATGAACACAATGCCGGTAACCACCAAAATAATAGTTACATACCTCAAATCACTAAATCAGAAAATTCAACTTTTTACTATACATCTATTACAGACTGGAATAGCCTCCCAACATCCATCAAGAATATCGGATCCAAAGATTTTTTCAAACGTGAAGTTAAAAAGCATTTAGCATTTGAAGCCTTAAAAAAAAAGAGACCGATAAATACTCTTACTGATAGTTCTCAGAACAGTTCTAATATTGCTTATCCATATATTTTTCACATAATTTCAGAAATTATTCATAAAACATTACCTTATGTATGTATGTATGTATGTATGTATGTATGTATGTATGTATGTATGTATGTATGTATGTTTCTTGGGCTAACCTAGTACATGCCGTTTTTAGTATGACCATTTAAATATTTTACATATACCAGTCCGTCCTTTCAACTGATCATTGTGATACTATGTCATATATGTGATACACCTGTCAATTTTAATTTTGGACAATATCCAGTATTTTAGTTACTTATTTTGACAGTGCCGTCAAATTTTTTTTACTGTGATGTTCAAAATATTTTTGTCTAGTTGACATTAGTCACTGTGATGTTATTATAATTTATTTATATGTTTTAAATGATTAACTGTGAAGTCAAACGTATTATGTATACTTCATTTCGATGTAGTATACCATATGCAGGCATGTGTCGAATAAATCAAATCAAACATGTCTGGTACAAATACAATGATCCGACCAAAAGGTCGTGCCATGGGCGTGACTAACATGAGTGTAAGTGTCACTATGGCGACCAAGTAATTCAATATCTGCTATTCCAAGATGTTCTTCTCTGCAAAAATTTAAGAGTTCCTTACCGAACAAAGTCTTTAGATCGGTATTAAAATCATTATGTATTATTAAAATATGTGTGTAAATGCTCCCATTGATTCTGTGCAAGCGGCGTGACCAGTGATTTTCATGAAGCTACGCCTGGCGTACAAAGGTACACTGACCTATTACCCTATTACCCAATGACAAAATGGTCACGTTGAATCAAATTGGACTCGCTGCAATCCTGATTTTAGGACAATGTTTCCATTATCACTCTATGAGATATGCCAGATAGGTGTCTGATCAAGCGGCCAAAACCATGGATCTCCCAACAATGTTTATCAAATCCACTGGACTCAAATCTGAGATACATGGGTGTAATTATGTGATCCACTTGATGTTTTCAACCGGTACAAATTGTTACAGTTTGTCAAATGGAACTATCTGAGCAGCTGTATCGGTCAATGTGACTCAGTATACCTTAGTTGTTCTGCTGTAAATCTGTGGCGACATTGCAGTAAATCCCGGACCGAAGATTAAATGTACTGAGTGTTCCCTACCAGTCATTAGAAGACAAGCTAGCATGCTTTGTTCTAGCTGATAGATATGTTTATTGCACAGAAGTGAGCCACAAACTCACGGTACAAAATAGCAAGCAAATAATAGTCCTACAGATACACGTAATAGAGACACACACTTGGTTAACATTACACATCTGGCTTTCTCAGTTTAAAAAAAAAAAATAAACACTGCTATTTCATTCATGATCGTTACATTTTGAGTGCTCCTCAAATTATCAAATTTTGCACACTGGGTAATATATAATGTTTTTGCAGTAAATATTTCCTCCGAAGATGTTCACATCTCTAACAGATTAACAAAACATGATACTCATGTTTTAAACATTTACATGAGAAGACTGTAAACAAAAATAACAATATCTTTGTTCAATCTGTAGATTTCGTCTGCGGCGCAATTGTATGTTTAGGTCAAGGCTAGAACCTCTGAATTTTGTTAGTGCAATACAGTGTCATTGCCAAGTTATGCAATCAGAATATATTCCTTTCCCTTGCAAAGGAAACCCACATATCAATTTTATATTACTGATCTTCAATTTATACTCCAGTCTTGTATTTTAATATCTTTCAGCCTTTGCATAGTTAGAAAAGTTTTCTCATCACCAACTAGCTTAACCAAAGATAACCAAAATCAGATGAACAAAGTAAATCTTTAACATTATAGTGACCCAATTTGTTTTACCATTATTGTCAAATATGAATAACATATTGTTACATACTTTTGGATAACGAGTATTATGCATATTCAATACTTTTAACCAAATATTAATGAATTTAGTCATATAAAAGACGCAAATAGGAGATCTGCCATACTCTTCTAAAACCGCTGCACTTGGTATTTGACAAGGAACTTGGAGAGCACCAATTTACGGAAATCTATATGTACACATTCCATTTTTTCTTGATACACCCCACCCAATACTTCTGCACCATATGTCAAAATATGTACTACCATTTTATGGAAAAGTTCAAAAGCCATATTAAGAGGAATATGACCACATTTGTCACAATTGGTTTTCATCACTTCTGTAGGTTTTTTTTTTTTTTTTTTGTGCTTCACAGGCAAGAGTATCCGCCGCTTTGGACCATTTCATCCGAGAAGCAAATACCAGCCCGCCTGAATATCTATAATGTGGCGTAACGTGTACAGGCTCACTATTTCTGAATACCATAATATTTCATTTAACCAGATTATTTTAAAACCGTATTTGTAACAAAAGCGTGCTCAACTGTCCAGTAAATTTTGTAAAATTTTTACTTACTGTACTTAATAATGAAATTCCTCTATAGTTACTTTCGTCGTCCTCTGAACCTTTTTTATGAAGAGGACTTATAATTACGTCACACCATGAACCTGGATAAATACCAAGACTTAAAATTTTGTTGTGGCTGTTGTACCAGAACACACAACACAGACTGAAAAACAACGGCACTGCGCAGTTTAAATGGCTATGCTCCAGTTGCTTCACACCACAACATGACCTCCTGTCGCACCCCACTGAAGCAATGTAAACACAAGTGGCACACAAGCAGATCCCTTCATGAGCTCTGACTCACACCCCCCCCCCCCCCCCGCCAACGGATGCAGGCCCAGACGACGATATCATTATGGACGAATCTGTGAGAGGCAATTAAATATCTTTATGCCCTGGTTTACCACAATGAGGAGGGATCGCAACGGGAATGGAGGCGGTGTGTGTGTGTGTGTTTGTGTAAACATGTATCAGGAAAAGTATCGCCTTCAACTCCAGAGATGATCTCGAAGTTAAGAGTCGAGAGGCTCTGTGGATTAAAACACACCTATGAAAGACTAAGCCTTTCATCATAGGGACTTGTCACAACCACCCCTCCCCCCCAACAGTTTGATTTCCTAGCCTTCTTGGCACATGTTTGATCTCAAACAAGGACATACTCTAAAACTTGGAAAGATGATTTGCTGCATGGCAAATTAGTGTGTTTATCATCAAAGCATGTTGGTATGGCAATATACAACTATTCCATAACACAGGAGTAGAAGTTGGAATGGCATCTCTTTCTATTATAGCTGTGAAGTAATTCAAGATTTAAAATTTCTAATCGTGCTATTTAGCATAATCTAAATTACTACAACTTTTATTTTTAATTCATTTGGTGTGCAATGGTCAACCACCCCCAAGTAGAAGTTGGAATGACATCTATATCTATAATAGTTTTGAAGATATTCAGTTTTAAAATTGCAAATGCTGCGATTTAGCATAATTTAAATTGCTACAACTTTTGTTTTAAATTCATTAGATGCGCACTGGTCAATTAACCCCACAGTAGAGTAGGAATGACATCTCTATCTATTATACTTTTGAAGATATTCAAGATTTAAAATTTCAAATGCCCCTAATTTACATAATTTTAAACATCTTCATTCTTCTGTATAAAACGGTAAAACTCCTTGTATGGTTGTACAATCATGCCAAATTTGGAGTTTCTATGTATAATGGTGTCCGGGAAAAGTGTGGGACAGATTTGCCGGTAAAGAAGAAAGAAAGAAAGAAACTAGAAAAGAAGATTTGCTTCAAAGCAAATCTGTGTGCCTTCAAAAGTTGAAAATACTAAATGCTAAAACTTTTATCCTTTGGTACTTAACATTACATTAAGCTTATGGCTGGATGAAAATTTCAAAGTCCAAATGACCTTGACCTTTGATATTTACAGTTTACATGTAAATTGCACAGTGTTACAATACACACAATTTAAGCCCAACATGCACCAAATCGGATGAAAATTGACCAAGTTATGGCCAGATGAAACTTTCAAAGGGCCAAATGACCTTGACTTTTGCCCTTTTGAGGGTACATGTTTTTATAAAAATGTACAGTGTTGCAATACCTACAATTTGAGTCCAACATGATTAGAATTGGATGAAAATTGGCCACGTTATGACTGGATGAAACTTTCAAATGTCCAAATGACCTTGACCTTTGATCTTCAGAGGGCATATGTATGTTTCAAAATATGCAGTGTTACAATAGCTACAATTTGAGGCCAACATGATCAAAATTGGATAAAAATTGACCAAATTATGGCTAGAAGAAAGCCACCACCAAAAGTGGCCTTTGACCTTGAAATGACCTTTGACCTTGAGATGACCTTTACCTGATGTCAACCTTGACCTCAAAAATGACATTTTGGCCTAAAATTGACCTTTGACCTTGACATGACCTTGACATTTGAGATGAGCCTTGCCTTGCTATGATCAAACTCCTATACACTCGGAACCACATCTACTATAGTATATAAGATATTGAAAATTTAAAACTTTAATAGCTCTCATTTGCACAATTTTGAAAAGCATGACCTCTCATTATAAAAAGGCGAGGCTTCATCTATAGAAGTATTATTGTCCCAGATTTGGAGTTTCTATGCATAATATTTTTCAAATGAAATATCGGAAAAATTTGCCTGTAAGGAAAGAAAGACTAGAAAAGAAAGATTTGCTTGAAAGCAAATCTGTCGGTGTTTGTGAAAAATTTGCACAATGACAAAAAAAAAGTGTTGCAACACTTACAATTTGAGTCCAACATGAATAAAATTGGATGGAAAGTGACCAAATTATGGCTAGATGAAACATTCAAAAGGCAAAATGACTTTGACCTTTAGAGGTCAAATGTAGATTAAAACTATCTGGATATCAGAAGAAATTAGAATTTGCCTGTAAAAAGTATTCTTTATTTCTAAAATATCAGCAACATCCCGCCTGTCCATATAGACAAATGCCCATATGTAGCTACAATTTGTGTCCAACATGATCAAAATTGGATGACAATTGGCCGAGTTATGGCTAGATGAAAATTTCAAACGACAAAATGACCTTGACCTTTGACCTCCGGAGGTCACATATACATTTCAAAAATATGCAGTGTTACAATATATACAATTTGAGCTCAACATGATTAAAATTGGATGGAAATTGACTGAGTTATGGCTGGATGAACATTTCAAAAGTACAAGTGACCTTGACCTTTGACCTTTAGAGGTCACATGTAAATTACAAAAATGTGCAGTGTTACAATATCTACAATTTGGGTCCAACATCATCAAAATCGGATGAATACTTTAGAAGCCAGAAGAAATTGAATTGTTTTAATCGCCCTGATTTGTATAATTTTTAAAATCTTGACTATTCAGAACGATATGCAAAACTTCATTGCAGGTGCTATAGCCATGCAAAGTTTGAAGTTTCCAGCTTGCACGATGTCTGAGTTTAAGACGACACAAAAATCTGGCGGAAAGAAAGATAGGAAAGAAAGAAAGAAAGAATATTGGGTAAAACAATATGTCTGTGTTCACACACAGACAGAAAAAAAGAAAGAAGACAGAAAGACAAAAAAAAGAAAAGAAAGAAAGAAAGAATTCCTAGACAAACAGTATGTCTGTGTTGGTACACAGATATAATAGAGAATTTCAGGAAAAACAGAAAAGTGTGCGTTGACACACACACACTTTAATTATGCTGGTAGGTGATTTTAACACATGTTGCCTCGAAGATAGTTCTCCTCTAGGCAAAAGGTTGAAACAAACGCCAAAACAGCATGGTCTTCATCAGCTTATAGATGAGCCGACAAGAGTCACTGATACTACCAGCACCTGATTGGATCATGTACATGTCAATCAAAATGAGAAAATATGTCAGTCTTGTATCATACCTACAGGTCTCAGTGATCATATGATGACCTACTGCACCACAAAAGTAAGCAGAGGAGTTTTGAACAAACATAATGTATCAAAATTAAATCATATAAGCAGTACTCAGCAGATAAACTAAACAACGTCTTGGCTTGCACTGGGTGGTCTTATATGTTTTCACCAGCACAGATGTTGACAAAGCATGGTCTTCTTTTGAAAGTATTCTTGCTAATGTACTTGACTAGGTTGCCCCAGTTAAGCAAATCGGAATAAAAAAAAATCGCATTGAGCGCCAGACGATTGTGATATCCTAGAAAGTATTTACAGTCGTGACTCTCTGTTGTCAAGGTATAAAGAGTCATCAGTGAAAGATCCAAATCTGCACAAATCATGTTGTAAAGTCCGAAACCAGATGCAGCCAGACATTAAAAAGGCCAAGGTAGCATACATCACTGAAAAATCGAGAGAAAACAAAGCAACCCTAAAGGTCTTTGGCAAACCTTGAAAAAGTTTGGGTATTCCAATAAAGCTGCTAATGACACCAACATCACTCTCATGGGTGAGGACGAACTTTGGTTTGAGCCTGGAAGAATAGTTAATCATTTCAAAACCTTTTACAAAAAAGTAGACAAGTTACCAGTTGAAAAGCTACCAATTCCCTCTGGTATCTACAACACCATGTCGGAAAATTTTAGAAATTGTTTCCCGACATAAATTTGTCCAAAAAATGCTTTCAGACTTCAGCATGCTTCAGAAGAATTCATTCGTAAAGAATTTAAAAAAAAGACATGCTTCAGAAGAATCCATTCGTAAAGAATTTAAAAAAAGACTATCAACAAAAGTACTGGTTTTGACCTCATTCCTGAAAGGTTTTTGAAGGATGGTTTTACCTACCTGAGTCATGCTCTAACTAACTAAGTCAATCTATCCCTCTCCAGACAGGTCGTTGCTCCAGAACTTAAAGAGACAGGGTCAAACCACTATTAAAAAAAAAAAAAAACGGGTTAGAGATTGGCAGTTATAGGCCCATTGCAATCTTATGTATGATATCTAAGATCCTAGAGAGATCGGTGCATGATCAACTAATTAAATATCTGAGGGAGAACAATCTCTTGCATGAATTTTAATCAGGTTTTAGAGATTTGTCTTGTACTGACACATGTATGATTTACCTCACTGACTACATAAAGAACCAATCATCTAATGATCTATATACTGGTATGGTACTCATAGATGTACAAAAGACATTTGATACAGTGGTCCACCCCATTGTGTGCTAGCTTAGATTTGTGGGTATCGGTTCCACCCAATGGTTTGAATCATATTCAAGCTTCAAGAAACAACAAGTCAATGTTAATGAAACCACCTCAGAGCCCAACAATGTTACCTGTGGGGTCCCCCAAGGGAGCATCCTTGGGTCGCTGTTGTATTTATGCTACGTTAACAACATTTCCATCCGTGTATCCTTCAAAGTCCTACTTTACGCAGACGATTCTTTGCTGATTGCGTCAGGAAAAGATTCAAGTGAAATTTCTTCAAGCCTTGGGACAGAATTACAGAACTGTATTGAGTGGCTGGTCGTTAACCGTCTCTCCATGCACCTGGGGAAAACAGAGTCCATTCTCTTTGAAACCAAGAAGTTAAACGGGATAACTGATTTCAGAATAAAATGTCGTGATCATGAAATCTCATCCCGGCCAACTGTAAAACACGTGAGAGTCCAGCTTGAAGAAAGCCTTTCGGGAACTGTCATCGCAGAGAACATCATTAATTAGGCCGGAGCCCATCTGAGGTTACTGTGTAGGCAAAGCAGCTTCTTGAATTTTGAATCCAGAAAGTTCCTGTGCACTGCCCTCATCCAACCATTGTTGAAGTGTGCGTGTCAACACATACTTTTCTGCTTTTCCTGAAGTTTTTTCTTTCTTTCTTTCCTTCTTTCTTTCTTTCTTTCTTTCTTTCTTTCTGTCTCTCTCTATTTCTTTCTTTCTTTCTTCTTTACCAATGAATTTGTCCGACACTTTTCTCTGACACTAATATACATAGGAACTCCAAACTTGGCATGATTGTACCTCCATGCAAGGAGTCTGGTCTTTGTATGCAGAGGAATGTGCAAATTAGGTGCATTTGAAATGTGCAATATTGAATATTTTCAAAACTACTACAGATAAAAATGTGATTTCAACTTCTCCTAGAGGGTTATTGACCACTGCGCATGTAATGAATCTAAAACAAAAGTTGTAGCTATTTAAATTATGCTAATTAGCAGTATTCGAAGTTTTCAATCTTGAATATCTTTAAAACTACAATAGATAAGGATGTTATTCCAACTTCTACCAGGGGGTTGTTGACCATTGGGTACCTAATGAATAAAAAATATAAGTTGTAACAATTTAAATTATGCTAATCTTGAAATACTTCAAAGCTATAATAGATAGAGATGCCATTCCAACTTCTACTCCTGTGTTATGGAATAGTTGTACATTGCCATACCAATATGCTTTGAAGACACACACACTGATTTGTTATGCAGCAAATCATCTTTCCTAGTTTACTTCTGCATCTGAAGGACTCCAGCACTCCGAGTTATGTGTAACAAAATTGCTAGATTTGTCCTGGATTTATCACCCCGTTGCCATGTAGGACCCAAGAAGCTGCATAAGGCAGGCTTACTAAGTATAGAACTGACAGCCAAACAAATGAGGCTTAGACATGCCAATAACATCTTTCACGATAACTGCCCTGAATACCTAAAACAAAATTTTACGAGGGTAAATTCTTTGCATAATTACAATACCAGGAGTAGCAATTTGAATCTTGTGATACCCGGCTCAGATGCAGCAGGGCGGCACACCTTTTCCGTGATGCCATAGGGGATTAGAACGACTTGCCTAAAAAAATACTAAATGCTCAGAAACTAA
Organism: Hermodice carunculata; assembly: GCA_964020975.1. Classification (NCBI taxonomy): domain Eukaryota; kingdom Metazoa; phylum Annelida; class Polychaeta; order Eunicida; family Amphinomidae; genus Hermodice; species Hermodice carunculata. Next base: position 43,818,270 of record OZ026630.1, on the reverse strand, counting down.
ATCAATATTCAAAGCAAAGTTAAATCATACCTAAACAGCCCAATGCAGTAATTAATGTATATTCGGCTGATCCTCTGTGCATTGGTAGGTTATACATAATACATGCATGGTTTGTACTTTTGACCTCAGAGTAGGCCCTATACCTTAGTTAATCTAAAATAATATGGCCAAATTATTTGGATGTGAACTGTATTTAGTAGAACATATTTTAAATACATTTTAGATAGATTTGAGTAGTTTGTTTGCAACATTGATATCTCTCAAAGACTGGTCTAGGTTTTATGTTGATTTAATTATAAATTATTGATATATATGTATATTGTGTTTATTTATAAACAGTTTGAGCTAAAGGACCTCACTGGAAATAAGTCGTCAGACTGGCACCTTTATTTATCTAAGTGTAAATCATACCTCACCTAGCCTTTATATGTATTTGTATTTTAGCGCGGGGGACAAAAATTATGATATTGATGATTGTTTACACCGGTTGAAAGCAAACTTTAAATGGGTAAGATACTTGTACGCATCATGGAATAAACCCTGTTCCATCGATGCCCCCGCTATAAAGGGGTAGTTTTCCTAATAAAATTATTTATTTATTCATTTATTATTTACAAACCATTGGCATTGGGTGCGGAATTCGCGATTTGGTATTTTGAAGAGGTAGCATCCAAAATGTATGTGTGATTAGTGTTAAGGGAAGGTTAATTTGTCAAAAGAATGTAATGGACAATATATATGTATATATACATGGAGCTATGAGAAGCCTATTGATGGTTGCATGCGCATGTAAAAAGTAAATTTCAAATGGTAAATGGATGCTGTTCCACGTACGGCTCAATGCTGAACGTAGATACAGCCCTACCTCACACGAATCTTTACTTTGTAATATAGACGGCTTATTGTAATGTACTTGGACGCATCATGGAATAAACCCCGTTCCATTGATGCCCCCGCTGTAAAGGGGTAGTTTTCCGAATAAAATTATTATTATTATTATTATTATTATTATTATTATTATTATTATTATTATTATTATTATTATTATTATTATTATTATTATTATTATTATTATTATTATTATTATCATTATCATTATCATTATCATTATCATTATCATTATCATTATCATTATTATTATTATTTGGTGCTGAATAACATCAACTCAACATAAACAAACAGGAGACTGGATTGAATACTTTATTGGTAGAACTGATGATCCGACTCACTGATAGTGATTCTGAACCAGATGGGAAATGCAAACACGATGTTTTTCCACATTGATTTCACAAGTATGAAACAAGAGTTGGATCCTCTCCAGTCTCCTGCTCAGTTGACTTAATATGCACAGACTGAAGTTGTTCTGCGAACTTCAGAATGATATCAAGGTCTCCTTTGTTTGATACCATCATCTATATGAAAAAGTCTTAAAAATCGGAAAATGAGAGCATCACCGTGTGGTGAACAAATTTGGAGGAGATCAAATCCCGAACATGCCCAATTAGTCTGGAGAGGATCCAACTTATGGTTTGGGAGAGAAGGCAAGAAAAGTTAAAAGGTACAAAAACTGTGGAAAAAGAGAATACTAATCACAGCGCTACTTGTTGAACAAACTAAGCTCTGGTGTCCCCAGAAGTGTCCTTTGCAATTCCAAAGCAGTTGGCTTGGTGGTTTTGGAGAATAAGATTTTCTAAGATTTTCTAAGATTTTGTCAAAAGAATGAACAAAAAACTTTGTAAAAATTCCAAAAATCATTGGAGCGTGACCATTTGAACGAACGCGGTAGCAACCATCCCAAGGTTCATCCCTATCAAGTTTGACGAGAATCTGAATGATAATTTTGGAGAAGTAAAAAATGTGACTAACCATGGCAGCCCTCATTGACTTACACTGTGATCAATAGGAATGTACGCATTAACTGACAAGTACCCGAACTGAAAAAAAAAAATTAAAATCAAGGGTCCAAAATATCACCACCCGGTGAACAAGTTTATTTACGACCCCTAACGGAATCTTAGGTCTTCCTTTTGTCACCTTGTCGTGACGATCGCGCGCATGACTGAAGTTACGCTGGTCTGCTGTTACCAAATGGGACACGATATGGACACGGTATCATGACCACAACGGAGGCTTATCTGTGAAACTGTGGAACACAATCCCACACATCCATGGATATTTGTCAAGATTCGACAAATTGCGCGCATCAGCGCTGCAGCTTGGTATCTTGCAATTGTATATAGGTATATGCACAGTACAGCTTTTACTTGATCAAAATCACTCTTTCAAACTTCTCCACTTTCTGCACGACTACACACTTTAATATGGCTGTCGATGACCCGCTAATAGGGGTGTCCCACTTTCTGCGAAAAACCGTTCAATCTCGTCGCGCGATCCTGGTGGTCAAAATTGGAAAGCTGAATTTCGTCAGGTTGGTATTAAGCTACATTTCTACCAAGATTCGGAACAATCTCCGTGACAGTTTTGGAGAAGTCAAAATTTGCCTTAACACACAAAAAAATCCTTAAAAAAATAGAAAAAATCACAGCGCCATCTGTTGAACAAATTAGGACTTTGCCGCAAAAAAAACAAAAACAAAACCAGAAACAAAAAAAAAAAACAAAACAAAAAACAAAAAAAACAAACAAAAAACAAACAAACGAAACAAAACAAAAGAAAAAAAACAAAACAAAAAAAAAAAAAAAACAAACAAAAAAAAACAAAACAAAACCAAAACAAAACAAACAAACAAACAACCCCCCCCCACAAAATAAAACAAACAAACCAAACTCATATCAGATTTGATATGCCAGTTTGTCGTTTGTTAAGTAATTCTAAAAGGAAGCGAAATACAAAATAAATATATTTGCAATAAATCGAAGTGAATAGAGTATGTAAGAGCACAATAAAGTCGAATATAACACACGAATGCAGAATAGAATACATTACACTAAAGGCCAAGGGTATCAAGCATGCAGTTTAGTCTGCCTGCTGGGTGGAACACCATCTGTATTGGAAAGTTGTTCTCTCTGTCCTTTTTAAAAACGTCTGCAAAGCAGACCAAACTTATTTTCTCTGCAAGTGGAGTGGAAGCAACAGGGATATGGGTCTGTTTAGAGGCAATTATTTGAATGACGTCGACTTTCTGGGCATCTACACCTTGATGAGCCAGTTTTACGCACCGGGGGAATTCAGCACGGTCTATTTGTACGTATCTTATGTGGCAAAGCCAGTTTTACGCACCGGGGGGATTCAGCACGGTCTATTTGTACATATCTTATGTGGCAAAATCTCTCTCTCTCTCTCTCTCTCTCTCTCTCTCTCTCTCTCTCTCTCTCTCTCTCTCTCTCTCTCTCATAAAGTACATTCAAACAGTGTGCATATGTTTTAAGAAAATGAGTAATATAAGTGAACAGAAAATGTGAGCCTAGTACCAAAGTACTTGTATTGAAACACACAATATATCAGAGTTCTAGCTAATTTATACGGAATATTTAAAGGGTAATATTAGCTACAAAGAGTTTTCAACTGCTAACTGAACAGTATTTTTTTTACTATAAACAGTACTTTTTTTTTTTACTTTTGTAAGTAGTACTTTATTTTTTTAGGTAAATGGGGCAGTACATTTTTTCACTGATTTGAGACGTACAACATTTTTTTTTTATGCATACCCCCCCCCCCCCCGCCGATTCTGATGGTTGGTCCCTAAGTTACCTCCAGAATTATTTCAGCCAGTTGTGATATTGTGATGGTTTTGTATAAGGGCTTAAATGGGAGGCACATGGTTTATCTAGATCCAATTCCCGAGGTCACATGTCTACTTCAGTTAATTTAATGTTTTGGGTCGTAACGTGATAACTATTGAGTTATTATTTAGAGTGGTCAGCCGAGAAAAATACTTATATGGTTGCACATGATGATGGTCTGAAAGAAAGGTGGCTTTTGATCTAAATCCGAAGGTCACAGGCCCACGTCAGTCTACGAACCATTTTAATTTTTAGACCTCAGCTGCGTGAGCACTAGACTGTCACAGCACTCTTGTTAACGTTTGGCGTAAGCTTCAGTCTGATGCAGATTTGAGGTTATTATGTACACAACTGAGTAAATCTTTCCTCTTCAGCATCTCATTTTATTCACGATCGAATTCCCGGTGCGTCACTCGTGACGTGTCATATGTTCTTCATTTCTGCACCAACGCAATAAGGAGTAGGCCTACACGGCAAAAGTACAGAGATTTACTGGAGCACTAAATTAAACTTTAACCACTTGGAGCTGCACATGATCCCGAGAACTATTCTCCCAATTCCAAACGGTCTGTTCCCAATGGCAGTGTGGAAGGTCGTTACTGTGGTTTATGACTACGTACATGAGTTCTACGTCAATACTTCTTCACCCCATTTGCAAAATAAAAATTGGAGGCCCACATGCCAATCTTACATTGAACAAATATTATAGGCTACCTTAGTCCAGAATCATTTGCAGAAAGGTCATGGACATGTCTGCTGTTTGCACATGGGAACAATTTAGAAAATTTAAATGACACTCATGGTTGATGCCTTGTCCTCACTGGGTGTTTCACCCGTGACGTACAGTTACTCATGTGCAGTGGCCTAAGCAAATTAACACTTGACATCGCCTTCACATTAAACCTTATTCTCCAGGAATTGTGCGTGTAGCTCACATGGACACTTTTTCAAATAAATCTGAGTATTACCAACCAGTATCGAGATATGGGGCATAAATCAAGACTAGAAAAAGATCGTTTCCACTCAAGTTATATTGTTAACATTCGCTCATGTAAGCTAGCTTTTACTGATTATTTTCATATGATACAAAGCATACATACATACATACATACATACATACATACATACATACATACATACATACAAGCTTTATTTATACTCAGTTTTTTTTTTACAACGAAGTAACATTAGCTTCAGCTATTTTTGACCGAGTGTGAATAAATAATTAGATAAAAGTGAAAGCAACCTCTCACAATGATGAAGAGATAAAATATGTACCACGTGATAGAAAATAGTGCTTATAAAAACTCATATAAACTAGGAAAGATGATTTGCTGGGTAGCAAATCAGTGTGTGTGTCTTCAAAGCATATTGGTATGGCAATGTACAACTTTTCCATGACACAGGAGTAGAAGTTGGAATGGCATCTCGATCTATAATAGCTTTGAAGTTATTCAAGATTTAAAATTTCTACTGGTGCTATTAAGCATAATTTAAATTTCAAGATTGAAAATTTAGAACACTGCTAATTAGCATAATTTAAATTGCTACAACGTTTGTTCTAGATTCATTACATGCGCAATGGTCAACAACCCCCTAGCAGAAGTTGAAATGACATTTCTATCTATCATAGTTTTGAAGATATTCAAGTTTTAAAATTTCAAATGCTGCTAATTAGCATAGTTTAATTGCTACAACTTTTGCTTTTGAATCATTACATGTGCACTGGCCAATAACCTCCTAGTAGAAGTTAAAATGACATCTCTGTCTATAATAGTTTTGAAGATATTCAAGTTTTAATATTTCAAATGCTGCTAATTAGCATAATTTAAATTGCTACAACTTTTGTTTTAAATTCATTAGATGCGCAATGGTCAGTAACCCCATGAATCACGAAGTAAAGTCGTAAGAATTAACTTATGCATTAAGGTGAATACACAAAATGTAAATCTTGAATGGTTTCAAAACTACTGTATAGAGTTGCCAATCCAACTTCAATTTATAGGTTCGTGATTTAGCTGCATCCAATAAACCATGAACTAAAGTTGTAGGGTTTTAGTTTATAGAAATAAGGTGAATGCCAAAAAAAAAAAAAAAAAAAAAAAAACATCTTGAATAGTTCAAAACTATTATAGACAGGTGTTTGTTTTCTTTCTTTCTTACTTTCTTTCTTTCTTTCTTTCTTTCTTTTTTTTCTTTCTTTCTTTCTTTCTTTCTTTCTTTCTTCCTTCCCTCCCTCTTTCTTTCTTTCTTTCTTTCTTTCTTTCTTTCTTTCTTTCTTTCTTTCTTTCTTTCTTTCTTTCTTTCTTTCTTTCTTTCTTTCTTTCTTTCTTTCTTTCTTTCTTTCTTTCTTTCTTTCTTTCTTTCCGGCCAATTTCGTCCGGACTCCTAACTTCTTCGCAGACATTATTATTAATCCAAAACGCAATTTGCAGCTGTGATTGACCTAGTAGTGAGATGTTGCACCTGGTTTGAAATATTCATTATGTTTATAATTATGTAAACATGGGCAATTAAAATTTTAAAATCCCGATATCTTCCAAAATATTGCAGATAGGTCTATAAACACACACACCGACACACACACACACACACACACACACACACACACACACACACACACACACACACACACACACACACACTGGACTGGATAGATGTGTCATTTCAGCTTCAACGTGACCGATCCACTCGACCAAATCCCCATTCTTAAAAAAACAACAAAAACAAAAAACAAAAAAACAAAAAATGGTTCAACGGAGGTAGTTATGTGCGAGTGCCATAACAACACGGTTATGCAGTTTATGTACTGAGTCGGCATTGATTTCCAGAAAAAATCCACCAGCATCAAGGAAATGCCGAAAATATATTTTATGTTCGGAACGAGCGGGACTCGAACTTGCAGTCTTTGGCAACAGCTAGTCGCCTAGCTAAAATACGGAATGACATTAGTCCAAAGGTTTGAATGTAATTTTAGCGAATTTGAAATAATTGCATGTTGTTATCTTTAGCTGTAATGATATCGAAGCACAAACTGGTCATGACGGTCATGGTCAATGTCATTTCATTTTCACACACACACACACACACACACACACACACACACACACACACATTTTGCTTTTTATGATCCTTTCAATTCGAATGAAAGGTCAGCGTAATGTGGCCATTTCCTTTCAAAGGGCTTCTTTTTATTTTGTATATTTACTTATTTTATTAAAATTGCAACCTCGATTGTCCAGAATCTTAAGACCCCTCAGCCTTTTCGCCCCTCATTCGCCTAATTGAGTCGGTTTTTTTTCTTTCTTCTCTCTCTCTCTCTCTCTCTCTCTCTCTCTCTCTCTCTCTCTCTCTCTCTCTCTCTCTCTCTCTCTCTCTCTCTCCCTCCCTACTTTTTTGTGCGCACAGATGTCATAGATCTCAAAGACCCATTTGTCTGCTCGCCTGATTGGGTGAACCTTTTTGCGAGGTTAAAAAATCTAGTAACTGCATGCTTGGTTATCTCAGAGGCCCATGTATCAGCGTAATGAACTCACACTGAAGTAGGACACCCGTTTGGTATAACTCAATCCACGTTATTCGCCAAATATGACCAACTTTTTGGAAATAAATTGTTACCCATAACGCTAAAGGTTATAAACAGATTTGCATGATGTTGAGCTCTGCAGAAGAGCGCGAGGCATTGGCGCACATGACCATTAAAATATGCATTACCTTTCCAGTTGTCCTCATTATCGCTCACTGTTACAAAACACACACGCACAATGTATATATATATATATATATATATATATATATATATATATATATATATATATATATATATATATATACATACATACATACATACATATATATATATATATATATATATATATATATATATATATATATATATATATATATATATATATATATATATATATATATATATATATATATATATAATTCTTATATGTAAGGCTTCTTAAAAATTGGCATTTCGACCACAGATGAAACTTTTTGTTTTTAGCTATGAAAGACCTCCAGCTTAAATTGCTTCATATCCTTCTTCATAACGAAAAGACTGGGAAGGACTATGAAAACACAAGCTTATCGTAAAATTAATGTGTGCGACCTCAGGGAAAGGAACTCCTTCCTGCGTGATCCTACTCACTTGTGTGTCACCAAAAGGATTCGGGTCTTCAGGTGCACCGCTCTGCAAGGCTTGGAAGAAGGCCTGCGATCACCAGTTCCTCCAACTATCACTTTATCAACTATATGCGGGAACCTTATCACATTTTCGGATTAAGTACTGTTGTTCATGTTATGTAACATTTTTGTGTGAGGCCACATTGATTGTCAAGTACCCGTGGGCTATGCTCTCCCTACAAAATGGGAACAAATTCTTTAACTCTTTCTCGTCAAAAACGTGTATTTCGTGCCAGAAAAGTTTGCAAAAAATGAAACATTCAGTTGATAATTTGGGTTAGTCAGAACGAAATACTCAGTGCAGCCTTTCTTCTAACAAAACGTTTTCTTGCTTGCCTTAATGACCTTGAAGGGAAAGTCTTGAAAGGAAATCTTTGTGATCAAGTCTAAAACAGAAAAAAACAACAACAACCCAAAACGAGATGAAATAGTTTAGTAGCTCTGCTGACCTTAAGTCGCAGAGCTTGTGGCATCACTCATGACCGTCCGTTCGTCATTCTGTCCGTCCGTCCGTCCTTAAACCTTTGGGTTGTGAGCGTGTTAACTTTAAAAGCGTTGATGCGAGCCCAGTATAACTTTCAGGACTTATAGGGTGTATGAAAATCTAGGTTCATTTATGTTATATAGGGGTCAAAATGTGAAAATCTTGTGAACACGCCAGCCTCTTTAATTTTTGGTGGATCTTCACCAAATCTGGTGGGATCGTGAGGGAGGTCAAAGTCAAAGTTACTAAGGATACTAGTGGCGCCACCTACAAGTTGATGGAAATTATGAGCCAAAATATGTTTAAAGGTATGAAATTCCGTGTTTGGAAAAGTAATTGGATTAGACTTGCCAAATTTATAGGATATAAGTGAATAGACCATGTCCAACGCTAGAATGTTATCTAATATCAGTGACCTTGCCCTATTTTTGTGAGGTCACCATACGTGTAAAGTTGAAAAAAGTGATTTTAAAATGGCAGTGTGTAGCTTGGAGATCAATGGCAAAGAGAATTGAGCCTCCAGATCAAAATTGCACTTGGTTACATTGTACATAAATCTGTACTTGGTGACCTACTTTTTAGTAAGTATGACCCAGTTATTATGGTGTTTGGTACTTGTCCAAATTTATTGTTCTTCTTCAATAACTCGAAAGGTCATTATCCGATTTGAAGAAACAGACTATGTATGGAAAGCAAGATGTAGGGCGCATATTTTGAACGTAACAATTTTTTAATCCGAGTTGAAGGTCAAGGTCAAATGGCCAGTTTAAATATAGGGGTCATCTAATAAATGCGTTGCACCCCACAATTTTTTAGTTAGGCCCATATAACGTCTAGAGGTCATGAGGTGTAAAATCTTCGTCGACATCAATGTTGGTGGCGCTACCTATAGTATTATGTAATAAACGCGTCAAAATGTGAATATCGTGACCAGGATAGCGTCCACAGTTTTCAAGTAAGCCCAATATAGCTTATAGGGTGTATGAAAATCTCAGTCCCTTTCGATATTGGTAGCCCGACCAACAATATTATGCAAATTAGCAGTCAAAATGTGCAAATCTTGTGAACACTATAGCATCTTCAATTTTTGGCAAATCTTCACGGAATTTGGTGGGATTATGCAGGAGGTCAAAATCTAACTAGTGACGCCACCTATAATTAGATGGAAATAATGAGCAAAAGTTTGGTTTAAGATATAAAATTTCATATTTGGAAAAGTAATTGGATTAGACTTGCCAAATTTATAGGACATGTAGACCATGTCTTACGCTAGAATTTCATGTAATATCAGTGAACTTGACCTATTTTGTGAGGTTAACATGCCTGTAAAGTTGAAAAAGGTGATTTTGTAATGACAGGGTGTAGCTTGGACACCAATGGCACTGTCAGAACAGTATCAGGCCCACGGGCCTCTTGTATTATTTAATCTGGGTGACCTTGATCTTATGTCCGAAGGTCACTGAGGACATAAAATTAAAATAAGACTCACTGATTGTTGTCTTGGCACATACAACAGTATCCATCACATGAATTGCACAAATAAGCTACGATTACATGTGGAGCGAATGCCATCTGGTGGACAGTTTATACACTTAATGTACATAAGCTTTATATGTTTAAAAGCCACTTGAGGACTCGCAAATTTGAAATGAAGATGCAGGTGCAATATAGCCACGGTACCAGCAGAGCATTAAACCCATGGGCCTCTTATTTAAGATAAAATGCTTATTTTAGGAAAACAGATGCACATATCAAAACACTTTTTTCCCAATGTCGACAACTATATTTTGTGTAATTGCAACGATTCAGTCATTTGTAGTACTGGTTCGGTTCTTTATTTTGAACCTTGACAGTGTTCCCGTCCCCACCCCTGTTCCAGGCTTGGGGGTGAGATCTGTGATGATGTGTATGTGTGTGTATATATATATATATATATATATATATATATATATATATATATATATATATATATATATATATATATATATACATATATATATATATATACATATATATACATATATAATATATATTATATATATGTATATGTGTATATGTATATATATGTATACATATACATATATAATATATATATATATATATTTGACTCATGCTCATGTCAAAGGCTAACGTACGTTCTCGGTGTATTACACCAGCGGCAGAAGTGCTATAACGTGCTTGTAGGGGTTTGCGGTGATAATTTAAATTTTTGAGTTTTTTTTTTTACAAAACAAGTGCCTCCGGCTGTGCCCAGGTAACAAATTAAACTGACGGCAAAAGAGGTAATGTGTAAAAGAGGAAAGAACATACATTTTCAACATGTTTCAACAAATGTCCAAGTTACCCAAGGCCTAGCCAAAATAAATGTGTGGTTCCGGTAACCTGACAGACCCTACTAAAATTGACCAACCCTAAAAATAATGGAACAAAAAAAAAAAGAAAAAAAAAAAAAAAAACAAACAAACAAACAAACAAACAAACAAACAAAAACAAAAACAAAAAAAAGTACCTTTTAGCCGCCCTAATAGATACTGGTCGACCCAGGCCAGTGCTACAAACTCAGTCAGAGACCCAAGTGGCCCAAAAATGTCCGTAAATTTTTTCAGTGGCCCAAATGTGATCTACACGAAGACATGCTGGGACGGGGGGGGGGGGGGGGGGCAGGGGGCATCACCGCCCCCCCCCCAAAAAAAATTTGAATTTGAGCATACAAAATGGTTTGTCTGGGGAGTTTTGAGTACCTTGCCTTCACATGGTTGACAAAATCACAACATTTTAGTCATTATTGTACTGATTTGGCTGTTTTCCCTCAGATTGTACAAAAATCTGATGAAAATTAGCAAAAATTAGTAAAAAATGAATTAAAAAAATATCGCCATGTTATCTACTTTCCATGGTGGACCACATGAAAATAGCAGAAATGCAAGTATGAAATCGGGAAAAATTTTAAGTTGCTTACACAGGTTTGTGGCTGAAATGCTTTAATTATTTACGAATTAAGATTGAGATAAATTTTCAATAAATTAATATATAAATAAATATAAGCACCAAAGGCGTAATTTTTATAACTCCAGGGACCTGCTCTATATAATTTGCAGGTCCCTGATAACACTAAGATACTTAAACTATAAATATATGAAGCGGTCCCTCTCCAGTACTCCCATCTCATGCATCGAGAATGATTTCACCTTATTTTTGAAAATGTTCTTACATTTATTTGATATACCCTGTCCCTGGCAGGTTCTGCGTGGGACTAGGTATAATCATGGTACAGTGCTAACTGCAATTACCGACCTGGCCAGATTATGTAACATTTTTCAAGAACTGTGATGTAAAAGATTGCTACAATGCTCCAGTTGGACAACCTTGGACCAGCTGCACGACCGACCAGCAAAATCACCCCACAAACAACCACCCGTAAAGAAAAACGGTCGTTCAAATCAACCGTAACCAACCTGTAAGACAAAGCTAACAAAGAAGCTGGCCAACGTGTGCCGTTATTTTGCAGAAAAGTTAACTCAAACACAGCATTTTATTTCAACTTGTCTGAACGGTAACCTTGGACCGGGGAAAAAGCCACGTTGGGTGCGGTATCGGTATCTAGTATCGACAGTCTCACAAAAGTACACTTGATTTGGATATCAAAGTGAATCGCGTCCACAGCGTATGTATCATTATTGATGCTGTGAAATAATTGCAAAATATATATTTTTGGTTTCATATATTTTAACCCTCTTCCCACCTCACTCGGCAAGATCGTCCCAATGTTCATTCACAAACCATTGGGATTGGGTGTGGAACTCACCATTTTCACAATGGCAGCCATGTCGATTGGATATCTTGAAGAGGTAGCGTCCAGAATATGTGTGTGATTAGTATTAAGGGAAGGTTAATTTGTAGAATGAATGTAATGTACAAACTGGATAAGCAGATATCAAGCTTTTTTAGGTATGTAAATCAGGGGTTGTGATGTCACCTGGACTAACTGATACAACTAATGCAATGACAGCTGAGTGAAACTCTGACAAAAACATGGGAACCTGGCCAATTACACATTTTCCACTTTTACTATAGCTGAAGCAGTGTGTATAGATATAATCAATTTTACTTAACTGAGATATTTACTCATTTAATGAGGATTGATAAGAAAAGAAAAATGCAGAAATTCATACACACAAGCTAACAGCTCCTGTGGTTGTGTATTCAATTACTAAAGTAGGCGTCAACTACTATATCACACTGATAAGATCAAAGAGAGTGATTAACCGAGTACACAAGTCATTATGATATGCTTGCTAATGTTGTGTATCTCAGCTTGGTGCCCCCTCAAGGTTTGTGTATTATATATGGAGGGTAACACCAGGTGACACCACACATCAGAACACCTACTGGAAATATAAAATTGCTCCAAAATTGTTTCAACTTCATTGGTAGTTCAAATGCTGTCCCAAGGGAACTAAAAGCTCTCGATATTGACCAGGAGGTGTTAATTTAATATTTTGGGGGTTATGTCTGTATTCATATTCATGTAAAATTCAAATTTTGAATGAAATATTAGGGGTAGGGGAAATAACATTTGTGGTAAACAAAAACAAAATCAAAAACAAAAACAAAACTAAAAAAGATTTGCTTCACAGCAAATCTGTCTGGGTGCCTTCAAAATAAAAACAGTCTGGAATACTACACTTTGCCATTGTTCAACATAATCTAAATTTTGTGTATTAGTCTAATTTCCAAAAATTAAAATGCTACAACTTCGGTTCTTGGTTCATTTTACGTGGCCTTGTCACAAACTTATAAATTAAAGTTTGAATAACACACTATCTATAATAGTTTTAAAGCTATTCAAGATTTCGATTTTGTGTATTTCCCTCATTTACATAAATTAAAAGGCTGCAACTTTGGTTCATCGGATGCAGTTATGTCACAAACCTGTAAATTGAGGTTGGAGTGGTACCTCATGTATAATAGTTTTGAGGATATTCAAGATTTAGATTTTTGTGCATTAGCCTTATTTGCATAAATTAAAATCTTACAACTTTGGTTCAGGATTTACTGGATGCACCTATATCTCAAACATATAAAATATAGTTGAAATGGCACCTCTATGTCACCAACCTTCAAACTGAAGCTGGAATGGCACCTCCATGCATAATATTTTTGAGGTTTTTCAAGATTTAAATTGTATGTATTCAACTCATTTGGATAAATTAACATTTTCAATTCTGCTTCACTGGATGCGGCTATGTCACAAACCTACAAATCGAAGTTATAATGACACCTCTACGTATAATAGTTTAAAGCTATTGAAGATTTAAATTTTGCATATTCACCTAATTTGCTTAAAGTTGGAATGGCAGCTCGATCTGTAACAGGTCCAGTTAAAAATAGGGATGGGGAGGGTGTACGATCATGGTTTAATCATGCTGTGAGTGTCAAACTAGCAAAGGATCAATGAGTGGTAATCAATCATGTAAAATAAGAACGAATGTTGACCTATTCTCAATGTGCAAGTGGGTAGAGTAACGAGGATATCCAAACAGCTTCCTTGGTTAGTTATGGTTGCCATACTCCCCAGCCTCTGTTGGTTGTTTGTGTGGCAATAACTTTGAAAGATGGTTCAATATTTTTCATAATTTTTACAAGCATAGACACGATTCTCTTGGGGGAAGGGATCCATCATAGTGTAACCATTTAAACATGCACTTAAATGATGGTCAAGGAATCACAATAGTGATATGTGATAATGATTAATACATAGACGGCTGAAATTAGTATTTATTTGTTTGTTCGTTTTTTTTTTCTAACAACAAGAGGAGCTAAATAGGCACTTCATTATAGGTAGAGTACTGCACGCTCACGAAAGGTATCTCATCACACACTTTTTATTTCGTAATTTGAGAGAGTATACAAGTGCCCTTTTCAAGTCCGTATTTCAGGAAAATATAATACAAATCAAAGATTGGCATGTAAAGACAGAGAATGTTAAATGTCCAAGTGTTACACAGGTGGTATACATTACAAGGATAAGCTTTTGTTGTGGTCATGTTGCTCAAGGCTTGTTTTTTTAGGAGAAACACATATAAAATGACATAATGATGGAATAAAATACCAAAAAGAACACAAAAACTATCCTGTGTACAAAATTACATTCATGTAAGTCAATGTATGAATGGAGTTTGGGGTACAATGTTTCACCGACCAACTGCAAGCTTTGGAGCGAAAAAGATTATAGTAGGTCTACTATAGTAGGAAAATGCTGTTGTAAAGTTTATCAATACAAACATTGTCAGACTTGCCATCAAATGACTACAAAACTGAAAAAAGGAAACCCAAGAAAGAAAAACGCAAATACGCACACGCACACACACACACACACAGACACACACACACACACACACACACACACACACACACACACACACACACACACACACAAAGACACTGAAGCATGACCCTTTGTACAAACCTGGCAGAGATTCACGAAAGATATCCCGCCCATTTTGAAGTAGATCTGATTTACAGGTTTGAAGAAGGAGCCGAAGATGTGAATTGTGGACGGACGGACAACGGACGACAAACCATCCTACAAGCTAAGCTGAATGACAAGTTAGTTGCGCTTAAAAATCATTAAAAATCTAAAACTCACTGGAGCGTGACCATTTGAACAAATTCAGTAGAGACCTACCAAAATTACATCCCACCAAGATTGACATGAATCTGGCTGATGATTTTTTAAAAGTGAAAATGTGAATTACCATTGCAAGCCCCTTTAACTTACATAGTAATCAGTAGGAATTTATGCATTAACGAACAAGTAGCCAAACTGGAAAAAATCTGTAAGAATTAGGGATCCACATTGTCACCAGTGGACAGCTTTGTTTGACCCTTCCAGGAGGCTTAGAAGAAAAAGAAACGAACAAAAAAATCAAGGCAATGTGTTGAAAGGGGTTCCAGAAGTGCCCACATGCAAACTTTGGGTACAGTTTCTTTCCGTTATAATTACCAAGCAAAACAAAAGAACACAAAAACTATTTTGTGTGCAAATTACATTCATGTAAGTAAATGTATGAATGGAGTTTGGGGGTAGTTTGAATTGCCACACTTTGCCATTGTTCAATATAATCTAAATTTTGTGTTTTAGCCTAATTTCCATAAATAGGATGTGCCCATGTCACAAAACTTATGAAGTGAAGTTTGAATGACACTGCTATCTATAATAGTTTTGAAGCTATTAAACATTCTAATTTTGCGTGTTTGCCTCATTTGCATAAATAAAAAGCCTACAAGTTTGGTTTATGGTTCATTGGCTGCGGTTATAATACATAACTACAAATTAAAGTTATAATAGCACCTCTATGTATAATAGTTTCGAAGTTATTCAAGATTTAAATTTCGTGTTTTTATCTTATTTGCATAAATTGAAATTGTACAAATTTAGATCATGGTTCATTTGAATGCGGCTATATCACAAACCCATCAAATTAAGTTGGAATGGCACCTCTATCTATTATAGTTTCGAAGCTATTCAATATTTAAATTTTGCATATTCATCTAATCTATATAAATTAAAATCCTACAACTTTGGTTCATGGTTCTTTGGGTGCGGTTTTTCCACAAACCTACAAATTGAAGTTCGAATGGCATCTCTATCTGTAATAGTTTTGGAGATATTCAACTTTGAAAATATTCAATGCCCCTAATTAGCATAATTTGAAATTCGACAACTTTCGTTTACTCTCCGTTATACTGGCAGGTGTCACAAATCCATATATGCACATTGAAATTTTGTTTCTATCTGCAATAATTTGGAAGATATGTCTATCTGCAATAGTTTGGAAGATATGGAGCTTTTAAAATTTTAATTGCCCTAATTTGTATAATTTTAAACATCATAACTATTCCAAACCTGGTGCACAATTTCACCAGTAGGTCAGTCACCGTGGCAAGTTTGGTGGTTTTCGGAATAATAGTGTCTGACAAAAAACTTCGGACAAATTTGGTCGTAAAGAAGAAAGAAAGAAAGAAAGAATTCTTGGAAAAACAAAATGTCTCGGTTGGCACCCAGATATAATGAGACTAACTGAATTCTGGGGACACCACCATGTGCTGCAATTGGGCAAAGTTTAAGTTTTCAGCCGGTTTACAGAAGAGTAAACATGGGCTGGACAGAGATATCATGCAGACATATATAAGTATAAACATAGTACATAAAATGACGTAATGCAAACTACAAAAGAAGATTTGCTTCAAAGCAAATCTGTCTGTGTGCCAACAAAAGAAGGGTGTCGCCTTGTACATTCAAAATCAAATTGGAAACGATACATGAAAGAAAACATGAAACTTGAGGAAAAAACTGTAGCAAAATAAAGCTCTTGACTTCAAAACATCTGCAGGTAAAAAAAAGGAATGCCAGACAGAAAGAAAATAGAATGTCAAGTGTCAGCAAGCAAACACGATTTGGTCATGTGGTGAAAAACTGCAGCTAATTCTAGTACATTTATTATTGCAAGTTGGACTCATTTATGGATCACTGCTGATGGACTGATGACAAAATGGTGGGCATAGAGTAGCATAAAAGTGTTGTCTGACATGAGTGTAAACAATAAAGCTTAGTGATGTACATATACACATATTGACTGCTAGTCTGATGACAGATCATGGACTGCTGTATGTCTGGTCTACAACAAATATGTAAACGAAGTCTGCTATTCCTGCTCCAAATTTGCATCAGTTCAACTTCACTGATTGGGTCATATACTGTTCAGATATCCTGGTTTTACTGGCATCTGAGAGTTTAGCTCTGAGCAAAATTGATGATGAAAAAACCTAGGATGTGTAATCGAAATGGCACATCCGCATAGTACTTTTGAAGATAGATTTTTAAACATTTCAACATTTAAAATTTTCAGGCCCCCCTATCAGGTATAAATCCAAATTTTACTTAATTTGTTCGTGGTTCACCGGATGTGCGTGCAGCACAAACCTATTACTTGAAGTTGGAATGACACCTGTACTGTCTATACACATTTCCGAGGTGATCTGGAAAGATCAGGGACAGATCTTGCTCAATGCATTTGGATGTGTGACTAATTGGAATACTTTAGAACAATTGTGAAATTTCTCTGTCTATATATATAAAGCAGATATTTTCCTGACTGGAGAGAGATTTCGGAGATCTGACAGAAGCTGTGTGACGTCAAGCCAGTGGGACTGTGAGCTATTGTTATTACCAGTGGAGTGTGGACAGTGTCTTTGAGTGGACTGGTATATTTGGTGTTGTCATATGGCTGGTAGGAATTAGCCAATCATAAGGCTCAAAAAGTGTTGATAATATCCCATAACCATTGATTATGAAAAAGAATGTATTATGAAACTTGATAATGCATATCTTTTGGGCTGACCTTCACCCTCAAAAAAGGGTCCGCAAAAAGAGTGAATTAAGTAAAACCTATAACTCACTCTTTCCGAATTAACCCTTTCAATGTCTAACAATAAAATTTGAAGTGATTTACCTGAATTTCCATGATAAAAACTTTCCATTCATGTGCCAGCACGCATTATACCATCAGCCACAAAACTTCTCCGGGTCAGTCGTCTTGATGCAGTAGCATATCATGAACGCAAAGCAAACTTTGATTGTGAAATTGTAAAAACACTACAAATAAAAACCAACATACCTCCCAGTACTGCCGGTGCCGTCATTTCTTTGGAAAAATAATTGCTGAGTTGCAATATCATCAAGTTCAATTAGAGGCACGTCATCTTCCATTTTGTGGCAGCTAGAAGATTCACGAACAACCTGAACGCCTGAGCGAAATCACGAATGAAGTGACTCAGAAGTGAAATGACACTGTCACACGTGTGTGTAAGAATTTGATAACGTAACTGACAGATAATAATAATGATAATAATAATAATAATAATAATAATAATAATAATAATAATAATAATAATAATAATAATAATAATAATAATAATAATAATAATAATAATTTTTATTGACCTCCGCGAACGGAGAATAAAAGTTTACATCTGTACAATATAATACAAATCAATACACATAGACATAGACATATAAAACATAACCATGGCAGAAATAAAAATTGACTAAGATGAAGATAGACCAGCTGCCCATTGTAATGTAAACAATGTTCAATATTACCACCCTCTAGGGGAGAAGCATCCCCCCGGTGAGACTGCCAGCCAAACCCCTCCGCCATAAAGCTCAGAAGGATCTGGTCAGCAGCCTCACCAGGAGATAATCCTCCCCGTATGGCTTAATAAAGTTTTCTTCAAAAATAAGTCCATGGAGGCTATCAATAATCCCAATCTCATGTGTGTGACTATCATTATGCACCATATTGGGATAAAATACAGCCAATACAGGCGAGATACCTTGGGCAACCAGTCTGTGGATCAAAGTACCAGGGCATGTATAGCCATCCACAAGGTAGCGGGACAGAAAATGTATACAAATATCCCGTGCAGAAGTATCACATTTAAAAATGCGCCAACACAGAGATAATGTGCACTTCTTAACAGAATCTAACACTGGTTCAATGCCCATTGCCTCCAGTAAACATGAATGATGGGATCTTTTGCCCAAGCCAAGGCAGCATTTTATAAGCTCACCCTGTACAGAGTTAAGCTGCCTACCCATATTATTATCAAGATAAATACACTCTAAACCATATAACAAGGAAGGCAAACAGGTGGATTTCCATAAATATCTCTTAGCATTAGTGCTTATCCTAGGGTAACACATGCCAACTTCTCTCAAACTATGAAACAAACGTCTACACCCACCTACACGTTTTGCAATATGCTCATTATGCTTCAATTTATTATTAAAGATAGCACCAAGTATTTCCAGATTACTCACATTCTCAATCTCATTACCCGAAATGTACCATTTCGGCTCATGTGTTAACCCAGAAACAACAACCATGCATTTAGATTTTTTCACACCAAAGACAGATCCCCACTCTTTAGAATATGAGTCACAAATATCAATCAAATTCTGTAGTCCTGAGACTGTAGAACTGACCAGAGTCACATCGTCAGCATAAGCAAATGCACTCACTTTACATTTTCCAATACAAATTCCTGAATCACTAGTAGCCAGTTTTTGCAATAAATCATCCAGAAAAATATTGAAAAGATGTGGAGACAAAACACTACCTTGTCTCATTCCCCGTGTTACACTAAAATAACTAGATACATCTTTATTCCAGCTAATACATGCCTTAAGATTCTTATACCAAGTGTGTAAAAATAGCCAAAAACATTAAAAAAATTTTCCAATTAACTTATAAAACAAACCATCATGCCACACTCTATCAAAACACTTGGCTGCATCCTGAGAAGAAACAAATAACAAAGAGTCCTGCTGTTTAAAATGAGCCATAATATCATGCATTAAATTATATGCCATAGAAGTGTCCCTACCTGCTCTGAAACCATACTGGTCTCGAGACACATTATCATCAGGTATTAAAAACTGTTCACTAATTTTAGCAAATGTGGAAGATAAAGTAATAGGGTGGTAACTATCCAGCACATTGGGATCTAAAGTAGCTTTCTTTAAAATTGGAATAATAACACCAAAGTTAAAGATAGTTGGTACAACTGTAAGATTAAACAGAACATTATACAAATGAGTTAAATGTTTAAGCAAGGTTACAGAATTACCATGCAAAATATGACCTACGGTAATACCATCATATCCAGGTGAAGAATTAGCATTAAGATTCTTAATATGAGCCTCAATTTGATCAGTAGTGACATTTACTATTTCAAACTTATTCAAATGTTCATCATACTCTTCAGCCACTGCCTGTTGTATAACATGTTTATCTTTGGTCATACTAACAGATTCATTCATAATACCAGAGTAATAATCACAAAATTGCCCTGCAGTCAGAACTGAATTAACGTGCTTCACTTTTTTTCTTTTAATTTGATTCCAAAATCTATCCATATTTCTCTGTTTATACAAACTACTCAGTCGCTCAAACTTAGCACATTGTAAATAATTCATATAATACCGGCATTTACGCCTATACAGCTTTTTGAGGTTCTTATGAATGTCATGTAATATACCAGAACTAGGTTTACCAGCTGATTCCCATATATGCCACCATAGTCTCTTCTTATCACAATACGCTTTCAATCATGAAATTACTGATCCGACCTAAACACAAATGACCATTCCTACCAGCCAATGACAAATGTGTCATAACATGAAAGGAGACGATTATGGCTATTACAACGGTCTCGTGGCTTCGCCACTCGACAGTTATAAGCCATAATCGTCTCCTTTCATGTTATAACTCTCACTTAATTGTACCGCTTTGGAACCAAACTGCACCTCTGTGGGATTGGATCAGCACCACACCTTTCAGTACCGCATTGGAACCAAACCGTACCTCTGTGGGATTTGTAAAGATCATTTGACACCTGTCATAGGACTTGGAACTGTGGAACAGTACCTGTGGGTAATCTGACCAGGGATTAGGATTAACCTAAAACTGTTTAACTATTGAAATACCAGTGGAGATAAATTCACCTACTTTGTACTGATTATGATTGCTAATGTATTGTTATTATTAAAGTTTTATCATTGTTGTCATTTTTGTTGAGTTCTGCTAATATTCAGAAAGTGGGCATCATAACACATTGTGGGGGCTCATCCGGGATCATTCCAAGACAAAACATTGAGTTATTTTGCAATAATCACGTAACTGCTGAATCATCTGGAAAATTCGGGAAGTTTCTAAATACTAAATCTTACAGTTTGATCTCAACAAAGGATACCTGGCATTTATTAACATAGTTGTTGGTCAATATACAAACAATAAGACAACATGTCAATAGATCCCAGTGTCTTTCAGACTAAAGAGGACTTAACAGTCAAAGATTTTGATAAATTGGTAAAGGAAGACCTGGAAAAGGTGGCCAAATACTTAAATTTAGAGGCTCTTGTCATCAGGTATCAGGAAAATGCCCCTAAAACTAAAGATTATTTTCAATTTGGTTGAAGAAGGTTGCCTTGAGGATGAGGGATCAGAGGATAAAAATTGGCAGTTCAGTTGAAATTACCTTAATCAAAACTTCAGAGTGAAAGACAGGAAGCACAGGCTGCAAGAGAGCATGAGCTAAAATTAGCACATGCAGCAAAAGAGGCTGATGAAAGAAAAGCACAGGAAGCCAGAGAGATTAGAGAACACGAGTTAAAGCTAAGAGAGCTTGAACTAAGGCATTCCAGATCAGATAATTCAGCACAGACAGGATCTTTTGATGTAGCCAAGAATGCACGCTTAGTACCAAAATTTGAAGAAAAAGAAGTGTCGAAATTCTTCCTGTCTTTCGAAAAAATATCTGAAACTTTAGAAAGGCCTAGAAGGGTGTGGCCTCTTCTTTTGCAAAGTGTGTTTATTGGGAAAGCACGAGATGTTTATTCGTCCCTCTCCACAGAACAAAGTTCTGAGTATGATGTGTTAAAAGATGCTGTTCTGAAAGCATATGAGTTAGTAGGTGAAACCTATGTGGAATTTGCCAGAAAGAAAGAGAATCTCTGAGACAGAGGGTGTGCCTCCAGGAAAATAAAAATTGATTTTTTAGAAATTAAGGGAACTTGGTAGAAGACTTTAAAGGTTGTATTGCGAAAAAAAATTAAAACGTACCTGGATGAACGGAAGGCAGATAAATTACATGAAGCTGCTGTTTTGGCTGATAACTATAAGTTGACACATAAAAGCTTCTTTGGAAAACCCAAACAAGGTCAGTGCAGATATAAATTTGGAAAGAAACCAGAGGGAACAGGGAACCTCTCCCTCCATCAAAAATCAGAAGAACAAAACCCCAATCATTCTCCTCAGTCTGATAAACCTGCTAATCAGAAAACAGGGCAGAAGTTCTTTGGTGAACCTACATGCAGTTACAGCCATAAAAGGGGTCATGTGAAATCTGAGTGTTTTCTATTCCAGCTAAGGACAAATAATACTGGAAAAGCAGTTGGTTTAGCCAGCATGAAGGGGCACCCACCTCTAAATATGTCTGATGGACATTCTGATAATCTCCATGCTAAATTTGAAAACCCACATGTTGGGCTTGCTGAGTCCATATTGGATGGCTATGAAAGTTTCAAATCGGGAGGGCTGGTGTCACAGAAAGAAAATGCTGTTGACCAGAAGGTAGTTGTGATCCTAAGGGACACTGGCACTGCCCAGTCTTTATTGTTGAAAGATGTACTTCCTTTGTTGGATGAAACTCATCAAAAAGCCAGTGTATTACTTCAGGGTGTTGAGGGAAACTACATGAAAGTCCCGCTTCTCAAAGTTTACCTGAAGTCTGATTTCTAAATTGGACCAGTGATTGTAGGTATTGTACCTAGTCTCCCAATAGAAGGTGTGACCTTCCTTCAAGGGAATGATATAGCAGGGGATAATGTGAAAGGTAAACTGGTACCATATTTAACGGATGAGCCAGTCATAAGAGAGGACACAAGAAGCCTTCATATAGGCTAGTGAGCCTGTTGGCCAATTTTTTTTTTTTTTTTTTTTTGCAATAAAATATGTTTAAACCAAAAGAGGGCACAGATCATTTTGAGCAGGAATTTCTGGGCATTTTTCTTGCCTGTGTTGCGACAAGGTCAATGGCTCTTGAAGCTTTTGAACAAGAAACAAGTGACAATGATGATGAATGTCTAGGGCTGGCAGAGACATTCTTTGCTGGTAACCTGGAGGACCAAGTAAGCCATGAAGGTAACTGGAGTCCAGAGGTAAGCCATGACGGTAACCTCTCTGGCCAGGTAAACCAAAATGATCATCTGAGTCAAATGCCTCATTTGAATCGAGATAGGCTGATTAGGGAGCAAAAAGCTGACCCTTTGTTGAGAAAATTAGCAAGTACAGGTTTAACTGAAGAAGAGGCACAAAAAGATCTGGTCTCTTATTGTATTAAGTTAGGAGTGTTGATGAGGAAATGGAGACCTCCAGATGCTTCCATTAATGCAGAATGGAGAATCATTCATCAAATAGCAGTTCCTCCATCATATAGGGCAGACATTTTACAGACAGCTCATGCTTTGCCTATGGCGGGCCACTTGGGCATTAGGAAGACTCAAGATAGAATATTACAACACTTCTTTTGGCCCAGATTACATCAGAATGGGGCAGAATTTAGTAAGACATGTCACACATGTCAAGTGGTCCGAAAAACCCAATCAGAAAATAAAACCTGCTCCTTTGATTAGTATCCCTGTTCTTGAAGAACCATTTAGCAGGGTCATTATTGATTGTGTGGGACCCACTTCTGAAAACAAAAGCAGGAATTCAGTTTTTCCTTACTATTATGGATTCAGCCACTATGTATCCTGAGGCCATTCCATTAAAAAACATTAATGCTCCTACTATTATTGATGCTTTAATTAAATTTTTCACCAGAGTAGGACTACAGACACAGATACAAAGGGATTTAGGTTCAAATTTCATGTCTGCAGTGTTTCAGGTGATTGGCCACCAAGTAGGCATTACACAGATTAAATCTTCAGCCTACCATCCAGAAACACAAGGGGCTCTAGAAAGGTATCATCAAACACTGAAGAATATGATGGGTACCTATTGTTTTGAAAATGAAATGAATGGGATAAAGGTATACATATGTTATTATTTGCCACCACAGAAACACCAAATGAATCACTAGGGTTCAGTTCATTTGAACTGATATATGGACATACTGTGAGAGGTCCACTAAAGCTTATGAAAGAAAAATGGTTGGTGGAGCCACAAGATAAACCTATCTTGGAGTATGTGTCCAAATTCAAAGCAAAGTTGAAAAAAGCTTGTTAGGTGGCACAATCAAATCTAATTAATACACAGGGTAAGATGAAAACCTGGTATGATAAGAAAGCAAGGAAAAGAAGTTTTAAACAAAGGACAAGGTGTTGGTACTTTTGCCTATGCAAGGGCATTCAATTCAGGCAAAATTCAGTGGTCCTTATCTGGTTGAAAGAAAGTTAAATGATGTGGATTATATAATATCTACACCAAAAAGGAGGAAGGCTAAATGGCTTGGTCACATCAACATGTTAAAAGAATACCATGAAAGAGGAACACCAGTAGGAATTGTCAGTGCTACTTTGAAGAAAGATGGAGATGATAATGGGGATGATGAGAATGATCCATTCTCAAATGAGGACTTGCGTTCTATTTCCAGAGAGTAAGAATGCAGAACTCTGACATATTACAAAATCTTGACAGCAAGATCAGTCATTTGGAGCCTGCACAGCAAGCTGATTTAGCAAAACGTATTCATGAGTTTGAACATTTATTCTCAGACAAGCCTGGTTGCACCTTAATATTATGTCATGATGTATATGTAGGTGATGCTGGTCCAATAAAGGAACAACCTTATCCGATGAATCCTCTGAGATTGGCTGAAATAAATTACATGCTGGAAAATGATATTTTAGGACCAAGCCAGAGTAGCTGGAGTTGTCCTATTGTATTGATTCCAAAACCTGATGGTTCAATGCGATTTTGCATTGATTATAGAAAAGTGAATTCTGTGACTAAATCAGACTCCTAGCTAATCCCTAGAGTGGATGATTGTATTGATAAGATAGGAAATGGGTGTTTTGTCGGCAAATACGACTTGATTAAAGGTTATTGGCAGGTGCTACTCACAGAAAAAGCTAAAGATATATCACCTTTCGAAACACCTGATGGCCATTTTCAATATTAAGTGATGTCATTTGGAATGAAAAACGCACCTGCGACCTTCACCCAGTTAATCAGCACAGTGACAGCTGGTTCAGAAGGATGTGTAACCTATATTGATGATACGTGTATTTTCTCAGAAACTTGGGCTGAACATCTTGAAAGAACTAGAGCATTCTTTGAAAATTGACTTCCTCTGGTGTGACGGTGAACTTAGACAAAAGTGAACTTGGTCAATCTGAAGTGACATATCTGGGCTGTGAAGTGGGTAATGGAAAAGTATTGCCAAAAACAGCAAAAATTCAAGCAATTTTGGACTTTCCTCAGCCATAAACAAAAAAGGAACTATTGAAGTTTTTAGGCATGGCCGGATATTACAGGAAATTTTGCAAGACTTTTTCAGAAATCACTGAACCATTGACAAAATTGTTAAAAAAAGAAGAAAAGGTCATTTCAAATTATAAGTGCCAGTGTGCATTCCAAGACCTGAAAGCTACACTCACCAATGCACCAGTTCTTTCAGCCGCAGATTTTGAAAAGCCATTCAAGATTGCAGTACATTCAAGCCATGTGGCAGCAGGTGGTCTGTTAATACAGGATGGTATCGTTGGTTTGGAACACCCTGTGAGTTATTTTTCCAAGAAATTTAACATCCATCAAAGGAAATATTCAACCATCGAAAAAGAAGTACTTGCTTTATTGTTAGCACTTCAACATTTTGATGCAATGTTACCTCAGGTCTGTATCCAGTACTGGCCTACCCTATCACAATCCCTTCAAGTTTTCAGATAAGTTCAAAAACAAAAATCACAGCTTGTTGAGATGGAATTTGTATTGACAAGGATATAATCTGAAAATTGAGCATGTCCATGGCAGGGACAATGTGGTTTCCGATGCACTAAGTAGGGTGAAAATTGTATAAATATTGCTCACATGAATGTGTTCAGATTATAAGACAATTGTCAGTAATATTGTTCATGCAAGCATGTCAAATTGAAATATGTACAGAATTAATGTTAATTAATTAACTAAAGGAAAACAGAATGTCTGTGTAGGCACACAGACATAAATATACTGCTTGAGCGTAACTAAGATGTATAACTGTGCAGATAAAATAAACATGTAGACCCAAGATGTAATGCATATTGAAGTAATGTGCAGAATGTTGGAGAATCATTTGGATAATATACCTTGACAGGCTTTAGTTCATAGTAAGTGTTTTGAACAGACCAAAGCGCGTAGCAGTTGGATATTCACCAGGCAGCTCAGTGGCATAGCATACTTCTGCGGTATCATAACAAACTGAATGCATTCCATGGTTGGATGACTGTACAAGCGTAATTCTAGTAAGATTGTGAAAGTAAAGTGTTTTTTTAACCTTTTTGCCAAGGTATAATGAGGAGCTAACAGGGAACTTGTTTGTGAAACACTTAAAAGCCTGGGTGCCATAGTATAGTTCTCCTTCACCTCCGTGGAGAGAAGCGAGATGATTCCTACCTTAAAGAATAACATATTCCAAATTATAATCATAGTAAACCTGAGGGCCCTTCCTCAGATTATTTCCTTCTGCTTGGTGACCCTTTTACCAACATAAAGCCAGGGGACATAAATTGAAATTTGACAGAATGAAGGACTGTTGTAACAGTGAGCGGCAACGAGGGCATCTAGAGAAGTAACGCATAATCTCTTTTTGAATGGCCATTTGCCATTGCCTTTCTTTTTTTTTTTTCAGATGCAGTGCACGTAAAAAAAGGGGCTTTGTGCTAGGCTTTTCACAGAGCTCAACATCATGCAAATTGGTTTATAACTTTTTGCGTTGTGGGCAAAATATGTTTTTCAACAAGTTGGTCATGTTTCTGGGAAAAATGTTAGAGATTCCAATTACACATCAGGTGATTGGTGTTCTACTTAAGTATAAGTTCATTGCTCTGATACATGGGCGTCTGGGAGAACCAATCATTCATTGGATTTATTCTCGCAAAAGGGTGCACCTTATCTTGCGAAACGCTTGGTGGGTCTGAGATTTGCGAGATCGGTTATGGGGTGCCAAGTGTAACATCAATTTCGTGGACGAAGTCTGTAAACTCTAACAATTCCGTCCACAGAATTGCTAGGTATATCAATTTTGTGCACAGAATCCTGAAGTTTATCAATTACGTCCACAAAATCGAGCAAAGCCACCAATTTTGTTCACAAAATCCTGTAAGTCTACCGATTTTGTCCACGAAATTGAAAAAAAACAAAAACGCCAAAACAAAAACAAAAGCAAAAATAAAAAAAACAAAAACAAAAACAAAAACAAAAACAAACAAAAAAAAAAAAAAAAAAACACGCACACAAAAAAAAAGGTTGTAACTTTTGTGTGCAAGTTTGTTATTTCGTCCACGAAATCGAGTAACCTTTCAATTTAATTGGAATTTTTATCACGAAATTCAAATCATCCTATCGATTTTGTCGACGAAAACAGTTCAGTTCACAAAATCCTGTAAGATTTATCCAGTTTCGTGCACAAAATTGGAAGGAATGACATTGTGTGCACAAAATCGCAATGGAATTACGAAATCGTATAAAGCCACAGAATCGTTATCGTGGTCATTTTTGTGATTTCCTACAATGACTTGTAAAGGGCATCGGTCACCTTGTCTCGCAATAAGTCATGTGCCGCCGTGATGGTAGGCCTACATACTAAAACGCGGACGCGGATGTGAACCGCGGAGCCCATGCTGAAATGCGGACCCTAAACTGTAAAGTTTACACATAGATCGTCGAGGTTTACATGACACTATATTCCTTGAAGTATAATTTATAAACCAGCAAAATTTCAGATCTTAAATATGCTTATTTATCAAGAAATTTGAAGTTCTGCAAAGTGTAGTTTGTTCCTGGAGTCCGGTATCAGCATTGACCTCAGTGATCCGAGCCCCGGGGTTAGTTACTGCACAGGCCACCGCGGCCCACCCAGCTACATCCTGGAACAGCTGATCGGTAGGTCGTTAACGTGAGTTTATTTGACTGTCAGTTTCTTTCCTAAGTGTAGCTCTAGCATACCTCACGAGGTAGGCCTAAAATCTGATAGTTTCAAAATTTGCTGAAAAGCCCATTTCTACGTTTGTTTGTTCAAGTTGTTTCTCCCTTGTCTCTAACTGCAGCGATATAAAATCTTTCTTTCTTTCTTTCTTTCTTTCTTTCTTTCTTTCTTTCTTTCTTTCTTTCTTTCTTTCTTTCTTTCTTTCTTTCTTTCTTCCTTCCTTCGGGATTGATAATGAAATAGTGCACTGGGTGTAATCCCTTAAGACGTCTGCCTGTTCGACATCCTTGGCCATCATAAAATAAAAATGATGAAGATGATATAAAGCCGTCTACGCCAAAATTTCTTGTCTCCATTTTAATCTACCACTTTAAAATACAAAGGAAACTCCAGACAACTTTTAACATTATAGAAAGCGTAGCACATGACTTGTAAGGTTTACATTCATACTTTCACATAATGTCGTTAACATTGCTATTCTAGTTTTAAAGAATTGGGATAATGAAAATGACTATAATGGTATCGTATATATCATGTATATAAGGTTTGGCCTTTAGCGTTAAAATTTACAAATCTTTTTTCAATACAAAAACTTCCTCGTCGTATTTAAATGTTCCCAATTTACCCACAAGCTGCGTTCAACACTATCTCCACCAAAAAATTTGCCCCGGGATAATTTCTACAGGCCTATGTGATTTTAACCATATCCTTTACAGACTGCTGTTTATTACAATGTCGGGAGGTCCCAGTACGTTGGTACGGAAATAAATACCCCAGTACGCCAAATTAAAACCCGTACCCCTCCCCTCCAAGAAAACTGGAAGAGAAGTTAAAGAAAAAAAAATAAAAACGAAATAAAAAATATAAGACCCGAAAAATATATACCTATATATTTGGGCGAAGATTAATATATATATATATATATATATATATATATATATATATATATATATATATATATATATATATATATATATATATACATATATACCTATATATATAGGTGTATAGCCTACTTTTAACAACATTAATTGATCAATGCTGTGGTGAATTTACCCTACAGGTGACAACGTACAAAGATTTACAAGTGATAAGTCCGTTTTTTTCGGTCCTTTTTTTACTTCAGAAACTTCCAATGGAAGAATAAAAATACGCAGCGGGTTGAGTAAACAAAACATACACACACAAGGCAGAGGTTGAAAAGCCAGGGGAAGAATGACGAAACATTTGTCCGGTAGCTCTCGGAGAAACAGATAGGCCTAAATTGATTTTTCAGCAAATTTAGAAACTGCCACAGTGTAGCCTATATTTAGAACAGAAACTTGTTTGATATGCTTAGTCAAAGAAAACTTATGTTGATCGACTGAAGCTTGACCCCGATGGCAAGCGGGCTGTTGCCTGAGCACTGCGGATCAATGAATGTGAAGGCAACGGTGAGCGCACGTGTTCGCGTTACGGGACTCCACTTAACCTACAGACACAAGCTAAAATGTGTGGAATTTTTAAATA
Source organism: Hermodice carunculata (assembly GCA_964020975.1). Classification (NCBI taxonomy): domain Eukaryota; kingdom Metazoa; phylum Annelida; class Polychaeta; order Eunicida; family Amphinomidae; genus Hermodice; species Hermodice carunculata. The sequence continues at coordinate 43,788,591 of OZ026630.1, read as the reverse complement.
TCTCGATAAATAGGCATATTTAACGCCTGAAAATTTGCTGGTTTATAAATTATACTTCAAGGAATAAAGTGTGATGTGTTAACTATACAGTTCGGGACGGTGTGGAAGATATCGAGCTGTGGATTAAGCGTGCGACAGAGAACTCTTTGGAAAATATTAAATTTTTAAGGGTGGAACTCCTGCTTTTTATTTTTTGTGTGTGTCAGTGGGGTGGAACTCCTTTGCGGAATATATTATATCCTCTTTAGGGTGGAACTCCTGGACCTTGGGAAAATATTAAAACTTTTAAGGATTGAACTTCTTGCTTGTAATTGTGGGTGGGGTGTAACTTCCTTGCAAAATACATTTTATTCTTTTCAGGGTGGAACTTCTTCGGAAAATATTATTTCTTTAAGCCTTAGGGGTGGAACTCTTTGTTTTTATTTTATCATTTTTTGGGTGAGGTGGAACTCCTGCAACCTCTATTCTCTTCAAATCTTTTTTTTCTTTTTCTTCTCCTTCTTTTTCTTTTTTTTTTTGGTCTGCTGGGAAAGAATAAAATCAAAGTCCAAGGTCTAAATTTTGTTTGTCAAGACTGCATCAGATTACTAATACTAACAGCCGATTGCTAGTACCGTTGCCTAGCGACAGCGTCACTGACTCGAGTTGAAATTGTGGAAAATAAATATGCAATTCCCTGATGTCATAACACATAGATACTATTATTACTATCACCGTCATCACCATTATTTGTGTGCGTTATCTGAGAAAAAGCGTCTTTATCTTAAATTTGTGGGAAACGCATGAACCCGCTGAACCATGTCATATGTGGGAAGTCTTTGCCAGACCAGCCGGACAAGCACTTGTTTCTCCGAAACGGAAATGTAATTTGCGCAAGTCGTGACGTCACATGGCAATGGCAGGAAGCGGCGGAAGTGGCAATGTTTCTTATGGAAAGTGGCATTCCTGATACCAACGTGTGTTAGGAAAATAATACCGGATCAAAGCAAAAGTAAAACGTGCAGTACGTTTCAGAGGCAATAGTTTACAATCGCCTGAGCTTGAAATAATGTTTCATTCAATGCGGGCTATGGTGAGTGTCAGATGTTTACAAACTGTCACTATTATCTATAGTAGCTCCATGCTGTCCGCATGGATGGAGCAGTTGAGTTTGGTCCTACATCATCCATGCCAATGCCATGGTATGCTGTCAGTGACTTGCCAGGCCATCGTTTGTTTTTGTTTTTGTTTTAAACTAGTTTTAAATTTACAGTAGGGTCTTACTTTATTGGAACCTTTGTTTGCACATTGAATTAGCAGAGCCATATTATGTAGTAGCTCCATGCATGCTCCTTTCTACCTCCTTGCTCCATGGTAGAGGCTACTAGAGCATAGGTTTTCAGAAAGTTGTTAAGTTCGTTTATGCATGAATGCTGGAACATCTGCTCAAGTTTTCCCAGTAAGAAAGCATATCAAAGTTGATAAATGGGCGTTGATAAATAGGTCCTTTCAATTTAGCCAACAAAAATCATTTGCATTTAGCAAGAATTGGTTTTCTCAGACTCAGAGACAGTAGGAGACGAAGTAAGTGTAGTAGTATTGGGAATACAAGCGAGCCCAGTATCTTACACAATAACAAGAGTGCATATCTCAGAAGTGGGCGAGTGCCCTTTCACTGCAGCATTTGATTTGAGGATTTACGGTGTACATCCAAGATGAATCTACAGAATTTTACATGGATTTGTTCCCCTGGTAGGCTTTCATACTTTGTCATAAAATTATTCTTACAGTACTGTGGCCTTAAATTTAAAGGTTGGGTCAGGCCAAATTTGGAAATTCTAAGCAGATTTCTGTATATTAACATAGACTAGTTTTAGTGATACTTCTGACCTAAATGTTGGTCTGACCAATTGGACCAATCAGACCCCAAATCTAGCCTGTGGCCCTGTCTTATCAAGACCTTGTAAATAATATGGTGCCCAAACTTCACAACCGTAAGTGATGATTGGTAGAACAAGGGAATCAAACCTTTTCATTGCAACATCTATGTTTCCATGTATAATACAGTATTTCATTTTAAAGAGGATTTATGGCGATTTTCTTTCATTATCCGCAGCAGAATTGAAATTTCCTGCTGGTGACAGTGGTGTAAATTCTATACCCAGATTGCTATCATTTAAACTATTTCACTTTTTTTTGTCATTATAATAGAATTTCTTAATGATGTGACCTCCCTAATTGAAGATCATGATTTTGGACTCATTTAAATTGACTTTCAATTTCCGTTTGTTGCAGTAATTTTGTAATCTGCTTAGGGCTGATTGGAGGCCATTAATTGTGTCTGAAAGCAGTACTTAATCACATCATGCACTTAATTTTGCAATCAGAAATATCTACCAGGTAGCATGAATCATCAGAAATTTTGGGAAGATCATGTGAGGGTGTAAAATGAGAATAAGAAGAGAAATTATAAACATCAGCAAATAGTAAACCCACAAACCAGGGTAAGTAATGACCCAAATGAGTACCGATACTGGAAGCTTTGGAAAAGGCCGAAGAGAAAGGTTCATAACAATACCGGTAATATTGATCTTGATTCATTTGTTGAATACTTTAAAGTGCAAAATGACCCTCCACACCCTGAATATTCTGATGATTTCATGAAAGAGGGGAAAGAGTTTATCGACAAATCCAAGTTAGATGTGATAGATAGTGGCAATAACCTGATAAGTGATATTGCAAATCAAGTAATTACAGCTGATGAGGTTCATTGTCAACTTGACATGTTAAAATCTGGTAAGGCGTGTGACCTTGATGGCATTGGCATAGAATTTTTCAAATATGCTGCCAAAGAACTAGTGCCGAATATTACTGCTTTATTCAGCTTTGTATTAAAACATGGAGAGTCCCCTAACAGTGGTGTACAGGATTTGTGAACCCAATGCATAAAGTTGGCTTAAAAGAAAACATGGATAACTATCGCAAAATTACAATAATGAATGCACTGGGGAAACTATTTGAAGCTGTTCTAAACAACAGATTGATATGTAAAAATGATGTTTTTGATGACAGTGACCCCTTCCAATTTGGTTTTAAGAAAAACTGCAGTACAACAGATTTAGAGTATATTTACAATCTCTAGTTTAATCGAGAAACAGAAAATGAAAGGTGAACCACAATATACATGGTTTGGTGACTTTACGAAAGCATTTGATTATGCAAATCATCATGCTCTCATGTAAAAATTACTTCAATGTGGAATTGGTGGAAATTTTAGTATTAAACTGCTCATTAGTCTGTTTTGACTTTAAGCAAGCAAACTGCAGCATCAGATCGGAAACTTTTAAGTGAACCCTTTAACATAGCATCTGGTGTGCTACAAGGAGGGATGATCAGTCCTAAATTATTCACAGAATATATCTATATGACTTGGCAAGTTACATGTACAGCTTAAGTGGAGTAGTGCTAAATGAACTGTTATTATTTTATCTTTTCTGTGCAGATGATCTTCTTTGTTCTGATAGTTCTGATGGGTTGCAGAAACAATTGCATGGACTCTAATTTCTGTAAACACAATCAGATGTCACTTAATCTAGCAAAAAACTAAGGCCCTGGTATTTAACAGAAGAAACGAATCAAGAAAGTTTTACTACAATGGATGCCTGATTGAACAAAGTGACAAATATGAATTCTGGAAGTGTGGTTTTATACTACAAAGTACATGTATGACTAATTTAATAGCCACTACCAAAGAATACTTAGTGAAGCAGGCAAACAAGGTGCTGTTTCAGACATTTAATGAGTCATCCCATAGTAGGCAGGCTTAGTCCTCAAGTAGCATTCATGGTTTTTGACTTCCAAATACTACCTATCTTAGAGTATGGCTTGGAAGTATGGTTTGATAATAAGTGTATGCCTGAAATGGAAAAAGTCCAGTTGAATTTTCTTAAATCCCCCTCAATGTGTTTACCCAGATGAGTAGTGATGTGCATGCTGGGACAGGCAAACTCCCTTTATATGTAAGAAACATTGTTAAGGCATTGAAGTATTGGATAAGTATTCTGAACTTGCCTGAAATGAACCCTGTTAATATAAAGATTGACTGTTCTCTGAAGAAGTTAGGTTCCTTAGGGCAGCCAAATTGGTGTACCAAAATTAGGAAATTGCTAAATGAGCTGTGACATTGAAACATTTGGAATGAACAAAAAATTGCAAATGATGAGACCTTCATAGATGAGTGTCAGAAAACCTTGACAAGACATTACACTGTTTAACCAGATCAAGCAGTTTGCATAAAATGAGCGTAAATTGAGGAGCTATGAACAATACACAAACCATTTTTATACGGAACCATACCTGGAGGCAATAAAAGATGCAAGATATCTAGGACTACCCGAAAAAGACTCAGACTAAGCTCACATTATTTAGAAATAGAAATTAGGAGACACTGAAAACCCAAAATCCCGCAGTAACATAGAATATGCTGTAAGTGTAATACTGGGCTTGTAGAGGATGAGCAACATTTCTTATTAGTATGTCCAAAATATAATAAGTACATGTACTAGTAGACAGACACTCCTAGATGCATTTGTTAGTTATTTACTTCACCTTCTAATGCTATCTTTAGGCAAGCAGTTTAAGGAAATCATGCGCTACAGTGAAACACCATGCCCACTGCAGCTTGGAAAATTTATCCATGAAAGATTCAACGCAAACAATAATATCACAGCATAATCCCCATTTGCATGCTGCAAATCACCGTGGCAGCATTTTGTATTATGTATATATGTGTAAATAGAAATACATGTAGTCAAATTACATGTAGTTGCGTAGTGTGTTTATTATCATAGAGAATTCCTCAAACAGTTATGATACATTGCTAAAAGCTAAGTGTTGCATGAAACTGCAGACAGTAGGTTTAAATTTTGTGGTGCTCTAGCTATTGTGTAATGTGGGGCTGTAGTTTGTTGTCAACACATAATTATATGAGTACTATGTAACAATGATATGCAGGTCTGAACTGACCTGTTATTCTGTCCATAAAATTACTACTGTAAGAACAGGTTTAATAGACTGGGGCTTAAGACACAACCTTGTTTTACCTCGGCATTGGAAGTAATTCTTTCGGTGATACCATGTTCAGTTTTCACTCATTATGAGACATCTGCATACATACTCCTGATCAGGGAAAGAAAGTTTCCACTTATACCACATCATAAAAGTACCTGTCTTGACACCATATCAAAGGTGGACTTGAAGTCAATGAAACAGATATAAAGATATTTTCTTGGGAGCGTGTTCATATATTTATCAATAATAGTTTTCAGAGTTAAAGTCTGGTTTGAAGTTCTGCACTGAGGTCAAAATCCTATAAGATTTTTTGAGATCAAATGGTATTCTTCACAGAAGCTAGTGAGCCCAAACACTGCACATAGGTTTACATTGGTGGCTGGAGACAGCAATGCCCCTATTATAATACCAACCTAATGAAATTTTGTTTTCCAATTTTGACCACCAGGATCGTGTAACGAGATTAAATGGTATTTCACAGGAAGTCGGACATCACTATCAGCGGGTCATCGACAGCCACATTAGAGTGCATAGACGTGAAAAAAGTGGGGGAAGTTTGGAAGAGTGATTTTGATGTGCTGTGCCTGAAATATGCCTGTGTACTATTGCAAGGTACCAGGTTGTAGCTCTGATACGTTGGGTTACGTTCCACAGTTTCACAGTTAAGCCTCCGCTGTGGTCACAATAGCGTGTCCATGGCATGTCCCACTTAGTAACAGCAGACCGGCATAACTATGAATTCAGACATGCCCACAGTCATCACTATAAGATAACAAAAGGGATAACTAAGGTTTCGTTAGACTCCTATTGTCCGGACAGTGTACACTGCCCTTCTTATGCATGAGTGTTAGCAAGCTTATACCCCAGATATTGGGAAAAGTTCCAGAGGTTAATATCTCATAGAATAGTTGAATAATGATAGAAAGAAGTATCGTTCCCACTTTTGATCATCTCATTTTTAATACCATCCAGTCCCGCAGACTTATTATTTTATAGTTCAGTAATAGCTACCACCACTTCCTTCTGCGTAATTCTGAAGTTTAGTTCATTGAAAATTTTATTTTCATTTTGCAAAACAAAAGTCCCAATTTCAGGGTTAGAGTAGTTTCCAGGTTGATTTGACAGTTTTAGGAAGTGTTGTAGCCATTGACTTGGACTTATTGAATTACTTGCACTCTTTATTTTTCTTTCCATTAATTCTTTGTAAATTACTAGAAAAATTTAGTTTTTTTTTTTTATAGAGTTGGGTAATCAGGCTCTGTTGAAGTAACTTTTCTTTCTGTTCAGTGACTTTTTGTATAGTTTTTTCTCCTTTCTGTATGTGGAGGGCTGTGTTACATTATACAGATCAGAATGACGTGATCCCATTTTCTTCAGGAATTTGTACAGTTCTCTACAGCTTTGGTCAAATCATTTTCTATGTTTTTCTTCTCTTTCTTTGTAGAGGGTTGAAACTTTCTTATTTTTGCAATTTCCACTGTAGATTAGAATATGTCATTCAGATTTGCTACATGGTCATTAATGTTTGTGTTATCAGGATTGAGGTTATTGAGGGTTGAATTTAGTCTGTTTATTTTTTCAATTATATTGTGGAGAGTATGGCATTATGGAATTTACTTGCATCATGGATTCTCCATATGAATTTTTGTGTATTTGGACGTACCAGTAGTTAAGCTGGTTGATATCATACAGTGGATAGACCAATGGATTAGGTTGTGCACGCGAAAGTACTCAAGTCTGTCGCACAATGGCTTTTGTGCAAGCATGTAATCTATGACGCTAAGAGTTACTGGTGCTAACATATGCAAATGCAAAAGAGATATGTCAGAAGACAATCAGGAAAAAATGTGGCATAACTTGAGCCAAACAGTGTTGAAGCATTGTACTGGAATGATTTGGACTTCCTTTTTAAGATTGTTTTTGATGCAAATAGTGATGCCCCCATAGCATTTCTTTGCTCAATCAGTTTTAGCTCTAGTAATGGATTCAGTATACATGTAGTACAATGTAGTTATCCCATTGCAGGTTTCCATGTTCGTTCAAATGTATCTAGATCAACCCCAGTATGTGAAAGTTAGTGAATTCCTCCTGAAAGTTAGCATCATTGAGTTTGTATAATTCATGTAGCATAAGGTGTCTAACAAGATCACACATTTGAGAACCAATACCACAATTACCTAATAACCCTTAACAGGCAGGAAGACAAGTCCCTACAGACTACAGAGAGTACATGGCACAGTTCAATATTAGTGAGGTACTAATGATAACATGGACCGTGAGAACAGTCAATGAGCGAATTAACCATTACAAACCCACAATATGAGTGATGCTTGAAGTAAGCATAAAAAAGAAAAACAAAAACAAAAAAAATCTGTACATAGCAATGTGCCTGCCACTCAAGGACACTGATGATGGCATGGTGGACTGTGAGGATTGTCAATGAGCAAATTAAAAGGTACAAAAAAATACAAGTGCTGCTTGAAGCAAGTATTTAAAAAAGAAATTAAATAGAAAAATACCTCTACATAGCAATATGACTAGCACCCTAGGATACATATATGTGTGTAGCAATATTGGGTACATAGCAATAGAACATAAATATATGTAATTTTGAACAAAGCTGTGCAGAGCAAAAATATGAATATATGCCAACTGAAATCCCATCTGTACCAGGTGCTTAATTTTTTTCAATTTGCCAAAGTGTAATGGTAGGTCATTTTCCATGATTGGATTAAGAATTTCCCTAACTGTTAAAACTTTCTCACTGTCCACTTCTGATTTGACATCCTCCAGGTCCAAATAGTTTATATTCTCCATAAAGTCAATATTAAAATAATTTTGAACTGGAGTAGAATCAATTTCACTTTGCTTCCTCGGTCAGCACAGTGTTGTGCTGGCGGAGGAAGCGAAGTACACTGTAGTTTGTGAGCCAGTCTATGTGCCAAAATTTCTTTCGCTCTTTTAGTCAGATGTAAATTATCATTTCTAGTATGGACATCAGAATTATCTTGAAAGGTCAACTTAGGATGCCGGAGACATCCTGCTCTGGTAAAATTGTTCGTTTTGTTTGTCCACAGCTTCAATACATGTGAGCCAAGTTTGTTGCCTGGCAACCTCAATCAAAATGTTTAAATAGCTGTTGGGTATAGAGTACAAGCCTCATCAGTTACTACTTTCATTTGTTGCTTAATATGTGCCAGGGGAGTGTCAGACTTAACATTGATCCCCATGGTGTGAACCATAATGTACTTGGGTAGGTCTTGACCATGCTAATAGCAAGGAGGCTACACAAAAGGAGAGTACACTGTGGCTTTTTGGCCAGGTCGATCATCTTTGTGGTAATAGGATTATCTGATCGTGATCTGATAAGGAGACAGCAGGGGGCTGATTAACCTGTGCATGTGTATAACGGGTCCGGCCGCTTTTGGGCTATTAATATTGCGCATACTCACGCAAATTATTTGGCAGTTTTGAAACCTGAGGAACATATGTTAACTTAAAAAAAATGAAACAGTGGATTTGATATTTTGTAAGTCCCAGCAGCACTCTTAGCACCCTGTAAGTGAGTACATACTGTGAACATCATTTGCCATCATTTACGAGTGTATTCGTGTAGCCTCCTTGCTAATATTAATCTGGCAGAGTCTGTATTTTATACCCCCCCCCCCCCCCCCAATGCGAGCACAACTGTAACAACTGGCTGTGACATCGACCCCCAGTTTCCTGACACTTCCGTGCCATTCTTTTCATGCTTGAACTGCAGGTATCATAATGCATGTAATTTTCCATGCTGATAGGTGTTTGTTCTAATTACAGGTGAGCTGACCAAGAGGCTAACTACCTGGACAATATGTCTGGTAGTGGGGTCAAAGGTCACTTAGATGTAGATGTCTTGTCTCCAAATAAAGAAAGCGATAAGAAGGCCCAGAAGTCAAAGGAGTCTCCAGAAAAAAATAAGGCCAGCAGTAGTCAGGAGTCTGAGACCAGCAGTTTGGCACACAGTAATGTGACTCCATTAGAAATCCATGATGAGGCAGAGAATGTGGAAGATCTGGGGGGCCGCTTCAAAGACTATGGACCCAGGCAAGACAGCAAGACAGAATTGCTGCATTCTGTGCCGCGCCTTCTCCTGGTTTCCAGCAAAATCAAGAATGGTTCCATTATGCAAGGAGCGCTTTGTCCCAATGTCACATTTGTCCAGTATAAGTATGAGACTTCGACATTGGATGGGATCTTAGGTCAGTACTGTGATAACATAAAGCTGTTGCCTTTTTCTACATTATGGGCCATTATGTGATTAGCCTGGGCCACAACTTATGTTAGTAGGGAAGGTCATTCAAGTACACAAAAGACTGCAGCCAGGCGTGGTTAGTATACTTCCAGCATGCTGACTTGTAGGAACTTCAGCTATGACGTTCATCCATTATTTTCATTCTCCTACAAGCAAGCTAAACTAGCAAAAGTGACTGGACCAAGAAAAATAGCATCAAGTGTGCCAAAATTGCATCACCAAGTGTGTCATTTTGACTTATTTAGCAATTGCCAAGTGAAAACACCATTTGATTTACTACACCAAAGATGAAACACTTGGTGAAAAGTAATAGATGTGCAACTACTGTGTACAGTAAAACGCAACTTATGAATTTTTAAAAGTGAACAGGACTACTTATTCATAAGAAAGTAAGCATTTAAAGTTTTGCATGAATGTGTACACTATGATGCTTGTATTGGTTAATGTAATGTTCAGTTATTCACAGAAGATGTTTTGGGTTATGCTCTTTGAATTACAGTTTCATTATTCTGACATTAGGAACTTATTCTGGTGGCAAGTGGCACATTTTGGGGACAGACAGTGGCATTCAGTGGCAGACACTGGTGATGTTGTCAGCTGCTGCCAAAGTTCAGTTGAGCCCTTTGGAGCTTGGTGGCAGTTGGTGGCAGGTCGCGGCAGGTTGCGGCAGCCAGTAGCAGGCAAACTTTTGCCAGCTTCCGGTCTCTGTTGCTCACTGCTGCTGCCTGCTGTGGACTGCTGCTCCATGTGGGCAAACTTATTACAACGTATCAAATATCAAATTAGTTGACCTGGAGCAAAGCTGGAATCCTTATAAATCTGCCAAGTTCTTGCATGAAACACAGTGGTTTACTTTATGACTTATATGTGTGTTGATTCATTTTGATGATACCTGCAGTCTCATTATACTGGATCTTGTACATGTGTTTAGATACAGTATAATCATGATGCTGCTTTGTTGTGTTGTAGCATGTGTGGCTCAGAGCCTTGGTAGCAAGAAGGTGGAGAGCATAGCCCTGGTACTACATGGATCCAATGGCACTATCAACCTGTGTGGCAAGGAGGAAAAGGTGGGATATTGTACACGAACTTGTGCCAGTGTTTATTTCTGCCCATGCTCTAACTGTTAAACATTCCATTACAGGGCTCTACAATTTGCTTATCCTATTGTCTGGGACAAGTAAAAATTGATGCAAGACAACTAAAATTTGAAATAGGTGGCATGTAAAAGATGGGGGCACTTGTCCCTGGACAAAGAAAATTGAACAGCCCTACCAGCATACTATAAAGGACCTTTTATGTCCTTTATATTTCTCTTACAAGATCACATATTCATTTGTTAAATCCTAGTGACACTGGTCCTGTAACTGATGATTGTAACTGGGAAACCACTGAAGGTACAAAGTGATTTTAACTGAGGGATTTGCTGAGGAAGACAGAATGCGTGACCTTCTCAGTGTCATAAAAGTCAAAGTCTGAATGTTGTGGGTTTGCATATGAACTGTATTAGCAAATAGGTGCACATTTTTGTTTTGATGCCTACTCAACAGAGCCTCCAAGCTCAGTTAAAAGTGGGAGATCTTCCTCCTGCAGGTACTGAAAAGTGGGAGGGCATGTGCTGATGGCACGAATTGTAGCAAGGTGGGTCTGGGGGCATACTCCCCAAGGAAAATTTTGAAATTTGCACCTTCATTTCCTGCACTTTGAACCATTTTAGGCACCATCATAGACATATTCCGTGCTTATATAGTACAACAACAAGGCAAAACCACATCTTTACAGCCACCAATGGAATAATGCTACTTTTTTTAACTTTACAAAAAGCTGGAAACATTTTATAAAAAGCAGGAGAGCGGGAGACTTTGTAAAAAAGAATGAAAAAGCGGAAGATCTTCCACCTCGGCAGAAGACTTGGAGGCTCTGACTCAATCTGTTATGAGATCCTTATATGTACATTTCCAGTGTTGTGTGGCAACACTGTCAATACACTGATTTTTAGGACTGGTGTACAGTGTGCGTTTGTAACAGCAGTATTTTTGATGCACTGGTGTTTTTATAGGGCTGATGTACAGTGTTGGACTGTAGCAGTAACACTATTAATACACTGGTACTGTTGTAGGGTTGGGGTACAGTGTGTGACAATACCAACACTCTCAGTATGTATACACAGGTGTTTTTAAGGATTGGTGTACAGTGTGTGACTGTAGCTACACTGTCAATATGTATACCATGTGTTTTTTGCCAGACTGTATGCAGTCTGGCACCTCCGCACTCAATGATACTACTTACAGTTTCATATTTCTGTGTCAAAGATATAGTGCCAAAAATTCCACTCCAGCCTATTCACAAATTTTGGTACTGCATCACATATATTTTCCATATATTCTCAATAAAGAAATGTCTTTTTTTTTTTACATATACATGTATGTGTCTTAGATATATGGTAAATTTCAGCCAATCACTACCCGATGTAAGGCATCCATTTTTGTGTGACCATGCGCAGAACGTTCATAGGACTCTGGTTTATTCGGTTCACTTCCGGAAGCGCACTCTGCTTTGTTTACGTTTTGTGTTCAACCACACTGGCCAGATTGCACGTGGAAGGATCAGAAATTAAAACACAGGATGTGCTTGGTTTTAACCCATAGCAAGCTGCCAGTATCTGATATCACACAGTTTGCTAGACTTGCACAAGTCCCTGGTGCATGTCCCTATTTTCCGATCCCGCGGTCCAACTCGGAAGTGCAATCCATTTTCCCCTCCACAAAGTTAACTGTATAATATTATGCCAACTACACTGTGTTCTTAAGTAGGTCCTACTGTTATAATTTTTTTAACTGGTCGACACTGCCGCCATGCCGGTTTCAACAGTAGCAGCTATTGACAAATTGCATGGAGTCCTAGTCAGTTCTAATCCCATTATCATTGTGATAAGACTGAGTGGAAAGTGGTCTTCAATGAATGCATAGCTAGTCACTGGCCACTCAAGGGAGACAAAGCTGACCGTCTCCCTCCGGCTGCCGACACCAGGGACTTATTTAACTTACACAAGCCCACTCTGGACTACCATCAATTAGGTGGGAGTGACGTCACAACATCCGGGGTTCCGCGGGATCTGAGAAGTCAAATCAGTGCCACAACTTTTTTAATTTTTGCATTAATGCAAAATGACCCACGTCATGACTTAAGCTTTGTTGAGTCAGACCTCTACATTTCTATGTTGGTTTTTTTTTGTAAATTTATACAAAAACTCTTGCCCTACACCCTAACAAAGGGAATATATCGATCTCAATCACGATTTGATCAAGCGGTCAAACCTGTGTGAATACAATTGCATGGGTACTGGCCCGCGCATTTTTCTTGGTTAGTGTCACGAACGATGGTTCCTCTTTGTTTTTTTTTAAAGATCGATTGTGTATTATAATTGTCATTAAATTATAGTGGCAGAGCTTGTTGCTGCAGTAAACAGTCCATAAACACACTTTATCGCAGTTACTGACAAACTGTCAACATGATAAACACAAGCGGCAGCGGTATTTTCACCCGAGCCATGTTTACCTGCGGCTGGCGTATTTTACTCTCTTCCCGTGAAAAAAATGGACCCTCTGCTCTATTGTACGCAAAGACTGGTACAGTGGTAGTGTGTTATCATTCTAACCAATTTACAGCATGAAATTTTGTTTCTTGCTTTAATAAATTGTCAGTAATCGTCACTTGTGTTCACACAAATGTCACCCATCTTTCAAGCCAGGCTTCACAACATGCGGCAGCAAGTACTACCGAACAAAACAGCGGTACAAAAACTTTTTGATTGGACAGCGAACACCATGTGATCGATTCTGGGCCCTTGTAGTTTCTGACTAAAATAACGAGGCATCTGTTTGAAATAGAAGCAGTTTTGAAGGGGTTCCCCCTAAAATACTTTTGTTTCAGCCGATGGGAGAGCTTGTTGTTAAAAAAGACAAGGTTCTGAGCATTCTAACGATATAAACAACAAGGTGCAGAGACGCAAAAAAGATCGAGATCGATGCGATGAAATCACCCTATATTTGCGCAGTTTTGCAAAGTTACATCATTCAAATTGTCACAAGCAACAGCCCATATTTGTTCCATTCTGACATTTTGATGAAATTAAAACAACAAAATTTTGTTGAAAACATCAATAACTGACGCATCGGAGACAGCGATCAACAACACATTGTCATGGTGTTTACGGCTACCATGCGCCATGATGTTCTTTTGTTAATAGTCATATGAACTCTCGTACAAGGTGAGGCTACTTTCTGGCTATCCGAAGGGGGCATGGTCTTTGTCTGAGTGACATTTTACATTACCATTGTAAATACTGGAAAAAAGGCTTTGTCTATCCATCTGGGATCTAAATTGGTGTGGTGGCAGCGGCGAACAAACCAAGGTTCACACCTCCTACATCATTAAGCTCAGTTGACGCAGCGTGGAATTCACAGTCTTCAATAATTGTGGCACCTACTCAGCATTCCAACCATAAATCCTGTATTATCGGCCATCATGACCGCCAAGGCGCCCAAACCATGGAAACTTACCGAAGAGGAAACGTTTTCCTCCTTCACAAGCCGGAAAAATAACCTGTTATATACACTCAATCAAGACGAGAACTTTAGATCCTTCCTGGTGCCTGATTTTATGTGGCAAAAGCGGACTGCTGCCAACCAGAATAGGGGACTCACAGCCAACCCCACAGGCACTCCACATCGACTCACTGCCTCACAGAAAGTAAAAAATCTGACACAGATGCTGGGCTTAATTTCACAATGCTTCCTACATTATTTGGCTGGAGACATTACAAATAACTCTATCAATTTAGAATCCATCTGGCAGTTTATTTGCAAGTACTATGGCTTCCAACAGTCAGAATCACAATTTATGAAATTCTCCTCAATAGTTTGGGAGGAAGGTGAACATCCCGAGAGGCTATACCAAAGAATTTTAGCACATCTGCAGGACAGTCTACTGAAATCTGGGTGCAAACTCAAACATGACGGCACAACCATTGAAGTGGATGAGGGCATAAGCTCAACAGTAGAACGTCTCGCAGTGTTAAGATGGATGGAGCTCATTCACCCCAACCTACCAGCCTTGGTACAGAGAACATTTGCTCATGACTCACGGCGAATGACTCTGAAGGACATGCAGCCTCAAATAGTGGATGCCTTGGACGGCTTTTTAGAAGAGCTCAGCAGTGACGAAATAAAAGCTTCACACACTTCTGTAGCAAACTTTCGCTCCAATTCAAATCCGTGTTTCTAGTCTCGCAATTATGCCAATTTCAGCCAATCAAGAGACTAAAAGTGCAACAAAAGAAAGAACGCCGACTTTGTAAAGCAGAAGGTCGACGTTACCTCGGCCATGTACTGGCGAAGTGCCATAACATTTCACGTCTGGACAAGTTAGCCCTTGCCAGATCCTGCTTGGTAGATGATGCACCCACACCTGAAGTAGACTCTGATGAGCTGTGTGAATCAGTAGATGACATGAACATAACAGATGAATGATGCCAGGACACCCTGTCGCACCTGGACAGACCTCGGGTAAACCGGGTCCAAACACATCATTCCCTGTCAATCAATGCCTTCTACAAACACCACCCGGAAAATATCATGTGATTCTGATGCCACAGCCTCCCTGATCAGCCTTGCTTTCGCTACACATTCCAATATTCCCATCAGGAAAACCCAACATGCGGCTAGCCAGACTGATGGGAAGAGCAAGATGGCTGCCTGCGGTGAAACGCAAATAACCGTATCAAGAGGTCTGTGCAATGTTCAGCTGGAAGCAGTAATCGTGAAAGACTTGGACTGTGACATTTTGGCAGGCATGCCCTTCTTGAACGATAATAAAATGGCTATTGACTTTACCTCAGAAACTATTACGATAGAGGGGAAATTACATTTACCCTATGGAGCCCCCATTGACCCGTGTACTCATGATATACATGTACATCGGTCCAAGTTCTTCCTTGTCCGCTCCAAAAACAAAACAATCTTATTGCCATGTGATTATCTGGAAGAATCGGCCCCTGAAGGCTTACAAAGAGACACAGACATTTGCATTTAGCCCTGAAGTGACTCCCCCAGATCAGACTGGCCTGCTCCATCACTCACAAGTACTGTGGATGGTTACATAAGGATACCAAACTTGTCTACTGATCCTGTTATTATCAAACCAAATCAACATATAGCACAGATCCACTACATTTCCACACCTGAGGCCTCCTTGAAAGGATCACATCGAGCTCCTTGTGCCCCGTCCACACCAGTGTCTGCCAAACCATCTCATGGAGAATATTACTATAGTATTTGTATTGACCCAGATGACCAGTTATCACCTGCAGAGAAGTGTGCATTCCAATCCCTACACTCTTGATACGACCACGTCTTTGACCCCACCATTGGTTTGTATAATGATGCTTCTTGGAAACTACGCGCTTCTATTGTGATCGGTCCACTTGAACCACCCACACAAAAAGGTAGACTTCCTGTGTACAACCGCAACAATATGGAAGAGCTACAAAACAAAATGGATGAGGTTGAAGCGATTGGCGTACCAGCCAAACCTGAAGATGTCAATGTGACTGTTGAACATGTATCCCCCAGTTTCCTGGTGCGTAAAGCTAATGCGTCATCTCGTTTAGTAATATCATTTGTTAACATAGCAAGCTACACAAAATCTCCACCCTCTCGTGTTACATCAACTGATGCAGTCCTCAACTTCCAAGCTAAATGGCAATATGTGATCAATTCCGATATGACCAATTGTTTTTTTCAGTTGCTAGTGAAACATTCTTCCATGAAATATCTTCGTGTTGTTACACCCTTCAAGGGCACCAGAGTCTTCACTAGAGCAGCAATGGGAATGCCTGGTTCTACTGAGCATCTTGATGAGCTAATGTATCGTGCACCAGGCCATTTCATAAATGAAGGTGTTGTGATGAAAATTGCTGACGACCTGTATATAGGAGACACCATCCCTGCAGGCCTCCACAATTGGGAACAAGTGTGCAGTGTTTGAAACCAATAACTTGTGACTTTCAAATACAAAAACAGTTATATGCCCCCAAAACAACCACAACATGCATTCCCAAATATTCCACTCTTCTTGCACCACTTGAATTGGCTGTGGCAGGCAGGGAATCCCATGAATTGATTATTTGGACAAACACCTTGGAAGCTGACTTTCACATTGCACAAAATGCCCTCAAAGATACTAAGACTATTACCACTGCACGCCCCTCTGACCAAGTCATTGTCACTCATGATGAGGCTGTGAAAAGTGGTGGTGTGGGAACAGTCGTGTACATTCTTCGTGACGGCAAAATCAAACTGGGTGGTTATTTTTCTGCTAAGCTCAAACCACACCAGCTTCATTGGTTACCATGTGAGGTCAAAGCTCTAGCAATAAGCTCTGCCGTAAACCACTGGTCGCCTCATATAATTGAGTCCATCAATACAACACAAATACTCCCCGACTCAAAACCATGCCTGCAGGCATAGGAAAAATTGAAACGGGGCCAATTCTCCTCTAGTGCATGTGTAACTACTTTCATGTCCACCCTAAGTCGTTACAATGTGTTATTACAACACATATCAGCCTCTGTCAACCTACCAGCAGGTTACAGACTACAGTTGTGATTGGCTGGTTGCGCATCCCAACGGAGATAGTCCGTAATTGTGAAAATACTGTGTTTTCAGCATGCTGTACCTTCTGTTTAAATAAAGTTAGCTAAGTCAGGTTTGCTGCATCGCAGAGTTGCTTCATTGGTGATTATATAGGTGCACTGTCTTCCAGGCCAGGTGGGAACTTTATGGTGGGGAAGGACAATGATGTGACCCTGGCAAGAGCACAGTTCATACACCTGTATAAAGCTGACATCCAGGTGTTGTTTCGTATTTCAATTATCACAAATTAACGAGCTGGGAATTGTATGACAAAAATCCGTCCATATTTTTCTGACATTTTTATCTGTTAAATGTTGTTCACGGAATTTTAAAATACCAAAATGCTGATTTTTTAGACTGAAAAATGCTAATATGAAAAATAGAAGGATTTATAACTGTAGTCTGTGGCCAGCAGACTACGTATCTCACAATGCCATGGAATGCATGGATCATACATGCCAGATATGTACCGGGGTACCTTCATCACTGAAAGTGAAGAATCTACCATTGGGGGAATCACAGTATCTGACATTTTGAACAGTTCCTTCCCAATGCCATTCACAAATAGTGTTTCGTGGAAACGTGCTCAGCAAGATTGTCCAGACCTTCGCCGAGTTTACTCATACTTATTGCAGGGTACCCATCCTACCCGAAAAATGACAAAAATAAAAAAATGTGAAGCGATATCTACAACATACGACTATTGGTCCTGGTGGCTGTTTAGTAGTGAAGCGCTCAGGCCCTTTCTTGCCAGCTGCGTCACTAATTGTGATTCCTAACCACCTGCTGTATGGTCTTACAACTGCCTTACACCTAACATTGCAACATCCATCAAAGGCTCAGTTATTGAAAGCATTCAATTGTCATTATTTTGCATTAAATGCAGAAGCTGTTATCACTGACATCACCAATAACTGTGCACAGTGTGCTTCTCTGAAGTATATACCGCAGGAAGTTATGGATCAATCATCCTCACCACCTGCTACAATACCTGGTACCGCCTTTGCTGCCGATGAACTCTGTCGGTCCAGACAGAAACTTTTCATCCTCAAGGAAAGTGACTTCTTTTACAGTTGCCATAATAATTCCCTCAGAACAGAAAGTCCATCTCAAAGCAGCTATCATCGAATGCGCTGCTGACATAAAATCCCCTCAAGGAGCTTCAGTGAGAGTCGATGCTAGTACAGCTCTCCAAAGCCTCGTGGTTGATCCCACTTTGGTATGGCATGGTATATCCCTGGTAGTTGGTCGCATAAAAAACAAAAATTAAAAATCCAATAGCTGAGAAAGCTGTCCAAGAGCTCTCAATTGAACTAAGAAAACTACACCCTGATGGTCATCCTATTTCTGCTGTTGACCTTGCAGTAGCTGTAGCTACACTCCATGGCCACATCGGAGACAGAGGACTCCGTGCCCGTGAAATGTTTTTTCAAAGAGACACTTTTTGCAATCAGCAAATTAAAACTGATGACACTATACTGGCAGAACAACAGTACGAACATCGCCTTTCCAGCCATACACCAAGTGCCAAATCTAAAGCTTTCCGTGGTCTAATACCAGTGTCACCAGCCCTACACACTGGAGATTTGGTGTACCTAAAACGTGATCATATGAAACATACAGCCAGAGACCGGTATATAATCATTAGGTGTGATTCAGACTTTGTCATTGTACAAAAATTACTTGGCTCAACATTTCGATTGAAAGCTTACAAAGTCAAACCTACAGAAGTGTACAGAGTACCTAGTGCTCAGATATCACCTGAATTGTATGACTCCTTCAGGAGTCCATACGATGAGCCAACCTCAGACTCTGAATCAGACTGTGGCTCCATTGACTCTAGTCGACTGGACCCACCATTATCCAATCCCACTCTACCGCACCATACTAGACCCTCCGATGTTGACTTTCATAACCTGCAACCATTAGATGGCAGACCTCACCACCAGCATAACCCCCCATCATGGATGGCTAATGACACTTGGCAATTTTAGTACACATTCAAGGTCAGATACAAGGACTACAGGCATTTGCAAGTTATGTCTCCCGGTGGAAGCTGGGGGACATATTGTTTTAGTGCCCTTTTCTTCCGCTTTTTCTTGTTGTTGTTGTTGTTCAGGTTCTTCAACACTTGGTTTCCGTGCGATAAGTCTTCAAGGACTTGACAGAATTTGATGAAACTTAGTAGGATTATGTATCTAGGCAAGACCTAGGTTGGGATTGTATTTGGGTGACCTTGACCTAATTTTCAAGGTCACAGGGTCACTTATGTGAAATTGGTTTCCCTGCGATAAGTCATGAAGAACAGGATGGAATTTGATGAAACTTGGTAGGATTATGTATCTAGGCAAGACCTAGGTTGGGATTGTATTTGGATGACCTTGAGCGAATTCTCAAGGTCACAGGGTCATTTATGTGAAATTGGTTTTCGTGCGATAAGTCTTGAAGAACGTGATGGAATTTGATGAAACTTAGTAGGATTATGTATCTTGGCAAGACCTAGGTTGGGATTGTATTTGGATGACCTTGAGCGAATTCCTAAAGGTCACAGGATCACTTATGTGAAATTGGTTTCCGTTCGATAAGTCATGAAGAACAGGATGGAATTTGATGAAACTGGTTGGATTATGTATCAAGGTAAGAACAAGGTTGGGATTGTATTTGGGTGACCTTGACCTAATTTTCAAGGTCACAGGATCATTTATGTGAAATTGGTTTGTCTGCAATAAGTTTTGAAGAACTTGATGAAAATTGCTAGAGTAATGTATCTAGGTGAGAGCTAAAATAGGATTGTAATTTTCAAACAAACTTGGTCATTTGTAATTTGTTATCACCTGTAGCTTATTCAGAGACGTAAGTGTTCCACCGGGAGACATTTGATTTTCTGTTGGAAAATCAGTCCGTTCTAGTTATAACTGTGTCCAGGTTACACTGATATAAAAGACTTATATTATTGTAACAAAGGCGAGAAAGAGAGACAAATAACTGCACAATGTTTATTTGTTAGATTGTTGCACTTTTACTTGAACATGAACATTATGTTATTCCTTAATTACTTTTCTTGTAAATCTATGTTCTAAAGTATCCAAGCGAGAGAGAGAAAAGTGTCTGCACCACGATGTTCTTTTGTTAATAGTCAAATGAACTTTCGTACTAGGTGAGGTGACTCTCTGGCTATCTGAGGGCGGCGTGGTCCTTGCCCGAGTGACATTTTACATTACCATTGTTAATACCGGAATAAAAGCTTTGCCTATCCATCTCGGATCTAAATTGGCGATGGAGGTATAATACATGTACCTCCATGTGGCTACGCAGATGTTCGCTTCGTCACCATGCAGTCTGCGTATTTTCTTTGCCTTCCATGTAAGGAATTGTCACTCCTGCATTTATCTGTGTCCAGATTTGTTCGATCGAAGGTTTTATGTGAAAATATAATGTGAAAATTTAGCACCTTGGCCCAATAATCTTTGCGTGAATACGACCCATTCACCAGCTCAACATTGCACAGGCACATGGGAAAGAACAAGTTTGATTGGACAGTGAGCGACACATGATCAAATCCACCCAATGGGGAGCCTGGAATATCCTAAGCACATTTATAATGAGGGAAAATAAAAATAGATTCTCGTTTTGGGTCATTTTTCGAGGGACATCCCAGGAATATTTTTTGCTTAGCCAATAAAAGAGCTTTTTACATAGAAAAACGAAAATCTAAGAATTCCAGCAGTTTAAAACATAATGACGGACGATGCAAAACATCACGACCACAAAGGTACAAAGTCACTAAGTTTTAAGGGTAACTTTTACAGTTGTATAATTCAAAATGTCTTGAAAAATGTGCAGTTTTTGGCTTTTGATCCATTTGATAAGAGTATATATTTTTTTACGGCAAAATCCAAATAGCCATCTGCGAGTATTGAAGTTTGTCTACGATAATATACACACGCTTGCAGGTAAATAAAATTGTGGGCCAGCGGGAAGTTGATGAAGGTTGGCTTGCATTGCACACAGCTGGACTCTACAATGGTGGCAACCCATGTTCACATACATTTCAAGTGTGCTCCAACACCGCGTGCTAGGGGTAATGAAAAATCAAACTGTCAGCAAACTGAAAATGCATGTTTCACCACTGATGTGATATTTTAGGTAAAATATAGGCATTGTTCAGCACAGTCCATGCTGTAATCACTAGCATTAGCTGTGGCATCCATTGTAAACATGAAGGTGTGGGCCACTTGCTGATTCAACAATCAGGCCAACAATGGAATGCATGATTAATTACGGTCCATGAAAGTTCGTTACAACTCAGTATGAACAGGTCTGTTGTATACAAACTTGTTCTAAATAATTTTCCCCTTTTATACCAGTCAAGACTGGTTCCTTTTTAAAAGGAAACTTGTGGTGTATTTTTAAGGGTTGGTGCATAGTGTGTGACTGTAGCAGTAGTTTGTGACATCAAGGAGATTGCACTAACTGTATGTGATGACCTGTTTTTTGTCAATGTTGTAATGATAATGGTAGATTTTATTGACAGCTTAATGGGATGAAAACACATGAAATTGTCCCCTGTAAACTGAAAAGATCACATAATGAGCTCTGTGTAATATATAAACAAGTAATTTGTAATTCAGGCAATCTTTTCTTTGCTCATAATAATTTGCAAGCAGAGAAATTAAAGATAAAAAAAAAAAAAATAATCAGTTCAAGTTATTCCATGGAGTTGGTGATTACCAACTTTGGGTCAGCTTTAAGGGTTTACTCTGATTCCTCTCTAGGAAAAGAAAAAATTGTACTTTACCTAATGAAAGTAGGACTTCAACAGCTTAGATGAAAATTTGCATGCATGTGCTGTCATAAGGTTGTTACTGACTTGTGAAGTATCAAGATCATTAAACATTGCTGTCATATGAGAGTCTCATATGATCTGTATCTGGGTATTTTTACAGAACATGGATTCCTGTTTGCATATTGCCACAGGTCCACAGTCTTTGTTCCTGTGGAATACATCTCCATCACGTGGTTTCAGCTTTCAATTTGTGTGATCCTGTTCTCAGTTTTCTGGTGTTTTTGTGACAATCTTGATCAAGTCTAGCATCTTTGGCATATACATATAAGCCATGGACTGTGAAGGTGGTGCTGATGTCATGATGTGTTATTTGTGTTTGTGTTTGATGCTCTTGCCTGATTTATGACAGGTTCTATAAATAGTTTTGTAGTGTTATTTGACAATATATTCAATTCTATCGAATATCTTGCCGTTGCTCATTGGCATGATTTTGCTGTCATGATTGCAAAGTTAAGTCGGCTGGCATTGGAATCTGTATGTGTTGTGGTGTTGCTGAAAAGGATACCTTTTTGCTGTTTTATATTAGCTTTCTCACTTGCTATGCCTAATGCTATGTTAATCATATATGTCGGCATCTGAGAACAAACACATAGGAGCTCCTACACCATTAATAAATATTTTTTGTTTGCCCGTGTCAGATCATTTAAGGCAATTCACGTATCCCCATTGCAAAGTACTGGACAATCAGCTGTTCTGCACAAGTCACTCTGCATGGAACAGATCATCTCTTGTTTTGACTAAAATGAAGAAAACTTTCAAAGGTGTCCCATTTTTAACTTACATGGTCTACCACTTCATCCCTTTGTGGAGCGTTTGATCTGGGCGATCCTAGATATGTATGTGAATCTGTATGCTGTGTCATCATGTCTCCATTAGGAAAGTTTCTCTGTCTGCCGAGTTTACAGTCATGTACTTTGATTTTGTTGTGTTAAGTTTAATATGGATCTGATTTGTTTCTTCCATTAACAAAACTAGTGTTTTCTGTATTGTAGCTTTTGATGTTGAGAAGATGTTATCATCCGTGAATATAAAACAGTGGATTGACTTAAGGAAACCAATGTATCAGTATTTTTTATTTAATAAATGGTTGAGGCATTATCATATATGTAAACAGAAAAGCACTTGAAGATTTGCCTTTTCTCATTCAAACTGCTCTACACATGTTGCCGTTTAACACTCATGTAAATATTAATTCATGTCCAAATATGAATAAATATAATGATTTATCAAACATTTTTCAGATCTGTATGCTTCTTCTGTTTCAAAAAAAATATTATTGGGACCACCTGTAATCTAATTTCATTTCATCAACTTTCAAATGACAATTTTTCTAAATAATTACAGCGTTTGTCTAAATTAAGAAAATTTGTACTTCTGTAACTGTTTTGGTCTTCTGCGCCGTTACTTTTAGGTATTGAATGGTTTTACCTTTCAACATTGTTGCGTGTGAGAACTGTGCAGATAGCCTGTTAAGTGGAAGCCAACAGAGGTGTGAAGCACAAGTAAACAGACTAATTATATGTTACTTTATTGTGTCAGGTGATCACCAAGGAGAACATTCTTGAGGTGCAGTCATTGCGGGAGTTCTTCTCCACTCTCATTGCCAACCATCTTGATCAGACCTGGGTCAATGCCAGACTGGATTTCCTGGCCAGCAATGCTGCGCAGACTGTGGACGGAGGTCTTATTGCTCGTGAGATTGAGACCATAGTTGGGGTAAGTTAACACCAGTGATTCAATTAATAAATGATACATGTAGTAGATGTGGATATGTTGCATATTTTTTATGTCACATGGTTCAGCCGTATCATGCTCTTCACACTGAAATGATAAGATACGCATTTAAAAAATTCAGAAATATTTTATTTATCACAGGTCAACCAGGCTTGAGAAACTACAGAAAAAATGGTTACAATTGTGACAAATGGTACTTATATGCACATACAGAACCCATTTTCAAACAACTGAAAATTAAACTAGCTGACCATTAAACATGTGAACAATTCAAATTTATTACAAACATGAACACAATCTCGTGCTAGCACATTTTCAGAATGTACACATAAACTTGTCTTCCTAAATTCATGCTCTAATCATGGAGGTATAATAGGGTAGACGGACAACTGGAGAACTTCTTAAGTTAGAGCTATATTGCCGCCACTGATAAAGATCAGAATTATTGGATCTCGCTAGCCTGTGATAAGTGGAATACACACAGCTGATGCACACATCAGATGGGCCCAGTGACCTACTTCAGCCCTTACCCATCTTCCTCATTGTGGTAATGTCCATTATGACCCATATTAAAATCCCAGCATTCTGATGTGAAAGTATTCATACATTCATGAGTAAAATTTTACTTCCCAACATGGACTGACACATAATTACATTCCAAATCGTCATTCTATGTGATACAAAGTACCCCCATGCCAAGTTTCCGGAACAGCAACATACCGCAAAGTATACTTTTTGTCGTTAAAAACTCCAAGATAAATGCATTTTCCTGCCGTTATTTAAAGGACACTACTTCAGCAAAATCTTCATAAGTTAGCTAAAACCCATCACACAAATATCTTGCACATATGTACATTTTCTTTACCTCCACTGAAGAAGAGCTACTGTTGATCAAAATAAACCAGTGCAAAGCATGCTGGGATTGTGCTAAAGCCTGGGCTGGTGGTGTGGTGATTTACATTGGACATCAGAGGTCCACCTTACCGGGCAACACGCTTTTGAAGTTCAAAGGCTCTTAATGGGTTCATGGCTGATTAAACGTGTGTGTATTCCACAGTTGTCCCTCCACCCTATAATACCTCCATGCTCTAATACATGGAACAAAAAAAAGTGTTTTTAAAAACGTACCAGTCTTACACTGCCAAAAAAGCATTTGTTATGAAATAGTAAACCCACTAAACAGGACTCTTACAACTTTCAAAGAAAAAGTATGTACATGTACTCATGACAGACAAGGCTTTTCAGTCTACATAAAAACATTTTACAGATAGTTACAGTAACACATATTCAATAGCAAACTGCTATATTTGTTACCAACAAAATTGTATTTAGTGGATTAATAAAATACTATTACGTTATCTCTTTACATATGCTGCAAATTGCAAGTATATTTTTTCTGCTTGCGAAACTAGATACAATGTACTGCTTTTCCTACAGTAATTACATATCTTAACCGCACATTTTAAGCAGGTGGCTACCATGGTGGCAGCTTATTGCCTTAATGGGAGTCTCTGTGATTCATTCATGGTGGTATTTTATTTTTTCCTAGACCTGTCTTATTGATGCCCTCACAAATTCACACTTAATGATGGCCCTTGTCCCAATAAAGTGCACATTTGGTATGGCATTTTGTCAGCAGAAAATGTGGCTTCTGGGTACAATTTTAGGTGATTTCTAAGGCTAAGGAAAAGCAACAATAACATGTGAGACATATTATGGAGCTTTTCCTCATATTTAATGTGCACTTGGTGTCCCAATGGATCAAGCATTTTCAGTATATATGTATTAATTATGTAATGTTACCTCTCGACAACCGTTCGCCGATACTTCTGTGTCTGGGTCAAATGCCCATGAATTGAGTTGAGTTTGACTGACATGATCTGAAAACCTGATGGTCCTGTAGCACTATCTCTTGGTTCTTGTGGAACTGATGGTGACTCCTGGTGCACATGCTCCCCATCTTATCCTTCCTGTTTTGGGTGCCCTAACTGGCTTGCCTTTCAAGTTGAAGCTGTGTGAACTTTGTTCACACTCACTGCAATAGTGCTTTAAGCATGCCCTAATCTGTGAAAAACCTTTTCTCAGCAGTCTGGGCATCTGCGGAGACTCAGATAGCTGATTTCTGTGATCAGTTACCACTGACATAGTAAGTGCAAAGATGGTCATTTGGCTTGGTACTTGAGATTTTCAAAATGGCATCCCAGCAAACAGAATACAGAGAGAGGGAAAGCAGTTCACACCAGGCTATTGCCTCCTTTTGGAGGGAATCCATGGGTGTTGATCCAGTGGCCACTTTATCAGCGTCTTCATCCTTGTTGGATCGCGGACAAAAGCTGGACTCAAGGAACCACTACATGGCATGTGGAGGTTGAGCATCATCATGTTTTGTGCCAATGCTTGGGCCTGATAGGGAACCTACCCAAATCCAGTCTTCTGCCAGAGCAGATTTATGTCTTTCTCGCCATCTAGTTCCACCTGGTTGCCTACATCTGTTGCCCTTCAGAAGACATGAGGGAGAGACTTCAGTCAATGCTCATGTCCTTTCTGACCGGCAAGGTCCGCTCGCCACAACAGTGGCTGGCCCTATTGGGCTCCCTGTCCTCGGTGGACTCCCAGGTCCCAATCAGTTGTCTCCACCATTGCCCGTTGCAGCACACTCTGCCGGGCAGATGGACAACAGAGCAGGGCTATCAGGCCCCGGTGCTGATTCTCAACGAAGATCACTCGCACCTCCAGTGATGGACTGTGAGGGATAAGGTCATGAGGGGACAAACGCTGGAACATTTTCAGGCCCAGCTCACCATTTACATGGACTCTTCTTGGTCCGAGTCGGGAGCTCATGTGGAGAGCCAGACCTGTGCCCAGTGAGGGCTCTTCGCTGGTACCTTTCCCGAAGGACAGACTCAGAGAACAGAGGTCCGCCCTCCTTCTACCTCTGAGTAACCCAAGAAAGGAGCAAGTTTGTAGAAACACGATTTTGTCATGGATAAAGCAGATGATCTTTAAGGCCTATGAGATCTTGCTGGAAAGGCCTGGAACCTTGCAGCTTGTCTCACCCAGTGCTCACAAGGTACGAGCCTTCATTGCCTCCTAGTGCACCCTGGGGAACATTGCGTTTGTCGACATTCTGCGGGCCTGCCACTGGCAATCGTCTTTGACTTTCGCCGAGCTCTTCTTGTGTGACATGATAGTGCTAGAGGATGGCATGTGTGCTTTTGCAGGCATAAACGGCTCCTTTGCTTAGGTTCTGAAACTTGTTTGTTAGGCCTTCCAGATCCCATCAGAGCAGCCACCATGTTTCAGTGTATGGCACTCGTGTGATTTAGATCTGACGCAGGCCTATACATTGGCGCATTTCTTAGTGGGCCTTGTAGGGCTTTGTGTCTAGTTGACATAATTTCAAACAGTTTCAGGCAGTTAGTCATGTTGTCCCTGCTTGTTGCCAGTTTGACACAGGACCCCACTGCCCATGGAACCATGTACTGCCCCCTGGCGCCCAGCAGTTTCACAACTAGAACTTGTAAAGATCTCCAGGCCTGATGGAGCTGAAACCAATAATGTCTACCCACAAAGCTGACAGTTGTTATGTTGGAGGGCAAGCACTGAAGGGTCCAGTGCGGTCCCATGATAGTTGGTACGGAAGGTTTCCAGTTTCGGCTGGATTCTGTTGTTGGCGGTCCAATTCCACATAGCTCTGAGGTTTTTCCATAAGGCGTTGCCTCCTCACACATACAGATGGTTAACCCCAAGCTGCCAGTCCTGTCAGTCATTTGAGCTCAGTGTGCCAGTCACGTTACACCTGCCTTTTTGCGATTGTATATCGGCAAATAGATAATGTTAGTAAAACCTGTCGACCACCAGAGAAGCCCTTCCCCCCCCCCCCCGACCAACCCTGCTTCCTCTTACAGCTTATATCAGCTGACCAATCTCCAAAAGGGGAAGGAGGAGATGGGGTCCATGTGTATCAGGAGTCACCATCAGTTCCAGAAGAACTGAGAGATGGCGCTACCGGACCGTCAGGTTTTCAGATCAAGTCAGTCAAACTCAGCTTGATTCATGGGTGTTCGACCCAGACACAGAAGTCTAGGCAAATGGTGGTTGAGAGGTAAGTGTAGTTACTAATACTGATATTACTCAAAATATATGTATCGTATTAATTTTGGAACTGTGAAGTGCTGAAAGTTAGGTTACCATTTATCTCTTTCTAGTGTTGATACAATTTGAAAAGTCATGGTGGTTATCATACAACATTAAAACAAATCTCTGTCAGATCATGATATATTTTAGAAGCACTATAACACATAGAATGTATGCATATTTTGTACAGATAATAGATTAAATTTTAATACAATTCTTAGTCCATCTTCATTGAAAAACATACATCATTTTCCATATGTTTACATCAACTTTTTACATCAGTGATCACGTAACTCAATGCCAGGAGCTATAGAGAAATATTTTCCTTTTTGTCATGTCCTTGTGTGCTTTTGCATGCTTGTAAAAATCACTGCTGAAAGCCTTTATTAGCCTATTTTTCATATGTATTAGTTTCAATGTATAGCTACACAATTAGAGACATACATGTGACTGGACGTGTACTAGTACTGCCACTTGTTCTTAAAAGAGCCATTTAAGGTAACATGAAATGTTTTTACTTCAGAATACATCATGTGTCGATACACTGGATGCTGTCCTTACATTGTTAATTTCTGCGGGTGGGTGGTAGATATCCTGTACTGCGACTCATATAGTCACAGGCCTTCTGTAAGATTCCATACACTACACGCTGCTACATGATGTGGCAGTATGTGTGTATGAATCCACCCATCATCACTATATCTTCACATTTAACTCATCAGGTTCCTGTAGGAATTTCCAAGGACTTCTCTGGCTCAGACATTCCCATGGAAAGGTTGGGCGAAGAAAACACAAAGAACATGTAAGTTATTGTTATTATTATTATTATTATTATTAGTTTTTGATCAAATTCCTGCAAAGATACATGTGATTATGAATGCCTGCAGGAGGTGTATTTTTTCTTGAATTTTTGTACACTGTAGGAGCCTTTTAAACATATATGCCATGTTTAATGTCTCACAACATGTCCTTGATGGTGTACATAGGGCACTGGGACATTAATGTAAAAATACATAGATAATTTACACTCGGATGATCTTTGTAGATCCCAAGCATCTATTGAGTACATTGTTTGATATTGGTGACAAACTTTCCAGTATATTTATAGCTGACATTATTAAACAATAATGACCTGTACAAGTAATTGAAAAAGAAGTACATGTACATGTATTGCCAGAACTTTGTGTCTTGGGTGGGTCCCATGTGAGCAAATTATGTGTCTGATCAGGGAGTGTGTGGGGAAGGAGTCTCTGCTTGGGAGAAATTTTGTGGCTATGTGTCAGATAAGACAGATATGTTGAGTTGATATGTAATCGTGCATATCATTTTATATGTAACTACATGTATTGTTATACCGGTATTCTTGCTTGTAGCCTAATGCACACAGAATTGAAATATCACTGGACTTGCAACAAATCAGTTTTTATCTTCATTCTTGCTGAAATTGAAAAAAGCAAATTGATGTTTTCATAGGGAAAAATTTCATTTTTTACAACATGATTGACAAGTTACAGTGAAAATCACCTTTCTGCAAAGTCAAGCCCAATTTATCATGTTGATCAAGAATCTGCAAATATAGAATTCTCAGGAAAAGTTAATCACATTGATGTTGACTTGGCGGAATGTGCTTTAAACAACAATTGTTTGCAGATTTACAAAGTGTGTGTGTGTGTCAAGTCATTGGTCATTTCAGCGAAAAATGTCCTTTTATTAACTTGTTTACAAACAAACTGCACGAAAATAAGCTGTCCCATAGGCACAGACATGAGTGCATACTCCCTCCTTGGTATAGGCTCCATGGTCTGATTTCAACTGAGTATTCAGGGTCACAAGTCTACAAATACAAACCAGTTTCCTGAACAATAACTGTAGAATTACAAAAAAATAAAAAAATAAAAAATAATAATAAAGTGTGGTATGATAACATATTCTTATACTGTGAGGCCTTTTAAATGTGGGAAATTATTAAAGGTGAGTCTTATCTTATTTGAAGACCACAGAGCTTTCAGGTGAAATTTGCTTCATTGTAATGTAATATTAGTTATTCACTGTTTTAGTGTGAAATACAGGAAGTATCTCCCCCAAAGACAGCTGTATTACCCGAGGCGAAGCCAAGGGTAATACAGCTGTCTTGGGGGAGATACTTCCTGTATTTCACACTAAAACAGTGAATGACGATTTTATCCCATTTTTGATGATGTAATTTCATGCCCCAAAAATACACATGTTGTCAGAACTGATATTAGATTTGATGTGAGGTCTCATTATGCAATCACAAATTCTTGAACCACTTTCATGACTCATATTCACTTAACATGGACAGGAGTAATATTAGACCAAGCCAAAAAAAAAAAAAACAAACCCTTCCAGGGGTTTCCTGTGATATGGCTGAACATCCCTGGTACATAGGTCTGCATTTTGAATTTTTGCCCAACTTTACCAGATTTTTGCTGTAAATTACCATATTTTAGAGCATTTTAGCCTTAAATAATTATAAGCAAAATTTGAAAAAAAGTTTTGATTCATCCATCTGAATAATAAAATTGATGTCAGAGGTTTTGTGGCAGGTATGGAAGGTGACCGGAAATGAAGGATTTTTTTTTTTTTTTTTTTGCTTGGCTTTATAAAAAGGAAATGAAAAAAGGTCAACAAACATTGTTCACACATCAATTTATATGCAATGCAACAAATAATTCAGTCCACAAATTAATGCTTCATAACAGGTCTAACATCCAACATTGGCACCCAGAATGGCAGGCAAACCCATAACAAATAATGGTGCATTGTTTATGCACAAATGGGAGTCAACTTATATCAGACATTTCCCATCTCTTGTACAGAAATAAACAAGTCACGACTTCTCATTTTGTTGTTAAGAAGATTAAATTGCTTCCAATCACATGTATTGTAAATTTTATACACTAAAATAACATTTACTCTAGCTGCACAGTGTATTACATTTCAAATTGAACCCATACAGAGTTCCACTGTATTTCAGTGTTTTCATTTTGTAACTGGTGTATTAGTATTCAAGCAGTTGGACTGTAAATCATATTTCAAATTAAAATTAATAATGAATTTTCGTTTATTTGGTTACATTTCAAGATGGTTAAATTGTTTGAATCACGTTTTTCAAATTGTATCCCCTAGAATATATCACAAGTAGCTGGGCCACATTTACTCTAGAACTACAACTTCAAATTGAACGCATGTCCCATTGTATTTCAATGTTTTCATTTTGTTACTAACATATTCAAGCAGTTGAAGAGCTAATCATATCAAACTATAATGAATTTTCATTTATTTGGTAATTGAAATATTCAAGTTCCGAATATTACAGTTAACAAGCTGCAATGGTGGTCTTTGTTTTGGAGAAAATGTTTTTGTTATCTGTGTGTGAGTCTGACTGTGGGAAACTGAACCTTCAAAGTTGTCAAAAGAGGAAAACAGTGAATCCACATCTACTGATAACTCTTGCTCTGCAACATCACTGGTAATATTTGCATCTTGACATGTGTTGCTTAATTGAACTGGTAATGTGAGAACATCATGCAAGATTCAGATTGATTTATTACTGCAGGCATGTCCAAAACACTATTCTCACTCGATGTTGTACCTGTATTACCCTCAGAAGATGAAGTGTTAGGGACTGTTGTAGCCACACTACATCCATCATGTGAGTCCCTAGTCAGTGTCACTGAGCTGGCAGCTTCTTCGTCAACAGCTGGTACATTATCAGTGTTACGTGGCGATGCAACAGGCACTTTCACACCCATTGCTGTGGACAGGGCTTGCCCCATATGAAGTTTTCACCATCTGAAACCCTTTGATAAAGGACAAGGGATGATACGCTTTTGTGTCCAGTTACGGCCATAATCTGGGAGGCATTAAATTTAGAGTGACTAAGAATAGTCGCCCCCCCCCCCCCCCCGTCACACGTATGCTATGATTGGTATATTGCTGAGACAAACCACATTTCTGGCTCAGACACTTCATGAAGTCCTGGAGTGCATTCTTTCCTATAGGGCGCTTTGTGAACCATATGGCTTCATCATCAAGAAAAGAATTCGTTGGGTACTGTCATAATCTGTTGCATTCTGGATTGAGCTTTCAAATATATATTTCGTACGAAGTGACTGGGCACAGTGGATGCCCTGGCGCCTCGGGCATATATCCTGTAAATGACTCGGTGTCATTTCCTCTGTGGTTCTTAGTTACTTCATCTACAGCTTTGCATACATAGCTGCAAAGGAAAATGCAAAAATTAATGAAAGTCTATCCATAAAACATAGGCCCTCCACTCATGGAGTCATTGGACCTATAAGATGAGACCTATTATATGTCCATGCTCCACTTGACTTTTATTTAAATGGAAACATAGATAAACAAAACCCCACTAGCTAACACAATTTTAATGATCCTTAACTAAGATGTAGGAATTCAATCAGTATTTTATGTACATTACCTTTTCACATGTTTATTATTTTTTCCCTCCCTCTTTGAAAACATGGGATGCAATACACTTCAATTGTTTTTCTGATAGTTTAGGATAAAGTTTGGAGGCCTGCAACACTTGAGTGGACATTAAGGAAACAAAGGCAAACCTAGGTAGGATAATAAACTCAAGGTCAAGGAAAGAATTTAGACAGTTTAGATACTCATTGAATTACATTTTCACACTGGAAAGTTGCATGGAATACATACAGTTTAGAGTAGAGGCAAAAAAAAAAAAGAAGAAAAAAAAAGTAAGTGTGTTTGGGGGGGGGGGGGGCTTCCCTCAATGGACCAAAATTTGTAGGGAGGCATATATTCCTACTTTTTATTTTCCTTCTTTTTTTCAAATTGTGAGTAGGTAGGTAGGTAATTCTTTTTTTTTTTTTTTAGTGCTGGCAATCTGAGTGGGTCGTTATAGTTTCTTTGTTTAATATTCCACACTTTGGGTAGGTAGGTAGATATTTACATTTTTTTTTTTTTTTTGGAAAAAGGGTAGGGAAGTACCCGGGGGGTAAGTAAGATGATTAGAGACGGGTTGGTCGGGTTAGGGGCCAGATTTACATATTTTGGCAGTTATTTGTTATTTTAAGTTGCCTGGTCAGAGTTGTTTTACATTATTTACTGTAGTATTTATGCCTCCCTGATCCCCACTTAGTAGTGACTTACCGAAGTTTGGTGTCTGGATCCACCTTGATCAAGAAGGATTCTTTTGTCATATCAGCCATATTTTCAGCTCCACGTCTAAAAAAGTACAGCCTAACATCAAATTGCACTTTGTTTAATAAACCTGTTGGTATATTGATATCCATCAGTTTTGAACTGTACAACTTCTGTCTGTCTGCCTCTTTGATTAGAGGGTAATGATCAACACAGCCTTTCCTGCTGGATTTGAGTTCTGAAAGAGCCATGTTGTATGCCTGATTAGAGCTCCTGAACGCTTCGTCTTTTGTTAAGTCATAATGTTTATTGAAAGGTGGAGATTGTAAGTATCTTTTTAGGGAGTTTCTGAAGTGCTTTATGGAAGACACCCGGTAAAACTCTCCAGTTTGCGTCCTTGCGTCCATGGAAAACTTCCCCAATAAAGTGTCCAGTTCTTGGGGTGACAGATTTTCGAAGTCTTCACTCCCACCTGCTTCCTTAAGATATGCCTTTAACAAACGTGCTGCTCCTTCATTTGCTTTTACTGTGTTTTTGGGGGTAGCCTTCTGTCTCTTCGCCTCCCTCTCTTCATCAGTTAAGTGTGCAAATTGACGTTTAGATTTTTGTGGCTGCTCTTCGCTGATCGACCCGCTGCTGCTGCAGTTCACTTCACAGTCCGCCATCATGTTGTCGTCTGCAGCGCGTCAAGGATTGTATCGCATGACAGAGACTTCTGGTGGCTGATCGATGCACTAACCAGATAGGGAGATACAGCGAGAATACCGCTGTATTCCCCGGCCAGTTACAAGAATACCGCTGTAATCCCCGGTCAGTTTCAGGAATCGCGCTGTATTTCACCTTTGCAGTAATTAATGCACAAATAAGGGTAATACAAAGAGTGTACCATAGCTATTGACCAATCAGAAGCCAAGGATTTATCAAAAATGGGATAATACACAGGATTTGACCAGAATGCTTCATTAATTGCCATGGTGAGAGCTACTTCAAAGTGTATGCAGTGACACCTGCTGTATGCAACCTCTGCCGTTAGCAGCCACAATTTGCTTTTTGTGATCACTAGGCTCAGACATAGGACTCAATTTCTTTGTAAAATTTACCTGTGGTGACCTGTCACCTGCTGTATGTGGCCACTTCTTGGCAGAAGGGGTGGTCACATACAGCCGGTGCCACTGTGTTGGTGACTTTTACTGAGCCATTTATGATGCATGTTACAATGGGATCTGTGGTAGATGGAGACACAAGTTTGTCTTTGAAGAGCAAAAGGTTGTGTACAGGGTGTTATTGTTTTGTTTAATTGTGCTGCAGGCATCATGCACGACATGAAATAATCATGAAAATATTTTTGTTTGCTTTACATACAGCGGTGTGGGAGAGCTGTATTTTCGCATGGACAAGTTACGAAACTGGAATGGTGGCAACCAACAGACACTGGCTGGCTTTGAGAAAATCAGGACAGTGGGGAAAGGTAAGACCACAGCCAACCATCACCGTGACCGATGTGACTGATGACATCAAAAGTTTCCTGTATTGACCATAAGGGGAGCATGTAAAAGTCACATTTAAAGGTCTTTTTTTTCACACAAAGAGATTTTGTGTTACCATGACACAAACAATGTTTTTGAGAAACACCTGAAAAATGTTCAAATACAGATTTCTGTACACAAAAACCATGTTCTATGAGGCAATATAGCTATAGGTGCTTTGTGAGTGAATATATTTCAACATCATGAATGGCATAGATGATGTGTTGATAGGATGTATGTAGCATTTTGGACAGCACAGAATATTGTTTTTGAAGGAAGGGGGACATTGTTTCGGTGTGAGTCCACATTGGTTTTTGGGGAGAAACTGGGTCTAGATAAAAACTTAATATTGTTATGGTTTGATGCTTAATCATAAGTGTGGGACAACTCAATACCTGGCTATTAAACTGAATTAAATGCCCACTAAATTATCTGTTTATACTAACAGTGTACATAGTTTGATGAAGTATTGCCGTATGAGGCTGTATGTCCACCTTTCTAGATAACTCAAGCAGTCATTCCTCACTATTAGTTCCTGGGTAATGTTTCCTACCTCAGGATGCCCGTTCATTCTCATGTTCCTTTTAATCTAAGGCCTTAGATTAAACAAAGTTAAAAAAATCAAGTTTTGTCTTTCTATCAAAAAGAGATCTAACCCAACGTGTACTAATTTGTGGTTGAACATGTTCACACACTGTGTCAAGTGCCCACTGTTATTGTTAGTGAAAAGCTGGGAGACAAACAAGACATTGATATTTAGTCATTCCATACTATGGTCACAGGCCTTGGTCAGTAGTTCTGGCACTGCCTGGCAAGTCATACTGCAGCTGCCCTTGTAGCAGCTGCAGCATGACTTGCCAGGCAGTGCCATAACCACTGACTTAAGATTATGGGCATGTTGGTACTGAACAAAAGCTCTTTTCATGAAAAATTTTAATATGCAATTGTCGTCTTAAATCTTGGTGAATATACGTAAATATTAGGGGCTGGTATGGAATGAGTTAAAGCAGGCCGAAGCAGTGTCATATTTGGTCAGCTGTGAGAACATCTTTGATGCAGCTGACCTACATTATGAACCTTTCTCTGTTTACATTATATTATCAACCTCTCAACAACTGGGGGCCAGATCATATTCAAGTTGAATTGAGATATGTGGGATACATGTATGTCATTGGGTGGGTCTTGAATTGTTTTGCCCAGTCATTCCTCTCATAGGGATGATGCACAGCATTTGATGGTCCCAAGCATGTGGACTTGATTACACGACAAACACGACAAACACGTTTGGTGTCTCATTGTCTGTGTTGAATGATATGATCCCTGCAATATAGGCCTTCTTATGTCATACAAGGCTGACATAAGGCTTGGCCCACAGTCAATAAGGGCTCCATGCAGTGCTGTCATTGACCTGCAAGCCAGGAGCCACACAGTGTGCGGTGTGTAGTGAGGGTAGACTAACTACTCAAGTATTATTTACATGTCATGTGGAACTATTCATAAAAACACTGTTACCACCATGACCGCATTGCCATGTTTTTTTTTCAACCTTACCAGGCTTGTAAATGACAAGGATACATGTTGCCGCCCCCCCCCCCCCCCCCAACACACACACATATACACACTCACATTTTTCATGCTGAAGAGAAGGTCAAGTCACTGGAAAAAGGGTAATAAATAATAGTTTGCGGCACGTGCACTGTGTGACCATTCACTTGATTGCATTGGGGATGTCGGTAAGAGGACCTGTACCTTCCTGATTGCATGTCATCCAGTGGAGGGCTCCACTTGCCCAGTCTCATGCTAACTTATTTTTTGCTTCCATCTTTTGACAAGTGTGCCTTGCAGATCAGTTTAATGGTCTGCATTGAGAATGCTATAAACTTACCCCAGCTATCTGATAAGATGGCAATGGTGTCATAAATAATACATGTAGTTCATGAACAAATACAATAGTCCCTCCTTTGAAAGACCACTCCTTTGGGAGACCACCTCCTTTGAGAGACCACAGTTGTCAGGTCTTTCTGTAGTACTTTTCGTGCTATTTATACCTCCTTTGAGGGACCACCTGCTTTATGTGACCACCTTTTGGGTG
Organism: Hermodice carunculata; assembly: GCA_964020975.1. NCBI lineage: Eukaryota > Metazoa > Annelida > Polychaeta > Eunicida > Amphinomidae > Hermodice > Hermodice carunculata. The sequence goes on along the minus strand of OZ026630.1, from coordinate 43,752,071 downwards.
GCACTAGGGGCAGTCTGTCAAAGGAGGGACTACTGTATGACTTCTAATTCAGACATGACCAATATTTAAGTGGGGAGACTTCTCTCCCAAGGGTCACAGAGAAAACCATTCTGTTTGGCCCAATCTAGTACACATGGCCTGTCAATCAAACAAACAGTGTCACCCACGTGTGACAACTGGCTTTATAAATTTAATTGAGCTCTACCATTCAGTAGACTGAGAACAAGTGTGTGATTGATGTCACAACAATAGACCAGTTCATAGGACTCTGGTTTTTTTTTTTTTTTCGGTTCACTTTGGGAAGCGCATCCTGCTTTGTTAACATTTTGTGCCCGCCATGCTGGCCAGTTTGTACATGAGAGGATCAGAAAGTAAAACACAGGATGTGGTTGGATTTAATGGAAAATCAAACTGTCAGCAAACTAAAAATGCACATTTTCACCAATGATGTGATATTTTAGGTGAAAGATTTGCACTGTTCAGCAAAAGCCATGCTGTAATCACTAGCTTAGCTGGGGCATCCATTGTTAACATTGAAGGCATGAGCCAGACTCGGCCATTTGCTGATGGGACAATCAGGCCAACAATGGAATGCATAATTAATTACGGTCTGGAAAAGTTCCGTACAACTCGGAATGAACAGGTCTATTACATCTTGTAACATGGGTGGTAGGAACAGACCAATAGGGAGCCAGAAAAAGTGTTGACTATATCACATAATGTACACTTTGCACACAATAGCATTGCTAGAGTTGTGTAGTGCAGCATGACCTACATGCAGTGTGTTGTACAAATAATTGTTGTTTACACTTTCCCCTGAGCATCCCAAACTAAGGTATTGTTCCAGCAGGATCTGTGCAGATGACCACAGGACTTTGAATAGTACAGACGTGTATTCCTAGAACTTTTCAAGTTGTCTGTCACATCTAGCATGATATCACTGTCGGCATAATGTAATTTGATGTACATGACTCAATTTACAACACTTAATAAGTTTCCATGCCAGGCATGAACCCTGAAAAAATAAGTGAATTACATTCCAAAAATGTATTGCTTTTTTATCTGCAATAGGTTTCGTGTAGCGTGCACTCTTGTCATTATGACATGTACTCCTCTGAAAAATTAACTGTTCAGTGGGAATACTGCCCAACTCATGTAAATCTGTCATTTTGGCTTCCACTACCTGCTCTTCCTACTGCCATATTGGTAAGTGGAAAATACATGAGCAAGCAGTCAAACTTGACTGTGCATGCGACAACTTATGTAAGAGGCAAAGTACACCATTCACAAAAAGGCAAGGGAACAATGCCGTGCACCAAGGGATATCCTGGTCAGTTCCTGCCACCCTTGTTACAAGTCATTTATAACATGTCACAATGACCATTATGCCATCACAATCAACTCGGTCTTCGACCTCATTGATTATGTGGCATAATGGTCATGTGACATGTTATAACTATCACATAATATAAATTGTCTGTACCCATGCTCATGTTGTCTTGCCTTTCAAAAGGCTGATGTATCTAATGCAGTGACTAGTTTCTGTTGAATCAAAGGGTAGAGAGTTGGAATAAAGACCCAACTCTTTGTAAATAGTAAACATATATATTTATGTCTGTGAAGCAGGCTTTCTACCTCCAGTGAAGTACATCTGGACATAAACATGAGAACTAAAAAACAGAGTCTGCTTCACAGGCAAATTGCCTTGAAGCTTGGGCCTGATATAGTCATGGTGATTTCAGCATACCAAGGTTCATACAAAACTCATTTATGCTGGCAATGACCAGTCCTTACATGCAATGTCAGCTGAGAACAGGACTGTAACAGTCCTCTTGCTTAATTTGATGTATGATTTTAAATGATAGAAGAACTGTTGGAAAGTATAAGTGTTTGAAGCCTTACAATAAATGCAATTTAAAGTTTCCCACATTTTATTTCATTGGGTTATGTAAAGGTTTTCAAGCCAAATTCAAAATAAGTATACTAAGTTGATAAAGATAAAAGTTCTCACATACCTGTCATACTCCAATTAATGCATGTAACTTGTATGAACAGTTGAAAGAAGACTGATATGTAGATCCAACTGGAAATTTTAACACCAAAAAATATCTTGTAAACAAGCTCTGAATAATCTTTATCTACCAAAATGATGAACTTAAAGAGTACAGGTACAAAAATGCAAGTGGATCTCACAGGGCATAGTAATTTCTGTAGCACACTGCAGTAGGTTGTACAAGCAACTCAAAAGAACATGTGGGATCGGAAGATTGTAATATGTGTGACATAAATTTGCATACTCATAATATTCTTCAAAGTAATATGAAACAGGCTTTGAAACCACATAATGACTTCTGTTTCAATGAATGTGAAGGTGATGTGAACAGTACTTGGCAAGGAATAATAGAAGTCCTAAATAAAACTAAAATATAAAAAAAAATCAAAGCCAAAGGGAGGAAACAATCTTTTATAAACAATCAATTTTGGATTATTTCAATAAATTTGGCTCAGATATATGGCCAAATCTCACAGTGCAGCTGAATCTCTCAAACAATGCTGTTCAAGATTTTCTATACACTTTGTGTAGAAACAGCTTTACTTCCAAAGCAGTTACAGTAAACACGATCAATAAAATTGTTGACTGTTTGATGCATAGGCAAGTTGTGGTCAAGATGGAATTACATGTACTATAAAACTGAAAATATGTGAAATTTTAAATTGGCAGAGCTCTAAATGTTAAAAGCAATCAGTTACTTACCACTGACATTTTCCCTGATGACCTTAAGATAGGAAAGGTGACTCCTCTTTTTCTCTTTTTTAAAAAAGTGATGCAAATCTATTTGAGAACTGCAGGCCCGTTCAAATTTTCTAGGGTTGAGAGAGAGAGAGAGAGAGAGAGAGAGAGAGAGAGAGAGAGAGAGAGAGAGAGAGAGAGAGAGAGAGAGAGAGAGAGAGAGAGAGAGAGAGAGAGAGAGAGAGAGAGAGAGGAGAGAGAGAGAGAGAGAGAGAGAGAGAGAGAGAGAGAGAGAGAGAGAGAGAGAGAGAGAGAGAGAGAGAGAGAGAGAGAGAGTTTCAGCGAATTTTAGTTCACCAAGCTTGTCTCTTTATAATTAGAATTAACAGAATTCTAGATAGTATGGATAAAAGTGATATCCTACTTGATATGTATGTATGTATGTATGTATGTATGTATGTATGTATGTATGTAGGTATCAAAACTTTTTGATATGCTGAATCATAAGGTGCAAATTCACAAATTGAAATATGTTATAGTGACAGGATTCAGCATTATATCATTTAAAAACTATTTACAGAAAAGAAAGCAGAATGTTGAAATATTTGATATCCCAAGGCTGTATCCGAAGCCCATTCATTTTATGATATACACTGTATATAAATGACTTACGAAAAGTGTCAAACCTTTTCTAGACAATTTAAAATATGCTGATGATACAGCTATCTAGTTATGTACAACTTCTTCAATAATCCAGTATCATTGGAAAGTTACCTGTAAATATAATTAAAGAATTTTGTCAAATAAGTTGGAGCAAAAACAAAAAAAACAACAAAACTACATGTATGTTTAAATGTGAAGAAAACAAAGTTCATGACCTTTCATAACCCTCAAAGAGATGTTACAATTCCTGATATGGAAATCAACACAAGAATAGAGTGTGAAAATAACTGTAATTTCTTGTTCTTTGTTGAAGCAATGTGTTATTCAAAGCTAAATTGAACTATTGGTATTTAAAGGATTTTATCCCATACGTCCTTTTAACAATTCACAATTCACTTATGCTCCCCCATTTTAACTATGGTGTTTTGGTAACAGAATTGCAGTTTTCCACAAAAAATGTTTGTAAAAAAAAAGTAAATCATAGTGCACAAACTGAACCCATTATACAACACATGAAATGCTAGATATTAAGTGTTACTTTAATCCATTGATAACTGAGGTCATGTCTGCTTCCAATGTTCAAGTACACAAATGACAGTCTGTTCCTTCAATCTCAGGACACAGTGTCCTCATTGTTCCCTGGTACACACTGTGTTCCATGCACCAAGTGTTCCAAGGAAAGCTATGGGCTTACAGCGCAGTATTCTCACTGACCAAGAGGAAGCAGATGGCAGTTACAATATCAGATATTTGGTTGCAATTTTTAATCGGAAAAAGTAGCATGCTGATACTTGAGCATCAGCTTCCTGAGGGTTAAGTTATGGCATGTACTGCATCTTTAGTCTGATGTGGTGTTGATACATGTGCTGTCATGTTACTCAATCTTGGGCCTACTTGAAATTTGCCCCTGTTTTTGTATAAACATTGTATATGTCATTGCAAACAAGTTCAGATGTCTGAAGGTGTTGACAAAAAAAAGTATTTGTCCTGGTGAATGCATTTATTGGTGCATGTACATGTACTTTAATTTTTTTCCTGTCCTGGATACAATAAACTAGAGAAATGCCCTGTTCCAAAAAAAGCCTTAAAAATAGTAAATCATAGCTCTTAAATTTATTGCACATTGAACCTAGCTATCATGCAAAATGTGAAACTCTTGAAATTAAAGGGCACTTTTATCCATTGTTAACTGAGGTCATATCTGCTTCCAATGTTCAAGTACACAAATGACAGTCTGTTCCTTCAATGTCAAGGAGACTGTCCACAGTGTTCCCTGGTACACACTGTGCCATGCACCCAGAATGTACCAAGGAAAGCCATGGACTTACAGCACAGTATCATAAATATAGCAATAAAATTGCTTTCATGCTGCATTGGTAGTCCTCTAGGTAGCATACAGTTTCAAGAGGGACATGACCACATCAAAATGAGGGAGCATACTATAACTGCCCATTTAGAATGCTGGAAAAATGTTACCCTGGCAACATTCAGTATTTACCAAGGGAAGATACAGTCTTGGAATTTAAATAGCATTGAAAGTCAGTATATCCCATATTTTTTCAATAGCCAATGAGAATGCTCCTTTTTAGTTACCTCGACAACCAGCCACACCAGCCTTCAGAGACCAGCAATGGCTACTGGAGGGGAAATGCTAGCTGGACGCTCAGGCTGACAGAATTTGTATTGGTTATGTAACGTTACTTCTCAACACCATTGCCAAGACCTTTGTGTCTGGGCAAATTGCCCGACACAGTCGAGTTGTGTTCACTCATTTGATTGTTCCCAAAAATCTGACGTTCCCATGAGCTATCTCTTGGTTCCTACTGGAGCTGGTGGTGACTTCTGGTATGCGTGCTCCCCTGATCTTCCTGCCTCTTTTGCTGCCCAACTGCATGGTTGTATCCAGGTTGAAAGCTCTGTGAACTTTGTTTAAAGTCACTTTTAATGCTTTATACATGTTCTTTGTGCAAAATTATTTTCTGAGTGGTCCAGGATTTTTGGAGGCTAGGATACAGTGTAGCTTGTATTTGATCTGTGGATACCGTTGAAATCATGGAAGTAGAGCTAGCGGTTTTGGCTTGAAACCGACCTTTTCAAAATGGCGTCTCGACAATCAGATTGCAGAGAGCTGGAGGACAGTGCCAACCAGGCAATTGCTACTTGGCAGAGAGCCATAGGTGTTCATCCAGTGACCACTTCGACTTCTCCCTTGTTGGGAAAAGGCCAGAAGATTGATCCATGGAACCACTTTATGGCCACTTGGTACGATCAGCATTGCTTTGGTATAACCCACATCAGTCTATGCAGTCAGAGCATAAAAGTAATTCATTGAGAGCATAAGCAAGACTAGGCAAGTAGCTGTTGAATGGCAAACGCAGGTTCGACCGGTTTTGATACTGTGTGTATCTCATCAGGAACCATTTAAAACACTGTTGATACCCAAGTATCGTGCTGTTGTAGTAACGTTACACGTGGGTTTGTGTTTACGTTTTAGCAGAACTATGACGTAATACAATAGACTATAGTATGTTTGTCATAATCTGAATCTGGTTCCCATTGGCTGTAATGGGTCCAGAATGGGAATCCCTTGGCTGGGGATCTCACTCTGATTTTGACCTGGTTTGGTGCAAAATATTTATGTTGGGTTGACCGGAAGGGACACCCTAAGGTTATGTGGCCCTTGCCCTGTGTCGGGGCCCAGGAAAGTGTAGATGCACTGTTCCTGTAGAATGTTCATATCTGCGTGAAGTTTTTTTTTTTTGATATTCACATGGGTGTCTGAATCTATGCATGCTCATCATAGGAAAGTGAGCTAAGACAATAAAAATTTAGTATACGACTGTGCAAGAAAGCTCACTTTCCCATGGTATTGAGACCAAATGGCTCAATTGTGTGGAGCTGGTGCATCCAGTGGCGTTCCCTCGTTAGGCGTAACTCCGTGATACGTTCTAATCTTGGGGGGTTGGGTTGGGTTGGGTTGGGTTTGGATGTACTCGAGTATGTGGACTTCAATGTTGAGTTCATGGTGTCTTACCTGGGTAAAATGTCCACCCAGTGGTTGAATTACATTCTTTGTGCTAATGTATCTGTAGTGTTCACGTAATGGACGTTTAGTTTGTCCTAATTCATTGAGAGATCTTATAGTCAGAGGCTTTTGATATTGGTCATTCTTGTACAATGTCAAACAAGGTGGTTCTTATCTGTATTAACAGGTTATTCTTTCCGAAAAAAAAAATGTCCATAGGCAATGTGGCAACATTTGTCAGTAGGTGACATCTTTATTATAAGTAAGCCTATACCTATAATTTGTATTTTGTATTTGACCCCTTTAGTGTACTGGCCACTAGAATTTTCTGAATGAAAGTAAGCCATAGGCTAATTGTTGAAGATCTTGGCCCTGCCATCCAAAAAAAAAAAAATAAATAAAAATAAATATACACATATGCTTGAGTTAAATTTGTCCCTGTTTTTGTATAAACATTGGCCTTGTAAACAAGTTAAGATGTCTGAAAGTGTTGAGAAAAAATGTTTGTCATGGTGAGTACATTTATTGGAGTATGTACATGTTCCCTTTAAGCTTTTCCTGTCCTGGTTACAATAAACTAGAGTTAATGACTTTCCCTGCTGTAGGTTAGCACCCAAGCAGAAATGCTGGTCACTCAGGATTGTCTGTCTGATATGCCCAGTTTGAAGTTTTCTCACAAATGCTTTCAATGTTTAAGAAACTTAAGCTAAAACACCAAACCAGGCGATGTGAAACAGGTTTTCTTATGCAATTCGAGTGGAAAAAATCAGCTTGTGATGCCGTATTATGTTTGTCCCATACTTTTTAGTTGTCAAGTAACATACATGTGTACTCTTCAGGTGCCTACGGGACAGCAGTGCTGTACAGGAAGAAGGACGATGACTCCCTGGTCATTCTGAAAGAGATCAACCTGCATGACCTTAATGCCCCTGAACGGCAGCTCGCGCTCAATGAGGTAAGTCCAAAAATGAGCAGGGTCACTTGCACCACCATTGCTTCCGTAGGCAGTGGGTGTATGTAAAGACACAAGTGTTGTATACTTCACAAAGAAAACAAATATTAAATGTGTCAAAACATGTACTTATTTACTGGAGACACTTCAGTTTATCATGTTTCTGCACTGTTGGGTTTTGCAGACAAAGCTGATGCATGGAAAAAGAAGTGAAAGTCCAATCTTACAAATTGTTTGATGAAACTATGCAGTACAAAATGTGCTGTTTTGTGGTTTTAAACTTAAATGATGGTAACTGTAATATAATACAAAACACGAACTAGTAGTTCCTCACATATTTGAAAGCTTAGCAGAGTCAAGTTATCCCCACCACAATGTAAAATAAAGTGTGGGATATGTTATCTGTACGTCTTGTGATGTGCGGGTGTTTCATGAATTGTGGAAATATGGTTGATAGGCATATAGATGTGCAGTGGTGCATTGGCTGCCTCTTTTTGACAAAGAAATTGAGAATATTTGAAGCAAAGTAAACACTGAAGTACAGGGCTCCCTCCCCTGAGAAACCACAACTGGGGCAGGTCCAAAACTGTTCACATGCAGCAAATAGTCTTTCATGATGGAGGTCAAATCACAGAAAAAGATAGGGCAGGTGACTTCATAAATGTGGTCTTAAAAGACAGGTGGTTTACCATTGGACTTCTGTCAAAGGGGGCATTAGAGTAACTTATTTTGGTTTGTCCTCTTTCATTCTTTCTCTGCATGGTCTCCAATAGTTGGTTGTCATGCATGGTACAGTTGTCCATTAGAGTGCAGACTCTCCAGCCTGACAGAAATTTTATGAGTGAGATCAAGTAAATTCAGGAAAGTTATAATAGAACTCGATTGTAAATCAGACTGCTAAATGTGTATGACACATGCAAGGTACATGAGTTGGCAGGTCTGAGAGTGTGCCTATGGGTTGTGAAGCCCTGAGTGTCTGTGACTTCAACACTCCACATTCATAAACATCCACACATGACAGAAACCTGTCATGTATTATAGGTGCAAGCTAGCCTGCTCTGTTTGAAACATAAAATCTTTTGTATGCACTGGCACACAGCATGGCAGCACATGGAATGGCCTTTGAATGCACTTGTCATTCACTACTGGCTGGGAAGGAAAGCAGCTCCAAGCAAAGACCACTGAAACTAGAGCATGGATCATGAACTGAACTGCATGGGGTGACCCCTAGATCTCCAGCAAGATTCCCTCCCATCTGAGCTATCACCCTTCCCATTTAGTTTGTAAGAAACAGAATCCACAATGTGTTTCCAATGATGATAAAATTGATGTCACCAGGTGATGCCCGGCAAAAACATGAAAAAAGAAGGGATCATGACTTACACACGCTGACCTGTCCTTAACGTTGATCAGGTTGTTCACTGATGTACCCATCATGCAATGCACAAAATGCCTCACTACAACAAAGATGCATGGTGATGCATCAGCTGTCTCTTAATTTCATACTAACATTTCTCTATGGAGATACAGCCTGCTTCATCTGACTGATATATGACTTGCTGGGGGAGGGTTACATGTAGTTCAATGAAACTAACAGACATGAATACACATACACTGTATTCTGTCAAGGAGAGAGAAAATCCTAGGCAAACAGTCTACCTCAAATATGGCACTTCTTCACAACATTTGTAGTATAATTTTCCATTATTAAACCTTCCAATCTCAAAAATATGTATTTATTTTGGGTAAACAAAAGGAAATAAGTCCTTATAGCAAAAATTCCTTGGTTCTGACAAGGTTTTACAAATAAAATTGTCCCTGGACCAATAAAAACACCACTTGGTCAGGCCGGGTAGTATGTGTTGTAAGTTGATGAGTGTACTGTCAAAATGATGCAGTGATGCATCATATGTAATATTCGATGTTTAATTCAGCAGAAATTAATCTGGAATTAATTAAAGGTTTGAACAGCGATTTTGAAAAAGGTTTGCCATAAAGGGAAACTTGTATTTTGCCAAAAAGATCCAACAAGATGACAGGTGCGCCTGCACTTGGTTGAGTGTCAACTACTTAACCTTTTCAGTGTCAAGGTTAAGTAGTTGAATTTTCAGTGTCAAGTTGGAGACCGAGTCAGTACGTAACCCTTTCTTTGTCAAATTGGAGACTTGACCTGCACCAAGTTGTATGTTGTCTGGAAACACTAGTACTGAATGAAAGATCTATTCATGAGAAATTTCAGTGTAAAATCATAATATTATGCTTCAGATGACCACAAATTTTGTTGTAATGAGGACAGGGAGAGTTACTTCTTAGTTTTAATATATATGTATTTGACTGTACACAGGTCAAGGTGCTGGCCATGTTGGACCATCCAAACATTATCAGCTACTATGACAGCTTTGAGGAAGATGGCATTGTTATGATAGAGATGGAGTATGCAGATGGAGGGTATGTTGCCATGGCAACCCTGCAAATAACTTTTACTGTAAATCGAAAACAATAAAGAAATTTCTTTTAGCATGAACCAAGCCTGTGTTAAATGAGCAAGGCTTCCGTCATCCATAAATATTTTGTCATTTGCCATTTCTTTTGTAAGTAAAAAGAGTGAAAACAAATACTGGTTGGAAGTGTTAGGGTAGAGCATGAATATAGTCATATGTAGAATTTTCTGCAGCTTCAGTTTCTGGTGTATTGATCAGTTACCTGATACCAATTATTCAGCTTTGAGGAATTGAAAAGCCCTTGGGCATTTATCATGTTTATGATAGCAGATTCCAGTTTGGTGTCACCCTGAATAGTAACTTCCTGTTCAAGAGAATGTTTTAGCATGATTTTAAAAAAAACTGTGTAAATGATGCTTTTTTCCAGCTTTCTCATAAAACTATCTCATTAAAAACATAGAATATATTTATATTTCATGCTTCTTTATTTTGGTTAAAACGGGACAGTTTTTTTGCTGAAACTGCATGGCATAATGCAGGATATGTATTCACTGGACATTGTGTGTGTACAGAACCCTGGCCCAGTACCTCAACCAGCAGGACAAACCACTGGAGGAGAGGGAGATCCTTGCCATGTTCCAGCAGATGGTAGCTGCCATACGGCACATACATGAACACAACATTCTACATAGGTATGTACTGTCATAAGACACAGGAGCACAACATCCTTTATAGGTATGTACTACCATGAGACACATGAACACAACATCCTTCATAGGTATGTACTACCATGAGACACATGAACACAACATCCTTCATAGGTATGTACTGCTGTAGGACACAAGCTTGAATAGGATGTGTTTACTGCCATAAGACACATGCATAAACACAATATTGTATAGAGATATGTACTGCCACAAGACACGTGAATGCATCATCCTTCATAGGTAAATATTGCCATAAGATACATGAACACAACATCCTTCATAGATATATATTTACATTCCCTTTATTGTTTAACATTGAAAGAATAGGAACTGTTGTTTTCCTCACCATCTCATGAAGACATCGTCTACACGCGAGTCTGCACGCGCCAGCTATGCAGCCCCTTCACAATTTTATACGCCAGTACATTGGGCACTACTTTTCAGTATAGCTAATAGTTAATCTTGTATTCATTGTGTTATTCTGGGTATTTTATCCCAAAAAATAACTTACTTGTATACTTTTTCCCTAATGTGAACGAATCTTGTATTTTGTAAAGCTATCTGTTCAAATAAATGAACATTTACAAAGGGACTATTTTTCTTTCCTGTTTGTTGCTTTTGGGATAGACTGGTTGCCAGGTAACGGGGGCGTGGTTAGCGCTTATCTTTCTATTGATCACACCCCCCTTAAACCAAGGCAATTTATGTGGAAAAAACGTTCTTTGGCGATCGTGCATCACTTGTAATTATTATCAAAAATCGAAAAAATAGGAAAAAATGTAAATATAATAAATGTTGCCATAAGATACATGAACACTACATCATTCAAAGTTAAGTGCTGTCATCGGACACAAGCTTGGAGTAGGATGAATATATACTGTCATAAGACACATGGACACAACATTGTTCATAGGTATGTACTGCCATAAAACACACACATGAAGAAAACATTGTACATACATAGATACGTACTGCCATAAGACACAGGCATAAAAATATGTATGTATTGCCATAAGACACTGCATAAACACGTTTTACTAAGCTACATGTATATGTCACAGTAAGACACATAAAAACACCCTACACATGTATATATAGCGATGAGACACATAAATGAACACAACATCGTATGCACAATGTCCTGCCATAAGGCATTGCATAAACACTCCTTTACAGCTGTGTACTGCCATAAAACACACATGAACAGAAAATCCTACATATGTGCACACTACCGTAAGACATTACATGGAGACAACATTCCACACAGGTATGTGCCACAATAAGACACACAAACACACAACATCCTACACATGTTTAAAAAAATGTTGGGTCGCATTTGCCCGTGTTACCAAACCACTCTAGGCTTTGCACATTTATTTGTGTACAATTGGCAAAATGGTTAATGGCAAACTTCCACACAGAAACGACATCAGTTGATTTCTGATTGCCCCTCCTTATATGGAGGGTCCATGGCTTTTCAGAAACCAGTTTGAAATTAAAGGCCATGGCAACCACTTTACTGCGAAGGCATGTCCTGTCTTCATGCCATCACAATACATATTTGAGTATGGTGGCCAGTGGTCCATTAGTAGCTCAGCCTACACTTGTATGTACAGCCATGAGACATAAATTACAAATGTACATGTATGCATAGCCATAAGACATATAAATTAACACAACATCCTGCACATGTTTGTACAGCCCAAAGACAGATGAACAACACAACATCCTGCACAGGTATGCACTATCCTGCATGATTTTTATTATTTTATTTATTTATTTATTTATTTATTTGTAAGAGAAACAAGTGAAACAAGATGGTTCAGAACACATTGGTTATATTCAGAGCACCCAGTGTTAGTTGTGTTTGAATAATCACAGTCCTTGATCAAACATATGGAAGAATATGAGGGGTTTTTGATGTAACGGGGGAACAAGAATGAGGTGGAAAGAGCATATGTTTATTACAGCAAGTGATTGTGCAAATTTGACAAAGATCAGGGAGATTACGGATGTGGGAAAAATATAATTACATGTATATGTTGGTACAATGCAAATGTATGTTTGCACAATGTAAATGTATGACATTACAATGTAAATGTATGTTGGTGTGGTGTGGTGTGGTGTAGTTGTGTGTTAGTATGATGTAAATATTCAGAAGACACATGCTTGTGTACCACTGAGAATTGTGGAGCACACACTTGTATTCTCAATAATAAAAAATATCTGCAGAGTCATGTAACATCAAAACCCATTTTGAAACCAGGAAATAATACTTTATGAAGTGTGCTACCATAGGTGAGTGGCTGTCTTAAAGCCATACCTAGAAGTTTTCATTTGTTGTGTTGTCGTTGATTTTTTGGAAGAGTGTTTAGCACAATAGCATTAAAAAGGCAGTCTGACACATCAGTGAACTTTGAAGCCCAATGTCCCTTTGAATAATGCTCCTGTGGACAGATGGCAGCACTGTTGTAAACCTCTTGACCAGGGCAGACCTGCATTTAAGGTACATGTAGTACTTTTTTAGTTGGTGTCTTGCCGATACACATTCAGTGCAAGTGTTAATTTTGCTAACAGAACAAGATTCAATGTTAATGATTTAAACTTACATTTTTAAATGGCTGGTTATAACATCATACATGTATAACCATGGATACACTCAGTGAATATTTCCTGTGATTCCAGCAGTCTGTGTAACTGTGTTTTGTCCAACAACCTGTTGACAGCGGACAGGTGTGAGCAATGCTGCAGTGTACATGTACATATGTAGTTATTGATACAATCTTTGGGTATGACCAAAACAGCTTTATTTTTAGTAATAATTATTTGGACACAAGGAACATGTAAAACCACCTTTTCATGGCACATGCATGTATGACCAAATGTTGAGAAGTGTGGTATTTGTATTCGGTTTACTAATACTCATTGTTAGATAGATGATCTTGTAATGTATAATGAAGAAACATGTAGGTATATCCAATCCACTTAAAACAGTTAAAATTTCATCAAAGCAAAAAACAAGAATTCTACCATGCTTAAACCTGGAGTAAATTTCAGCTAAAACTTCCATGGATGGGGTTGGGTGGGGGTGGGGGTGGGAGTGGGAGGAAGAGTTAAATGGCAAATAAATGTCAAATTTGTAGTTAAAAGGTTTCAGGGACAAAAGCATATATATAATGCCAATAGACCTATACTTCTGTTTACATGTATTGTTTTTCCATACCAGAGATCTAAAAACAGCCAACATTTTTCTAACCAAAGAGGGCATCGTCAAGGTGGGCGACTTTGGTATTTCCAAGTTGATGAGTACCTCTAACAAAGGAGCTAACACCGTGCTGGGTACACCTTACTACATTAGTCCTGAAATGGTCAGTATTATGCCATGTGGCACAGTTTACTATCTCAGCATTGTAAAAGCATACACTCTATACGGTCAGTCAACTGAGGAATGTAAATATATAAACTTAGAATTGTTTATCAACCTTAAATAGCACATTGAATTAACTTTCTGTGTCTATAACATTAGAAGCTGGGCAAGAGATATAAATTTTGACTTCATAATAATTCACTTCCACAAGCCCTGATGTATAAAGTGGACTTTTCCAATATAACATGGTTTGACATAGACTAAGAGAAGTGATTTGCTCAGGTTATTTTGCCCCAAAAATTGCAGTAAAAATTGAACGTAATCACAGAACATGGATGTGCCACAGACAGAGTTCATAGAGGAAACAGATAATACCTAAGGTCCAAATTAGCTAATACCGTCGGTAGCTGCTAAAGTGCCAGGGTCATTTCCCAGTGCACCTTGCAGCAGGCTAGGTCGTTTCAATATAGCAGCCATAGTTAAAGTACAGGGAAACGACATCGCAAAGTTGATTGTTATTTTCCAATGTACGACGGAAGTGTTTACAAGCTACAATGACAGTCTGCAATTGCAAAGTTCCTGACTGTAAGCCAGACACAAGAAAACTGGTTAAATTGGATAAATATCCCCGGATGTAAGGGGTAGCTTTCCACGGTTTTCCTCCAAAGAAACACAGAAACGATGGGAGTGATTGAATATGATGAAAATACCAGAAGATTATGAACCACCAGGCAAATTTGACGGAATTTGCTCAAGACATTTTGTTGGGGGTAAAGGTCCAACACCGGAACTTCCAGTGCCCACGTTATTTCCGTACAACAACTGGACGATTGCAGAAAAACAACGCACAACAAAGCGATGGCAGAACCGTATGAGACGGCCGAGGATAGAGTAACCTACCCAGCAAAGGAGGAAGGCCAGTTGCCAAGTAGAGAGTGGGGGGTGCAATTGCTGTGTTGCAGCGGTAGCTTACAATACTAGCTAATTTGGACCAAAGCTATTGGCTGGGAACGAAGGCCTTGGTTCTGGTTGTAAAGTATTTGCAGTGCCATCTGATGAGGGAGGAATTATTGCCTTCTTAAAAATAACACTGACACTGGGGTATCCCCTGATCGTGATGTCATTTATGGCAGCTTTCCCACAGGCAATGGATCTGATTTATAGTGTACTGTAGAATTCCCCTACTTTTGGTTTTTCAATGACTGCGATGTCATCAGACAGTTATCAATAAGTGTTCTCAACTGGAATCAAGGCCGGCCTTCCCTCATGGCCAACAGTCTGCGTACCACAAGCTGAGTGTCATATCCTTATTACATGATCACACTGAAATTGACCATGATTTTAGTACAAAACAACCCAAGGGAAAGACCATGCCAACACTGGCTTGACATAACACAAGCTTCATGGAATTTTTCCCAAAATTCGCAAAATTAATTTTTTCAAGCACCAGGTCACCATAGCTACATTGATACTATAAGCAGCCAATCTTGAGCTGTGCCCCTTGGGAATCAGTCAGTCATAACAAATTCTTCCTTATGAAATAAAAAAAATATTGAAATTAACCCAAGCAAATTTTACTTTCATAGAAACTGTATGAATCTATTGCAGCAAGATTTTATTTTTATTGTTGTTGTAACTATTATATAAATAACCAGATCTTTGATGCATAATTTGAATAATGGTATGCCGACCTAGTTGTTAAAGTAAGTTCGTACTGAGTGAACAAAATTCTATGTTTATGTATAAAATTACTGGCCAAACTTAGATGAAATTACATGTGTCACACTTTTTAAAAGTCAGTGTTTTTCATGTACATGAATTGCAATAAAACATTTGATGAAGGGGCTGGTTGTTTGTACAGCAAGTACAATACAAGTTGTATAGTTTATGTACAGTCAGAATCTATGGACCATGCCGCTTTGCAAAATATACATTTTTACTGTAGGCAGGTTTATTTGAACATGTTTGTTTCATGAGACAAATGTTATGATAGTTGTCTGGTTCTCCTGGAGCATGAAAATATAAGTAGCGTAAAATGGCTCAGATTTTCAAGTAAAAAGCTTTTGGATGACTTCTTGGTGTAGATGGATGTAGGTGTGCATTAGCTGTTCTGCAGTATACTGGTTTTTGCCTGTGAGGCAGACTCATTTCTTACTTTATTATATGTAACTCTACATGAATGTGAATATCATATAGATAGGACATGGTGAGAAATGAGCAAAGTTGTGATGTCAGGTTGTGACAGCTGAACAGTGTACCACGTTGGTGATTATGAAATGTTGCTGTATTTTAGTGTGAAGGCAAGCCCTACAATGACAAGTCAGACATCTGGGCTCTGGGATGTATCCTGTATGAGATGGCCTGTCTGCAGAGGACCTTTGAGGGTTCCAACCTGCCAGCTCTTGTCAATAAGATCATGAAGGTGACTTTCAATTGATACTTTTGATATGTTTATACTTTTTTTTTTTTGGCTCAGTTGGCTTGCTGAATTTGCAGGATGAGTGGTAGTCTATATCTTTTTTCCTTCCCTGTGACATTTTCCTCTTCTCAAAACAGTTGGCTGGATACTTGTCCATACTGATGGGGATGTACCTTGGGTGAGTCCCTACCAAGTATGTTTAATAGGTCATGCTGTCTTATTCATTGATTTCTTTAACAAAAATTCAAAGGATTTTGTGTTCATTCGCTTCGGAAATCGAAAAAAAGCTTCTTCTTTGAAACCACTTTGCCAATTGCATAAAAAATCCAGATCCATCAGCTGAACTTATGTATAGGAGACAGATTTGTCCATTGTCAGTCATCCAATGTCCATCAACAATTCACATTTTCAACATCTTCTCAAAACACAGTAATCAGACCCTTTTCAAACTTAATGGGCATATACTTTGGAAAGGTCTATGCCAAGTTAGTTTATTTGGCCATGTTTATGCTAATAAAAGGTGCATGTAAATGTTGTTTTCTCCCAACTCATTGAGTGCATCCTTTTCACACTTTGTGTGAATATGCCTTAGGTGAGTTTCATCTATGTTTGAAAGGTCATACTCCTGTGCTTTTTTTTTCCTATTTTTTTTATTATATTTATTTAAAAAATTTTTTTTTTCAACCTCAGAAAGGCTTCTTCACCAAAACTGCATGGCCAATTATTTTAAATTGCACATGAACACTTCTGGGTACCCTTAGATTTCTATGTGTCAACAGAGGGCATTATGATCTTTCTTTCTGCCAAGTTTTTTCACTAGGTGGCACTGCGGCTTTTTCATAAATGCGTCAGCATGGCCAGTTGAGAGATAATAACATTACTGTCAGTTCACATACTCTTGTCTATCAGTATGGCTTTTCAGTTTATGTTTCATGCTTCACTGATTTGGGGATCATTAAGCATGGGTCAGCTGAGCTCAGACTGCCACAGTCCTCTTGACTGAAGACTCTCATCCCCCCCCCCCCCCCAAAAAAAAGTGAAGATGATTATGTTTGTATATATCTCAAGTTTCAGTCTCAGTTCATCTGCCTCAGTATTTATCATAACCAAAATTTTGATCAGTGGCGACTTGTTAAAAGATACTGCATGCATCTTTTGACATTTTATTTAGCTTGAGAACTTAACTGAACAGTCCTGTTTGTCTTTCATGTATCAATTGTAACCACATTGTATTCTTTATAAGAAAATTATGTGAAATCAACCAGGGAAAGAAGTGGCAACTGCCCCCATGATATGTCCAGCACATTTTGCTCTGTATGAAGCTTGTCAGGGACTCAGTTTGACTTCAAAGGGACCTTCTGCTCCCACAATAGCTTGGCAATGTGCCCTCATAGAGTCTGCCGATAGAGGCATGGACTGAGTAGGCATGGCTACTTTGTAGCTGTTTATAGTGTTGATGTGTAAGGCAGTATGGCACTATTGGGGCATCTTTGTTAGAAATTGGTTTTGTAGTAGTAAGTGAAACATTAGTTATGATTTATAATTATTTTGACTTGACTTGGTAAATAGATGCATGTATGCAAAGTAATATACAACACATGAACCGTGCTAAAATCACATTACTCTATCATGAATTATCTTGTGGAAGTTTTTTTCTTGAATTAGTACAAGTATGTTTATTCAGAAAACTTAGTGAAATGTAGATATGTATATAAAAAGGTCGTAAAACATAACATAAATTAAAAAAGAAGAGAGGGGAAAAAAACAGGTGCAAGAACATTGTTGAAAGTACACACCATAATGTGTCTGTGTGACTCTTGCAGGGCCAGTTTGCTCCTGTCAAGGGAAGCTACAGTCAAGAGTTCAAGCATCTGATAAGGGACATGTTACAGCGAGAACCAGAGTACCGACCATCGGCCACTGAACTCTGGTGTTTCCGCTTGCCAGAGGTGAGTAATTTGTGTGGTCTGTATGTTCTAGTTACATATTTGCCTGCTTGATATGCCACAGTGTGCAGGTGTATGGAGATCCTCAAGAAAGAAAAGTCCCAACATCCAATATGGTTACATGTATATATATGTGTGTGTGTGTATATATATGTATATGATGTAAATCACAGAATCAGTTTGATGGTTTACAAATCTTTCAGTAAATGACAAAACTATTGAGGCAAAAACTTTCTCAATGTTTTTTAGCTCAGCTGACCATAGGTTGCAGAGCTTGTGCAATCACTCATGTCGGGCTGTCAGTAGACTGAATGTAGGAAACTTAGTTTCAACTGAGACGTCCATCAGTGAACAATTTGCTTGTCAACATGATAGCATCAACAATTTTAAAGTTAGCCTATTGGTACTTTTTGGATATGTTCTATAAATGAAAATCTAGGTTCCTTTCATTATTGGTGTTGCCAACTACAGGATTACATCGTACACAGGCCAAAAAGTGAAAAAATTGAAAACACTCTGGTGTCCTTCATTTGTGATGGATCTTTATGAAATTTGGTGGGAACGTTTGGGAGGCTAATACATGCATATGGAATCTGAATAGTACTGGTGGCACCACCTACAGGTGAACAGGAAGTATAAGCCAATGTGTGTTCAGACCTATGAAACTCATTATCATGAGAAATAATCAGGCTAACTTAATCAAATGTCACGGCATATGTGTATCATGTCTGAGGGTATGATATTATATATAATATGGGTGACCTTGACCTACTTTCTCAAGGTCACTGAGGGAATACATTTCAGCAGATAATATTCTTGTGATGGTCATTCTATGTATATGTATATGTGTATATGCATTTTACCATGGCAGGAATATTACACGGAAAAAAGTTTATGATGTGTGGAGTCGTGGTGGCGCTACTGGTGGCGTTCAATGGAACTAACATTATAGGTGTAAAAATCACAGTAAATTAAATATTATGATCATAAATAAAGATGGAGCTTTGAAACTTATGCCAACTATGCATTGGGTCAATGATCAACTTTTGTGAAAATTTGGGTGATCTTGACCTATTTTGTTGAAGGTCAGAATACAAGTTGCATATGTCATTGATAATTATGAAGTACAAAATATAGATATAAGTGAGCTAGGGTTACTAAATTCATACAAAATATTCGTTTTTGGTGGGTTTTTTTTGCCAATGTGAAGACATTCAGAGGGCTCAGTAATGGAAGGTTGTTCTATTGCATTGTTAAGATTTAAGGCAAAAGATCACTCATTGCTTTATATGGATAGGCAAACTACACTTGTGGATTTGTTATTCTTTCAGTGCTAATACTGTTAATTTATTTTGGTTATTGATAACTATTTACAAAATCCTGTTGCCCTTTAGGGTAACTAGGGATGGCCTTTGGCCTTAGCAGTAAAGCTGACTTTTTAGCATTAAGCTAATCACCCAGTAATAGTTAGAGTCCATTTTTAAGTCAGAGTGACATGGAGTTGAATATAATTTTTTTTGCTGAAACTAAACTTAAAACATCAGTTTACAAAGCGGTTGCATGGAAGATTATCAAGATCAAAGATAAATTTGGATATGGATGTACAGTTTTTAACATAAACCTCAGATATGCAGCAAAATTAAGGGTGCGCTTTATATTGTGAAATAGAAAAATGTATCCCTCATTTTCACCAGATTTGTTTAATTTTGTTGGCATGGTTGAAAATTGTCTTAAACTTGCATCCAGTGATCCCTTCTTTGAGAGACCAACCCTAGAGCAGGTTGAAAAGTGGTTATTTAAAGTAGATGTTGTCTCTTTGGCTGTCATATAACATGGGAGATGGCACAAGGCACCTGGTGAATGGAGTGGTTTCTAAAGGGAGGTACAACTATAGGCTGCCATTACTATATACTATATGTTGGTGCAGTAGTCCCTCTTTTGAAAGACCACCCCTAGTGCCATGCAAGAATGGTCACATACAGCAGGTGGTCTCCCACAGGAGTTTTGGCTCTTGCACAGATAGCCCAACAACTAAACCATTACTTTGAATTCGCACCCATAATTTAGATTCATGCATGATTGATGTACACTTATTAGACCCCATGTCGTCTTACAGTCATATGTTTACAAATTTACATGTTTTGTATTTGTAAAATGATTTTGACAAATTATTTTACCAATCTTATATAAAATAGGTAGATGTTACGTAACAGAAATGCAGAATTTCTGGATGGATTTATGGTCTTTTTGCCTCATTTTGGGTGGTCACTGGTCAGGTTCTACAGGTGATCTCCCAAAAGTGGTAAATTATCATTAGAAGGTTCTTTTGTGAAAAGTAAAAATCATCACAAAAGGCAGATGGTCTCCCCAATGCTGGTCTTTCAAAAGAAGGACTACTGTACAGGCTTTGGTCAGTGGTTTTTGCCTGGAAAGTCGTGCATAACCCTTTGCCCCTTAAACCAGCCAGAACTAGCTGGTGGTCAAATGTCGTCTGCTTCAGTGTTTTCAACTAATTTCAACAGTACTGTGATGAAAAATAATTTGACTGAGAATTGTATGTGAGAGCTATGAAGATAACATGACCCAGATCAACAGTTTCCTTGTCATGGGTTGGGCACCTTAATAGCAAGTCCTGTGTAAGGTACCATTGTCATGGGTGTAAGGGAAGGATGATCAACCAGATAGTGCAATAGCCACCAACAGGAGACTAGGCATGGTGGTAATTGAAAGAAAGCTCTATTTGTGAGAAATTTGAGTACACATTTCTCATTCAATCCCGGCTGATTTTACAGGAAAGTACATTGGCAGAGTATGGAATGAATTAAAGAAGTTGAGACTTGTGTGTTTAGTCAACAGGATTTACTCATGCTTGCAAAAGTTGTCATGTCAGTACGTGTGTGTGTGTGTCAAAATAAATTAATTGAAACCAAACAATAGTGTAAACAGTTAAGCACTGTCATTTGTTTGTATCAGATATGATGATATTATTTAGTCAGAAAGATGGGTTATCAGAATACACAGTAGAATCAACTACGTGCAGGGAATGCCACGTCTAACACAAGATGGATTAAAGGTCCACTGCTAGATGTGCCCACACAAACCTTATGCGAATGCATGTATTTGTGTGTGAGTAGTTGATAACAGTGACACTGGATACAAGACTAGTGTATGACACGTTTGTAGTACAATGTGCAAGTTTTTTCGGAGAAATGATTAACATGGAGAATGTCAGGATGGGTGATGAAGTAGTCTCCATATAGATCTGTGCAGGTCATATCTTCACAGCCTGCTAAAATTTATTACAAGTGGTTACCATGGAAATGACAATGTTTCGACAGCAATTTAAAGAGCAAACACTTCACGCACCGTGATAAGGGTTAACTTCAGAAACAGATAATTATTTGTAATGAACATGATGAAAATAGGAACATGGTATGAGTGACAAATAGGTTAATGTGAAAATGACAAATCTATATCTGTATCAGGCTTTATTAGATTGATTTTGTAATAATGAATCTGGCTCTTTAGTACATGCATGTATAATACCAAAAAAAGGGGAAATAAAGAGATGGAGGGTGGAGGGAAGGCAGGAAGGAGAGAAAGAAAGAAAGAAAGAAAGAAGGGAAGAGAAAGAAAGAGAGAAAGAAAGAGAGAAAGAAAGAAAGAAAGAAAGAAAGAAAGAAAGAAAGAAAGAAAGAAAGAAAGAAAGAAAGAAAAAGAAAGAAAGAACTGAAGCATATGTATTACATTTTGCTATATATGTGTATAGTTGTGTCAGTTTTTATGTGTACCATGAACATGTTGGAATCCAATACATGTAAACTAAAAATAGATGTTTTGATTCAAGCTGCCATTAACTTGCATGTAAAAGATCAGGTACACAAAGCTAGGTCAGCAATTTCTTACACATACATGTATACATACAATACCCCCCCCCCCCCCCTTAAATGATCACTACTGGATTGTATACATGAGACATGAATGGAGTGACAAACATAAACATAGGTGCTTTTGTAAATTCACTTAATATTTCATTGAGTTTTTATTTTCACCTACTTCACTGATGAGCACAAAAACATGAAAATAAAAAGATGAGGAAGTAGACCAAGTTCAGTAGGAACTATGTTAAAAAAAAGTGAAAATAAAATTTAAGTTAAATGGCAGCAAATTTTATACACATTAAAATAAGGCTGACCAGGACCCAACAATTAACCCACTGTTGGTACAGGCAAAGATGTGGATGGGAAATGAAAATGAGTACATTTACAGTGCCATGCAGCTAGCATGGTACAGTGGCTCCCCCTGTACTGACAGATCTAAATCCCAGTGATGAGTCAGCAACACCATGTTTGGGCTACTAAGGCATTGGTCGCATGTACGTCTATTACATTCTGAAGAGAGTAGTCATTGACCTAATTTCAGGAGGAAACTTTTAGTTTCAGCTCCAGATGACAGGATTCATGTAAGAATCCATTGAAGTGCAGAACTGTGTGACTGTATTCCATTCCATTAGTTGTTTAGTTTATTGTTTTTGCACCATTGATCTAGGGCTTTTTGCCCTGTCTGATATGTTACTTCATTTTAACTGGTAAATGTTAATAGCAGATTTCTGTGGGGGGCCTTTGATCCCTTTATGCCACAAATTAGGGTAGAAATTACCCTGTTTTCATTTTAAGCTCATGACCAAAGGGGTTAAGGACAAAATGCCATTATCAGCGACATGATGAATAGCATTGCTGTTAGACCTTTTGTCATCTATTTCATTACACAAACAATCTTTCTATGCCCTGACTGTGTCAAGAGCACCTTGTTTGTCAGAGGCATCACAACAAGTTAATGTGATTT
This sequence comes from Hermodice carunculata, assembly GCA_964020975.1. Taxonomy (NCBI): domain Eukaryota; kingdom Metazoa; phylum Annelida; class Polychaeta; order Eunicida; family Amphinomidae; genus Hermodice; species Hermodice carunculata. The sequence continues at coordinate 43,728,975 of OZ026630.1, read as the reverse complement.
TCTGTCACAATGTTTGTGTTTCCTTGCATCTGATTGAATGGACTCCAGGCAGTTTGTGTAAGGAAAAAACTGAAAATAGTTTTGACAGTTGTGCTCACTGCTGAAAGAGCCAGTAGGAATGAGGCACTTTTATAGGCCACTGAGCATGTGAGGTGTTGACAAAAGAGGGTACAGGTTCAGATTCCCTGGTGAAGATGCAACTGTAACCAGCCTTTTCTAAACTGCCAGAAGTCACTAGGCATGAGAGTTAACATTTCATGTATGCATGTATACATACATACATACATACATACATACATACATACATACATACATACATACATACATACGTATGTAGATAGATAGATAGACAGACAGACAGACACATACATACATACATACATACATACATACATACATACATACATACATACATACATACATACATACATACATACATACATACTTGATAGCCCGTTGACCTGTCCAGTGTGTGATAGAGGTATAGGATTCATACATGTACCTCTGATATACTCGTCAGACATCACCTAATCAGGACTTTGTCTCGAATTCTTGCAACTTAGAAGGAGATTTTAATTGTAGATGTAGATAAGTGTGTTTGTTCACAGGATGGAGTGTGTCAGTGTTAAAACTGGTTCCATAAAGTCTTGTCCCAGCCATGCTCTTAGTCTTTTTTTAGTCTTTGTATGTTGTTACTTGTTGGAGCTTTGATGCACAAGAATAAACAGACTGACAGACTTTATCACTTTGCTGAATTCAGTCTGTGCACCAAATTCCAGAGACATGTAGAATATTTTTGTATAAGCAAACATCCATGCACCATTCAGTTCCATAGGGGCTCGTGTTTCTAAACAGAATGTTCTTTTTCTCTAGAATCACCTTGCAAGTGTCAAATCCAGTCATCCAAACTAGAAAGTCCGATCAGTCATCTAATATACAGGAGCAGTAAAGGGAGGGGGGTGTCTTCTTGACAGATTACGAAGAAAAAAGTAGACTTTCATGAATCACGATTAAGGTGTACATTGTATTTTTCATGATTCACAGGACATCGTTTGACTTTCATATGTTTCACAATGAATTAAAATGCAAATTCACTGTTCACAATTTTTTGAAAATATGATTCATATTTGGTGACAAAAAGTTTGTTCACGATCCATGAGTATTAATTTTCTTAATTCACAGTTCATGAAAAATTAAAATACTGCCAATCGTGAGCCACAAAAATACGCTTTACCTTCCTCCTACATTGTAAAATGTAGTCGTGTAACAGACTAGTACAGTGTCATCTCCACTCATCTGATGTCATGTCAAATCCAGTCACAAATTATGCAGTTTAATGAGATAACTTTCAATATTTAGTGTCTGTAGATCATGCTGTTTGGGTAATTGAGTAAGATTTTAATGCTCAGGTTGATAGCTTTAAATTTTGAGAACCAATGAAAGGTTAGCTTAGAATTAACACTTAAAAATGTACACTTTATGCATTTTCTGTGAAGTGCAAGCACTTGCATATGTATCAGGTACTCTTTGCAGACAATTCCACAGTTAAAAAATATAGTCAAAGGTGTGCATCATGAGTGTGTGTGCATGTACAATGCTCAAACCACATCATAGTGCATATACATGGCTAATATCAATTTGTGACATGGTGAATTTGCCACATAGTATTTTTGAATTATTAGAGAAAAAGTGATTTTGCCTCCAACAACAATCCTGTGTGACAGAAAAAAATAATAACTCACTCGCAGTCATATGAAATTCTGTATTTAATCTATGTTGCGAAGTTGAAACAAAAAATCATATTCCATCCTAGTCACATGACTGAAACATTGTTACAACTTAATAGTGATGCACCAGCAACAATGAGTTAGTGCATTAACTCGTACACAAAATCAAATGTGCATGGTGATGTTTGACTGTACATCAGATGTGATGCAGTATGACTATGGCCAGTATGAACAAAGGTAGCAGACCTGACAGGCCTATAGGACATCAGTTTGTGGTAAATACCCAGTTAAACATAGAATAAATAGAATCTCACATGGGTAGGAATGAAATAAACTGTTTTCTGTCACTCAAGGGCACATTTGTTGGTAATATTCACTTGTGAACAGCCATCACTGGTGAATGATGCTGACAAATGTGCTCTTCCATGAGAGAAAATCATTGGATTTCACTCCTGCCATGTGAGATCCTATATTTATTTTATTTAACTGCCAAGAGAGGCTATGCCAGCTATGGGGTACATTTGGGATAGCCTGAGAAAGGGGGGCATTCTCATATAACTTATGTCAAATTGCACGGTTGTTTCATTCAATGGGTGGGTATTGAAAAGTAACATACTTACGGTCATTTATCCATACATTAACCCTTCCCACTCAAAGTGACCAACAGTGCCTGGATGTGAAAAATCATCAGCTTAATTAAGATTTCATGTACATTTCTTTTTAAAAGAACATATTTAGTTGCATGAGAATTGAAGACTAGACCTCTGGGGGCAGCCTGCCCACAGGTCACACCTCTCCTGGCCATGAGGTAGGTGCTAAATGCCCAAATTATACTGAGTGAAACTGTTGAGTCTATTGCATTTGAACCAGGGAACAGAAAAGACCCAATGTGGATTTAAGATGATGCATTTTAGGAAAAAAATTGAATAGCTAATCTGGGAAATTGTCCATGTAACTGAATCAAACCAATCCAAAGGGTTAGAACCCGTCCTACTAAGCCATAAGGTATGATCCCATTCCTACCAACTCCTATGCCGTGGACCCAGTCCTGTCAACCAATAAGGTATGAACATTTAATTTTCTAACAACCCATATAGTGTGAACTCTGTCCCTACCAACCCACAGGGTCTGAACCCTGCCCTACCAACCCACATGGTATGAATTCTGTCCTACCAATCCCTAAATACATGTGTAAATCCAGTCCTGTCAACCCATGAGGTGTGAACCCTTTCCTACCAACCCATATGGTGTGGACCTGTCCTACCAACCTGTTAGTTATGGATCTTTAATTTCCTACCAATCCATAGGGTATGAAACTTGTCCTACCAACCCATAAAGTATGAACTCAGTCCTACCAACCCATAGGGTCTGAACCCTTTCCTACCAACCCATATAGTGTGAAGCCTGTCTTACCAACCCATAAGTTATGAACCAGTAAATGCCTACCAACTCATAGGGTGTGAACCCTGTCTTACCAACCGATAGGGTATGAACCCTGTCTTGCTGACCCATAGGGTATGAACCTTGCGTAATGTTGAAATTCTGGCACCCCTTTGTCAAAATTTAGAAATAATTATATGTGTAAGCTTTATTTTGGTCACTCATTTTAAGCACAACCACAACTCAGTAGTCAGAATTATTTTATTGTAGGATACATTAACACAGTTGTGACTCATTTCACAATTGTATTGCAGACATGCATTGTTCTCATAGGTTGTTTACAGGACAGCTGAATGTTGCATCAGTACATTGGAAATTACACAGAAAAATAAAGAGCATCTGAGGAAAAACAGGCTTTATTGGGTGGGGAGGAGGGGGTAAAGGGGGTTTGTCCCAGAACACTGGTACAGTGGTACCTGCTGTAAAGACCACCTCTCACAAAAGACCACATTAGTTTTTAAGACTGCCATTTCAAGACACTGGCCTTTAATTTCTTTGCTAGCTTACCTGCAGTGAAAGACCACCTGTCATATGTGATCTCTTTTGTCTGGCATTAAGGGTGGTCTTAAATAGCAGGTACCACTGTACAGGAAATAATTTTGTCTCAGTGTGGTATGCAGACAAATAAGAATGTTGCAAAATAATAGCCAGTATGAAGTACAGAAAATACAAGGGCTTCCAGTATGGAAAATAAAATGCTCCTTTACACCAGCATGGAAATACCCTTTACACCTTCTTTATGCTGACTGTTTAGGCAGCAATGGTGTGCTGTGCAGTTTGTCCTCACACCAGGAATGAGCTCCCGGCAGCTTGAGGCAGGTTGTAAATTATTAAGTGCCACGCCCCGTAACAAGATAAAGCTCTTGCTTTAATCACTGCCGAAGTAGATAAACACAGACGGGAGTCCCATGAGAATCTATTTACAATCCACATTCAGATAAATGAGATGACATTGCTACTCTATGGATTTTGCAGAATGACCATGGTGCAAACACACACTTAAATTAGAGGAAATAGTGTCATGTCTTGTAGAAAAATACATGTACCCACAACATAACTTGTAAATTACTGAAGCTGATCTTTGTTGCAGCCAGCTCATTTTCTAAATGTAGATATATTGACTGTATAACAAGCCATTTAGGGTGAATATCTTTCATTGTTTACATGGCTTCTACATAGCAAACCTTGTAAATGATTGGATTTCAGACAATTTATGTAACAGGCAGGCATTTTGTACAGAACCAGAAATTCTGACTTTCACTGTTTGCGACATAAGACACCAAAACTGTGGTGTAAGACTGTTAGTATCTGATGTGAAAACATTCATAGTCAGAGGAAGACATGGTACCTGGTATATAATTGACTGTCCTTTTCATTATCACGATTCTTATGATAGCCACGTTTGAAAAACCTGTGTGGTACAATGGGGTTCCTTTCTCCTGCTCTTTGTTTTATTGGGGGTGGGTGGCTCATTGTCAGGAAATAACCTTGCCTGCAAAGCAGTCTGTACGTAGTATCTCTGCTACACAAATGGAAGAGGAAGACACAGAGATTGGTTTGTTTGGCAGGCCAAAAAGTACCACTAAAATTAAATTAGAAATTTGTACCTAAATTTTACCTGCTGCATTTGTCTGCACACAGCAATTTTGATGTGTGTCTTCTCCCCCTTTTTTATGTCTGTGTATCAACACATTTTGTTTTTACTGTTATTATTGTCTTCTTTCTTTCTATTCTACTAAAACTTGTGCTAATCTTTCTTAGAAACTAATACCTATAAACTTCAACTTTGGCATAGGTGTAGCCTTACAGGTGAGATTATGCATCTGATATGGAAAAGTAAAGATGTCTAGAATTATGCAATGTATATGCAGATGATATTGTAAAGGTCTGGCATATTCAGAAGATGTACAAGATAAAATTCCAATATCTACCTGTATGTTTTTGACAATTGCACATCAAATGAACAAATAACCTGAGACAGACATGTCTATGTTGGTTATAGATATTTAAATTTGAAGGTTGGATATCTTCAGAAGTATTATAGATACAGATGCAATTCCAGTTTCTACCCATATGTTTAGGATATTGGTACATCCAGTGAATATATGATCCAAGTCATTTTCTGTAAATGTATTCTAAAAGGGCATTTGAAAATTTGAATTGGGAGTATCTCCAAAAGTATTATAGATAAAGATACAGTTCCAGTTTCTATTCATATAAGTTTGTGATATTGGTACATCTTGTAAATAAATGACCACAGTCAGTCTTTATATTATGCTTATAAGGAGCAATTAAAATTTTGTATTTTTATCTTGAAAAGTATGACAGAAGAGATACCATAGTAACTTTCAGTAATATTTTTTCCATACAGATGCATCAATGAACTGCAGTAGAATCTCCAAGTAAGACCATCTGCATGAAGAGACCATTTCTATGTTAAAGACCACCCATTTACAGTCCCATTTTTGTTTATCCTTAAATTATATCCCCATTAAGATCACTCCCCTATTAAGACCACATTTTTAGTCCCTTAAGAGGTCTTAGAAGGGAGATTCCACTGTATATGTCAAAAATGTAAAATTTAAAAACATGTTAAGTTAATTTAAAAATTTATATGTTTAAAACTGTGATGGACCTGTCATTTTAATTTCATCATGTATGTTATTGATATGGGCACACCTAAATAATAACAAACATTGGTCATAGCAATTTTAAATTGTGCTAAATAGATAATTGAAAATTTGAAACTCTTTTTATGTTAAACTTTATGGTGACTGTAATACATGACCAGAGCTAGCTGGTACCATTTGTAAACAGCTCTTCCTTGTGGACACAGAGAGATTTGGTGTGAGGGAAATCTCCCTGCCCCATCCCCTGTCTACTTTGTACTTCTCTTCTTTACCACACATACTCTGAGTTTTTTACTTTTTTTTTCTTCACAAAATAAAACATGTTGAAATCTGAAATCAAATGACTAAATAAACTTAGAGTAGACACATTTGACTTCAACATGTTTTTAATAGTAAACTTTCCATTTTAATTTATATGTGGAATATTATGTGGCTAACAGTTTGGCTTCAGCTTAATGAAGTTTGTTCAGTGACCCATACCTGTATGCCCATCCTACGTCACAGCATGACAATGTTTAACCACAGACCAAAAACAGGATGAGTCAATCTTTGCTCATAGACCTTTTAACAAGAATCTGACTGAATGTGCATTGAATGAGGGAATCCAGGGGACAGGTTTATTGCCAACTTACTGGATTCAGAGGATTTTTCTGATTGTAGACTGACTGGATCCAGAGGATTTGTTTGATTGTAGACTGACTGGATCCAGAATACTGGTTGATTCTAGACTGACTGGATTCAGAGGATTTGTTTGATTGTAGACTGACTGGATCCATAGCACTTTTTGATTGTAGCCTGAGTTGATCCAGAGCACTGGTTGATTGTAGCCTCAGTTGATTCAGAGCACTGGTTGATTGTAGACTGGCTGCATTCAGAGGATTTGTTTGATTGTAGACTGACTGGATTCAGATGGTACACTGTGTGACTGGATGCAGGCAGGGACTCTTTGATTGTAGACTGTGACTATGAATGCAGGAGACTGGTTAATGGTAGACTGTCTGACTTGATCCAGGGGAGTGGTTAATAGCAGACTGTGTGACTGGATGCAGAGATCTGGTTGATTGTAGACTGTGTGACTGGATGCAGGGGAGTGGTTAATGGTAGAATGTGACTGGATGCTGGAGGCTGGTTAAAGGTAAACTGCATGACTGGATGCAAGGGGATGGTTATTGCTAGAGTGCCTTGATCCAAGGAGTGGTTAATGTTAGACTGTGTGACTGGATGCAGGGGACTTGTTGATTGTAGACTGTTGATACTGGGGCCCGGTTGATCTTTGTGTGGACTGGTTGGCCACAGATCATGTGAGTGGATTTATCATTGTAATTATCATGATAATGAAACTGTATTTGGTCATCCACTGCACCTGAAAAAAACTATCTTCAGAGTCTACCAGCTTAGCTGGGATCCTGTAACTATCTTCAGTGTTATACCTCTGGTAAAAGACCACCACCCTGTAAAGTGTTGTAGACCTACCTAATGGATGGTCACTGCAGGCAGATGTTGCTGTATTGGTAGTATGCACCAATGGCCTGTCTACTGGTTGCACACCCATCCAGCCCATAGCCAAAATTTGTAGTTAAGATAAAATGTCACAAGAAGTAACATTTAATTGATATAAAGATCATTTTTTGTACTCTTTTGACCTGAAATGACGCAAAATGATGTGTTTTGTGTGGTTTAGGTGTGACATATATTTGTAACTAAGAACACCTGTATACACTAAATACAGTACCCAATATAACAGTTGAGCCTTCTATACCTGATTGAATGACAAAGAAAAATTTAGAGTAACATGTTGTTACGTTACAACAGCTACAAACAACAGAACAGGTCTTTGGATACAAGCCCAAATCTGTAGACTTGTCTGATGTCCTTACTTAATTGCTTTAGTTTTGCATATTCCCTTTGCCATGGCAACATGACTGGAGATGCATTGCGCACATTCAAATTTCATATTATATAGAACATTTTGCTTTGAAATTATTTTTTGAAATGTTTTATCTTTGTGGTCTGGGAATGGCCTCAAATGTAACACCAACTTTGGACAACTGAATTACATCATTTAATTTGTACAGAGTATTAGGATTTATTCAGTCGTTAAAATGACAGCTACATGTATCTAAATTATAAATTGCCAGAAGGTCCAGTGTTAGTTGCAAGACCTTTCCAGCTTGTACTATTAGTAATGATTGATATTGAATTAGTTTTATAAATTAGTTTTAAAATATATGTACAGCTGTAAATATTGTATAATCGTTTATGAATATTTTCACAATTGTAGACTGTCTTGTCTCATGGTATGATGGGTACATACCCCACGAGAGCCTAAATTCTATATAAATACCACCCTGTGCTGTGGGACTGTAAGCTGACTGCCCGATAAATCCCATAATACAGTATTCTCTAGAATGCACATCAATATTGTCATCCTGGGACAATTATATGCCACATGGAAAAATTATTAATGCTGTTTTGAACACAAGCAATCCCATGATAAATATATGTGACAGATAACTAGGAATAAGCTCCAACCAATGTGAGGAGTTTTGTGTTTACCCCTCATCTCCACGATGTCCATTTAATGGGTGTTTTTCAGCGTGAACCAGTAGACTTTTAACTCTTTCATTGCTTGTCACAACAAAAGTGACACAGATGTTAGTTATAATAGTGATTCCAGATTGAAATTTCTTGATAAAACATCTTTCCTTGAAGTATAGCCATGCCTGGAGGCCCAGGGGAGATAATATTGGTCCAGGTAAACAGTTTTTCTTGGTGTCCTTGGTGTATTGCACTGAATGCATACCAAGGAAAGCTATTGACTCCAACCGAGCACCTAAATAGTGAAGTATCTTTTTCTCCAATTTTTTGTAAAATTTATCCAGAGAAATTGGTTTTAGATGTACTTTCTTTTACCAAATAGGTTATTTGAAAATGCTGTGTGAAAGTGGGTGCATGTAGAACATGGACTCAGTGCTGTGTACACACATGCATGCAGCCCTGGTCCATTCTGGACCCTTGATATTGTGCATATCCATCAAGGATCACTGAAGTGCCATGGTGCCATCAAGCATGGGAACCAGTATAATCCATGCAACTAGAGGGATCATTCAGTAGTTGTCAACTAAATCTAGGCTATTCATTTTACCATGATCAAAACCCCCATGGTGTGATGGTTATGTAAAGTTACATGTATCTACAAAATTGACTGGTCTGTGCGGACCTGTATCCACTGTCTACATGTACAGCTGGGTTATAGTACTTTCCACTATCAGTAGTAACCATCTGTGAGTACATGCACAGCTGGATTGTACTATGTTCACTGGGTACCATACATTATCCTTCTTTGCATACTTGAACAGTTGGATTATAATACATTCACTGGATGCTGTAGTTTGCATACATGTACATGTACCGTTAGATTATAATACATTCACTGGATACCGCACTTTGCATACACGTACAGTTGGATTATAATACATTCACTGGATACCGCACTTTGCATACATGTACAGTTGGATTATATTACATTCACTCTGTACTATACATTCACATCTGTGCGTCATGGGTAGTGTTCACCATGACTGTTGCACACTCTAACAGGACTTGCTTTACCACCATTTATATATCCACCAGTTGCAGTGAATCCTCTGTCACAGTGACTACCTACTGTGGACATCTAGTCCAGTCAGAACAGTGTACATGTGTATGTGTCTGTATGTGTCTGTACATTGGGTGTGCTTATCCACTGTACACCTCAGGTCCATGCAGGAAGATGTTGATGATGGTCCTAATGTGTACAGTGTACATTTGTATCCACATTTTGCTGCTAGTCTTTCCACAGTATGTAACCACTGAAGCTCAGTACAGAGGGCCGCCTGCCAAAATGCATGGAGCTACCAGCTGCCAATTTAACCCAGACTTTGTCTCGTTTCTCAAGCTGTAATATAATGTGCATGCCTGCTGAGGGATGGGGGTTGGTGGCAGAGGCATGGCCCCACGCAGTCGCCCTCTTCTCCCCGTTGACCATGAGCCACACTAAGGTGCTGCTGCTGGACCCCAGCGTATTGAGCAGGAACATATACGTGCCACCCACCGGAATGTTCACATGTGATGTGAGGGGATCAAATGCTGAGCCTACATTTGTTACAATGTGGTCAAAGCGAATATCAAAGTCATAGTTGAATTTGCCAAAGCTTGTATTCCGCTGCACGGAAAAGGCAATCTTCTGAACAGTGGAGGCCAGTCCTGATACACCCTTCGTTCCACGTTTACCTGCAAACAGACAATAAATACAATGTATAGCAAAATGTAGGACAGAATTGATCAAACACCATTTGTCTTGTTGGGGTCATGCTTCTAGAATTGGACATATATTTACATCCTTGGCCATAGCTGGGGAGAGAACATATTGTATTCCACTTGACTTTAACTATCCATCACTATAAAAGAATAAAGATTTACAACATGTAATTCTTCAAGCAAAGTGACTCCAGGATGCTTTGAGACACAGAGCATCCACACAACTTTTTGTAAGTCACATTGTACAGACAGGAGCAACAGTGCCATATCTTCCAGGCAGTTCTGAACCACAAAAAAAAAACCAACACCCCCCAAAAAATTGTATATGTGTATGTTATATTGGTCAAAACAAAGTGTTAGGAAATTTGAATATGTAGAGAACAAAATCTAGTTTTGGTGCATTAGAAGACCAAATTGGACACAATTGGGTGGAGGACAGTTGGAACACTGAATTGTACTCGAAATCACTAGTAACTTGTTTCGGCGTTAGTGGGTGCGTTTCGGCGTTTCAGGGCGGTTCCCGGCGTTACACAGCGTTTGCCGGCGTTACAAATGCCGGCAAACGCCAAAATCCAATTAAGCCTTTTGGGGCTCGACGTTAGTCGGCGTTTGCCGGCGTTAGTCGGCGTTTGCCAGCGTTAGTCGGCGTTTGCCAGCGTTTGACACCCTTTCAACGCCGGCAAACGCCGGCAAAGGCTGTGAAACGCCGACTAACGCCAGCAAACGCTCTGTTGTCCTCTCAACTAGCAAACTCAATGGGATACATGTAAAATTTGAATTCAGTTGAACTGGGATTAGAAGGATACATGGAAATTTGTGTCTTGTACTTGTACTAATGATTAATGTACTTTTGTTTTTTATACTCATGGGCAATACAACATAATTATCTTTAATATTATGATGATGATTTATCCATTGAGGTGTATGTGTATTGAATGACTTTGCTCATGATCACAGATATATATATATATATATATATATATATATATATATATATATATATATTTTGGTCACCCCAATCTTGGATGCAAAGTAAAGACAAACAAACAGCACTGTTTTCAATTTTTATTTAAACACAGCACAGCAATTTTTTATTGTTTGTACCGCACAAGTCAGCAATGCATAGCTTTGTGCTAGCATAGATGTGAATCCCTGTGAATATAATACAATATCCCATTGAGTTTGCTAGTTGAGAGGACAACAGAGCGTTTGCCGGCGTTAGTCGGCGTTTCACAGCGTTTGCCGGCGTTTGCCGGCGTTGAAAGGGTGTCAAACGCTGGCAAAAGCCGACTAACGCCGGCAAATGCCGACTAACGCCGGCAAACGCCGACTAACGCCGGCAAACGCCGACTAACGCCGGCAAACGCCGAGCCCCAAAAAGCTTAATTGGATTTTGGCGTTTGCCAGCGTTAGTCGGCGTTTGCCGGCGTGTGTAACGCCGGCAAACGCTGTGTAACGCCGGGAACCGCCCTGAAATGCCGAAACGCACCCACTAACGCCGAAACAAGTTACTAGTGAATGCAACTTTAAGTGGTACATGTATAAGTTATATTAGTCCTAAATTTTGAGGAGTGAGAACACAAAGCAATGGGCACATGTTGAGGAGAGTTTAACCCTTTGGCCTTAAACCAGCCAAAACTGCCTGGTGTTCAAATGTCGTCTGCTTCAATGTTTTCAACTAATTTCAACAGTAATGAAAAACAATTTTGACTGAGAACTGTAGATGAGCCCTATCAAGATCACATGCCCCAGGTCAACAACTATCCTTGGCATGAGTTGGGCACTTAGTGCCCAACTCATGTAAAGGAAAGTTGTTGACTCAAGTGGGAAAGTGTTAAACCTATACATGTACATGTAGCAACAGAAACAACCTGGGGTTGATTTAGGGGGATGTCAAAGCATTGGACTTCAAGCTGCAGGAGTAAGAACACACTCCAGTTGACCTGAACTCTGATGAGTAAGAATTCACAGAACTAGAAACAAATTCTGCGAACTAGAGTGTACAAGAGATGACAAAACTTTTGCATGTAAGAAAGCACAACATAACCTGGTGATTAGAACATAACATCAGGTCAACTGACAAAACTTTGGATGAGTTACAATTTGCAGAATTGGGTACAATTTATTTAGAATTAGAATGAACAACTTGGAACAAAAATGTTTGGGAATGACAAAGTATATGACTCAGCACTGGAAGTTTTAAAAATGCACAACACATAACATCACTTAACCCCTTAGACCCTAAGTGTTGTGCAACTAAATGCATTTAGAGTTGATATATCAGCTTTTTGGGTCCAGAGGGTTAAGAGATGAACAGAAGTACACCACAGAACCCAGTTTTGGAGCAAATGGCATTGGCATGTATGTACATAGAACCCAAGTTTTTGGAGGGGCATACAATGTACAACACCAAACACAAACTTTTGGAAGACACAAGTTTTTGGGAACGATACAATGTGTAACATAGAGTCTACTTTTGGGGAGCCATAAAGTATACAACATAGAGTCAAAGTTTTGGGGAGCCATAAATTTAATTTATAACATAGATCATTAGTTTTGGGGAGCCATACCATGTACTACATAGAACACACATTTTTGGGAACCAGACAATGGATAACAAAACACAAGTTTTGGAGAGTCAAACAATGTGTAACATAGAACACATTTTGGGAGCCATGAAGTGAACGACATAAAACCCAAGTTTTTGGGCCCTGTACAAATCATGAGGTAGAACATAAAGTTTTAGGGAGTCAAATTATGCCACACAGAACCTTAGTTTTGGTCAGCCATACTGTGCAATAATAATATAGAATACAAGTTTTGGGAGTGATACAATGTATAACAAACAACTCAAGTTTTATGGAGCCATATAATGTGCAACATAGAACACAAGATTTTGAGAACCAAACAATGTATAACATGGAACACAATTTTGAGGAGTCATAAAATGAATACAGAACCCATTGTTTGGAGCGATACAAATTATAATATAGAATACAACTTTAGACAGTCGTGATATACAACTTAGACCCTAATTTTTTGGGAACCATACAATATACAATATAGATCATAACTTTGGGGGAGCCATACACTGTAATAACATATAACACACAAATTTAGGGAGCCATACAATATGTAACGTAGACCCTGAGTTTTTTGAGAGCTACAGAGATCCCCCTCTTATAAAGCCTCTCTCACCAGAGGCCACCCCTCTTGAAAGGCCAGCATTCTTGTGCAGAAAGAATGGTATTTCCATTATATTCTTCTCCTCAAGAGAGGCCACCCCTCTTATAAGGCCACTTTTTGACTGCATTTGAAAAGGCCTTAAAAGAAGGGGACCACTGTATACAGTGTACAATATAGAACCCAAGTTTTGGGGGGAACCTTACAGTGTACATCATACAGGTTCTTGGAGCCATAGAATGTATAACATAGATCCCAAGTTTTGGGGAGCCAGATTTAAATGTATACAACATAGAATGTAAGTTTTGGGGAGCCAGATTTAAATGTATACAAGATAGAATGTAAGTTTTGGGGAGCCAGATTTAAATGTATACAAGATAGAATGTAAGTTTTGGGGAGCCAGATTTAAATGTATACAAGATAGAATGTAAGTTTTGGGGAGCCAGATTTAAATGTATACAAGATAGAATGTAAGTTTTGGGGAGCCAGATTTAAATGTATACAAGATAGAATGTAAGTTTTGGGGAGTCAGATTTAAATGTATACAAGATAGAATGTAAGTTTTGGGGAGCCAGATTTAAAGGTATACAAGATAGAATGTAAGTTTTGGGGAGCCAGATTTAAATGTATACAAGATAGAATGTAAGTTTTGGGGAGCCAGATTTAAATGTATACAAGATAGAATGTAAGTTTTGGGGAGCCAGATTTAAATGTATACAAGATAGAATGTAAGTTTTGGGGAGCCAGATTTAAATGTATACAAGATAGAATGTAAGTTTTAAGGAGCCAGATTTAAATGCATACCAGATAGAATGTAAGTTTTGGGGAGCCAGATTTAAATGTATACAAGATAGAATGTAAGTTTTGGGGAGCCAGATTTAAATGTATACAAGATAGATTGTAAGTTTTTGGGAGCCAGATTTAAATGTATACAAGATAGAATGTAAGTTTTGGGGAGCCAGATTTAAATGTATACAAGATAGAATGTAAGTTTTGGGGAGCCAGATAATGTGCAGTGTACAACACTCTGTTTGGGGTATAACAGCTGTGAGTGCCAGCATCAGAGAGTACTGGTACACATACAACACATTTATAGGAAGAGAACAGACTCATTTTATACAGTTGCAGCACATGTCAGGGAGAAAAGCACAAGATGTTGGAGAAAAGATGTTTATTTGACTAGCCACTGCAACTTCTTAAAAGAAAAAAAAGACATCTTTCACTTCTTTGTGCACCTTGATAAAACAGTCACATGTGGTAGGGATCAGCGTGAAATCCTGAAAAATAAGGTTTGAACTTGACCTCATAATTTTCCTCAATTTCCAAACAGGAAGAATGAGTTTTTTGTTGTTTGTCTTAACTCATTCCATACCAGTCCCTGATTTCTCCATATATTTACCTAGATGTTAGACGAAAATTGCATATTTAAATTCTTCATGAAAAGAGCTTTCATTCAAGTACCAACATGCTTATAGTCTGAAGTCAGTGGTTCTGGCACTGCATGGCAAGTCATGCTGCAGCTGCCCTTGTGGTAGCTGCAGCATGACTTGCCAGGCAGTGCCAGAACCACTGACCAAGGCCTATGACCATGGTATGGAATGAGTTAATGGCAACCACTAGAGGAGCCATTTATTATCTCTTCTTTGTCATAGTGCACTTGGAAGGTCACAAGAGCAGAACAGTTTATTTCTTCATGAATCATGGATGGATGTTGCAATTCAGATTTTGTTGCCTGCTCATCTGGTAACTTGTCAAACAAAGACAGATAAAAGGACGTCAGACCTATTTGTCAGGACAGTGTCAGTGTTACACGTATGTAACATCATGCAGAACTGCAGCTGTAAACCTACTCAGTCATGGGTCTGTCTTGTGTTTCAAGATCAGATTTATGGTGGACTGTGTATGTATGTGTATATATATATATATATATGTGTATATATATATATATATATATATATATATATATATATATATATATATATATATATATATATATATATATATATATGTATGTACATACACACACACATATACATACATACACACATACATACATACTGGAAATAAATGCCAACTCAGTAAATATACTGTACTGCATTACTGTGTTGATATGGCACTCGCACATAACTACCTCCATTGAACCATTCTTTTGTAGGAATGGGAATTTTGTCGAGTGGATATGTGCGTTTCCCATTTCAGCTAGGCGCCTGGTGCCAAAGGTTGCAGGTTTGAGTCCCCCTCGTTCAGAACATAAAATACATACATACATACATACATACATACATACATACATACATACATACATACATGGTTGCACGTGTATGTCATTGTTATCACAAGTGGTTATCTGAGATCACGAAAGATCGTAGGCAATAGTCTCACATCACCAAGTGTGATAAAAATGATGTACAAATGCAATCATGTTATGATTTATTTATTATATGGTTAATTTAAGAATTAACTTGTTCAAGACCTGTTCTCATTAAAATGATTTTGTCCACGACATGTTTACAGTCAAGGTCTTTTGAAAATATTGAAATGGAATGAATATCATATATCAGTTTTCACCTGTATCAACGTTTTATGCATTTTGAATGAATGGATCAAAAATACACCTACATGTTATTTCAATATATATTAGTGTTATATATATGTGTGTGTCAAAACTTTAATATATATGTATATATATCATGTATGAAGGTAAATATATTTGAAATGAAGTATCAGGTTAAGTAAGAGTGAGCATACCTGTTTACATCTGGACATGTGGCAGGCAGGTAAAGGTTCCATGATATAGTTTACATGCATTGTCCATATTATTGGCAAATGCTTAACTTGTCATATTGATAACATATTTTTATATACTTTGGGGCATTTTTTTGTGTTTGTTTTTGTTTAGTGCCATACATGTATGCTTTTCAGGACATCCATCTCTTCTTAAAAACTTGGTAGCAACACAGTGACTATTAGCTCACTAATGCTGATAGACATTTTTATCATTGGAGTACTACATGATCTGCTGATCCAGACAACTGACAATTTGCAGAGCTTTGACCTGTAACTCATTAACTGTCACAGTCTGATAAATCACACACAAATTTTGCATTTCCACAGAATTGATGCATTACAGGACTACCTGGTTGACTTTCACAGACTGGGAGGTCAGGCAGCAACTTGACCTTTATCAAGACATGTATTGATGCAAAACATATCCCTCAAAACTTCTGTACTTGAGGTGGCCAGAAGTAATCACAGAGCTCACCATTAGATTTTGCCCATGAAGAAACCAATGACCACATGAATTAAAACTCTGAAATAATTAAAAAGGAATCATCTTCACCACTAACGGTTATGGAATTACTGAGTAATTTCTCACTCTCATAAGTACAGATAGCATTTTGGTGATAGAGTATGCCACATATAGTCTTAAATCACAGAGAATGAGAGTGATTGAAATTTGGAAGATTTTCATTATTGGTATTTTTTTTTTGAGCACACCATGCCAGTAAGACCAACATACAGTTTTCACTGACTATGAATATTTGCTGAACTTTATCTTTTTTGGGGAGTAAAATTGATTTCTGACCACAGAATCCAAAATTAATTAACCCTTTCCCCCTTGAATTGACACTTGAGGTAACAACTTTCCTTGGCATGTGATATTCATAGGGCTCATCTACAATTCTCAGTCAAAATTGTTTTTCATTATTATTGAAATTAGTTGAAAACACTGAAGCAGATGACATTTGACCACCAGCCGGTTTTTGGCCAGTTTGAGGGGAAAGGGTTAATGAAGTCACTAAAATGAGAGCCCATTTTTCTCCTTGGAAAATTAGGTTTGTATCATGCAAATTTTAAAAAGTTTGTGTGACAACTACTGATAATATCCCATGTGAGATTCAGTAGATACACTGAAATTAAATGACATATGATAGCTCTCAGAGCCTGATTTCTGACTTCTTCAGCTCATCATGTGTGTGTCAAAGTTACGGCAGCAGCCATGTGGTGAGCAGGCCAGAGCACCAGCTGCACTCCAAAAACACTGACCTGGAAAACGGTTTAAAAAACATCCAGCAGGATTAGAAAGCTGGAAGTTTTCACAGGAGTGAGGGTATACAGTTCTTTGTAAGCACAAACATAAGACAGCTCTGTCATGTCAACAACAGTGTGTATCGGTATCTTATCACCTGCGCTATCCTGGCCCTGCCCTGAAATGTACAGAGCTCGGGAACATACACCTGCAGTAGGGCACCTGTGATAGACACGGCATGTCTGTCTGTAGTGTGCACTGCCAAGGTCGCATGCACTGCCAAGATCAAGGAGATCAGCCACAAACAGGTTTAGCAGCAGTACCTGTGGCCAAATTGATACAGGCTGAAAAAACTGACAGATAACTTGCTCATCTTCAGAGACTTGTTAAGTGGGTCTTCATTTATTGGTATGAAAGCTATTTCTTTCATTAGGTATCCCAATAGGTCACATGCTTCCAACTTAACAACTTTCTTACTGGTTATGTCTTAGAACACTTATCAGTTTGAAAAAGTGACCATATGTAAAATGTTTGCTGCAGGTCATTTTGTGTTCATGTGGGTAGACCAGAGCCAGCACAGCAGAGAGAAACAATTCCTTTCCGCTGCCGGACAAAAAGGTTTTTGGCAGATGTTTCCCCCCTCGTTCAAGTGTGTAATATTATGTGGATGAAACACTGAAATGCAATATGCTTTGCCCTGTATTGCTTTGCTTGTAAAGCACATGGTATTGCATGGTATGCTACACGTGTTGTGCAAGTGTAGATGAAACAGAATTCTTGTTTACCATTGCTGTGTCAGCTTATATGAACACAATACTTGGCCCAGCAGTGGCTGTCGGGGTGAGGCAAGACACTTGGTATGGCATTACCTGCATCGGGACTACCTGGCCTATACCTCAACATGATAATGAAGCACAGCACTTGGCCTGGTATTTCTCTGCAAGTTTGCCTGGATGGGTAAATCACAGTCTGTATCTGGCTGCGTCAAGCCTTGCTGGACAAAACCCTTGGGTTCATCTGGCATTGCATCTTGACTACTTTAAGTACAGTTGTCCACCTGGCATAGCCTTGCCTGTTTTTACAAAGCACAATACTTGGTTCGTCATTGCTCTGCTTGCCTGGAAGAAGCACAACATGTTTATGGTATCGCTGTGCTTGTATGGAAAAAGCAAAATGCTTGGCCTGGGGTTGATGTGCTTGTCTTGACAGAGCATAGCACTTGGCCTGTCACTGCTGTGTCAAATGCCTGAATGTCATAGTGAGATTGCAGTCCTGCTGTGTGCATGGCCTCATCTACTCTCCCGGTTTTGTATCCACAATTTGCTTGGATTGCAGGATAGAAAAACCACTTTGTATGCATTGCCTGCTGTGAACATGACACTGACAATGGCCCATGGATATGACACAAGTGGCATTTATGGTCAAGTTGTACCCACACTGCAAGTTCTTATCAGTAAGCTGACAGTATGTAACAACACTAGGAGACCACTTACACTGCCAGGTGCTTGATTAACACATGAATAATTACTGAGATGTTCCGGCTGTGAGGCTATGTTCTTTATCCACTTGTTTCTTAAGAGGGTGTGCACATCATGGTGTAATACAGCCAGAGAGGACAGCTAATGTTCTGAAAATCCCTGCCAGCTAAAATGTGGATTCCCTTGTGAATTTTGTATGCATGCCGTGTGCAATAATAAAACATACCCTGCTGAAAAAGGTGAGCACAATGGCCATGATGCATTAAAGGGTGCACTCACAAGGTGAAGCAGGTACTCAACTGTGCAATGTTACCAGGGGTGCCACCCACACCCCTTGTTTTATAGCTGCATGTATTGACTCAGCCTGAGTTGTAAAGATAGACATACTATGGAGATTCAATAGGCCTGGAAACATTTGGGCTTATTATGGTATTTACTGCAGGAACAGTCATTTCATAGTTGACAACTGTCATGTGTATTATTAGCTTTCTTTGTTGCTGGGCACTGAGGAGCTGTTTTATTGGACAGATGCTAATTTAGAAGATATCATTACAGGCTATAACATCACATGAACTCATTTCTATGTACATTCATGTAAGGTCTGGTAGCTACACCACCACAGAATTAGACATTTTATGAAGATTTAACAGGCCTTAGTCAGCCATCTCAATTTGTGTCTCATGAATTGAAAATGACTGAAATAAGCCAGAAGTTTCCCATTTTTGTTCACCACCAAAGGTGATAAAGGGGATATGAAAACAGTGAAGGTAGGGGTGTCTAAGAATGTGTCTGTCCATGGATCCTTCTATGTGTTTTCAGGCTCGCTCTCTATCTCTAAAAGCACGTTACATAGAATTTTATATATGTAGAAATATAGAGACATCATGTGACACCCATTTGCGCTTAAAAATGAGAGTGACCATGACCTCTTTCACAGGTCATTAGAGATTCATACATGTTCATTGTTTGCATCGTGCTTCATATTGTAGGAATGAATGAAATTTGGACATTACAGTCACTGTCCTGTGGGATGTTGGAGATTAAGGCAGTATATGGTAACTGTCCTGTAAGCTGTGGGAGGTCAACGGTGGTCAAAGCAGTATATATTATAGCCACTGTCTTGTAGGACGTGGGAGGTCAAACTGGTATAGTCACTGTCCTGTAGGATGTGGGAGGCCAAAGCGGTATAGCCACTGTCCTGTAGGATGTGAGATCTCAAAGCGGTATAGTCACTATCCTGTAGGATGTGGGAGCTCAAAGCGGTATAGTCACTGTCCTGTAGGGGGTAGGAGATCAAGGCAGTATATATAGTCATTGTCCTGTAGGATGTGGGAGGTCAAGGCAGTAAAAAGTTATTGTTACCCTTGGCACATAAAGTGCCGGAGGGTATATTATTGTCGTCCCCTGCATCATCTTTCTGTCTGTCTGTCTGTCTGTCTTGCAGACGTTACCACGATATCTCAAAAATATTCACTGTAGGTTTACAAAATTTTTATCAGAGATGTACCTTATAATGGACCAGGTTCCTATTCAAAACCAGTTTCCTCTTATTATTTTTAAACTTTGTATGAAACAATGTATTTATTTGAAGGCCATCTGAGTGGCATTGACACTGACGACTTTACTGTTATATCTCAAAAACTATTGACTGCAGCTCTACCAAGTTTTCGTCAAAGATGCACCTTATGATGGACCAGGTTACTCTTTGAAACCAGCTTTCTCTTGGAATTTATAAAATTTTCATGAACCTTTAAAGTATTTATTTCAAGGCCGTCTGAGTGGTGCACAAATGGACGATGTTACCGTAATATCTCAACAAGGATCCATCACAGCTTCACCAAATTTTTATCAGAGATGCACATTGTAATGGACCATCTTCCTATCGAAAACCAGCTTCCTCTGATTATTTTTAATTTTCTGTGAAACTTTTGAAGTATTTATTTGAAGCCAGTCTGAGTGGTGCACAAGTGGACATTGTTACCATAATACAATGTTACCATAATATCTCAAGAAGGATTCATCACAGCTTCATCAAATTTTCGATGCAGTTACACCATATTTTGGCACCTGCAAAGTCCCCCCACCCCGCAAAAAAAATTGCAGAATGAATGAAAAAACTATTGTGGGCACGGAGGGTAATGTGTCCTCTGAATGCTATTTTCCTGTAGGATGTGGGAGGTTAAGGCAGTATATAGTCATTGTCCTACAGGATGTGGGAGGTTAAGGCAGTATATAGTCATTGTCCTATAGGATGTGGGAGGTCAAGGCAGTATATAGTCATTGTCCTACAGTACATGATGTGGGAGGTTAAGGCAGTATATAGTCATTGTCCTATAGGATGTGGGAGGTCAAGGCAGTATATAGTCATTGTCCTATAGGATGTGGGAGGTCAAGGCAGTATATAGTCATTGTTCTACAGTACATGATGTGGGAGGTTAAGGCAGTATATAGTCATTGTCCTATAGGATGTGGGGGGTAAAGGCAGTATATAGTCATTGTCCTATAGGATGTGGGAGGTCAAGGCAGTATATAGTCATTGTCCTATAGGATGTGGGGGGTAAAGGCAGTATATAGTCATTGTCCTATAGGATGTGGGGGGTAAAGGCAGTATATAGTCATTGTCCTATAGGATGTGGGGGGTAAAGGCAGTATATAGTCATTGTCCTATAGGATGTGGGGGGTAAAGGCAGTATATAGTCATTGTCCTATAGGATGTGGGGGGTAAAGGCAGTACATAGTCATTGTCCTATAGGATGTGGGGGGTAAAGGCAGTACATAGTCATTGTCCTATAGGATGTGGGGGGTAAAGGCAGTACATAGTCATTGTCCTATAGGATGTGGGGGGTAAAGGCAGTATATAGTCATTGTCCTATAGGATGTGGGGGGTAAAGGCAGTATAGTTACCATACTGTAGCACATGGGAGGTTAAGGCAGTATAGTCACTGTCCTGTAGGATGTAGGAGGGTAAGGCAGTATAGTCACTGTCCTGTAGGATGTAGGAGGGTCAGGCAGTATAGTCACTGTCCTGTAGGATGTAGGAGGTTAAGGCAGTATAGTCACTGTCCTGTAGGATGTAGGAGGGTCAGGCAGTATAGTCAGGATCATACAGGATATGGGAGACCACTTAATGTCCTGTACATGGGCATCAAAGGGCTATGTATACTCTATTTTAGAGAGTGTTGGAGATGGGACAAAGCAGTTTTGCTCTTTCAGGGGCTGGAGGGCGAGAAAATATACCACAGTATAAGTATCTGTAATTTCAGACTTCCCCAATTGCCAGAGAAAGCTTGTGCATATAGCAGGTGGTTTTAAGTACAAGTAAATGGTCTTATGAAAGGGCAGTCTTAAACACATATTCATTCTTTCTTCAGAGGTGGTTTTAAAGCAGACACCACATTGGTCAAGTACTGTCAAAGTATTGAAGTGATCATGCCCTACACCTGGGTGCATATTGTTACATGTCCAGCTGTCTTTTTGGCACATGAACTGTTCATTTGGCACATAAAGCAGTCCTGATCTTGTCATCAGTTGCATCATGGGCAACTGGAGCCATGTGTTGACTGTGACAGATACACTGATCCATACCAGTGTAAAGGTGCACAGTGTGCCAGGTACACCTACATGTCTGTAACCAACTCACAGTCAACTCTTGTGCCGCAGTTCTAAGTGTAATTCATGAAGTAAATGAAGTACAGAAATAAATTGAAGTACTTCCGGATGTGCTGTATTGCATGTGAATTGAATAAACCAACAAACTGGTACATTTACAGTGTAGTTTTCCACGGCTTAATTTCCACAGTTAAATTTAACCTATCAAAAATGGTTAAAAACTAGTAACTTCTAAACATTAACATGTATCTACTTGGAGTTTTCAAGTGTAAGATAGAAAAGAAAGCAATAATTTTTTCTCTCTTTCTTTCTTTTTTTTTTTTTTGATGCATTTTACTAAAAATTCAAAATTTCATAAACATCAGAGTAAAAATTTACATTATATTTAAATCTTACTCAGATATTTGGTCATTTCAATTAAAAACAGAGGACCTTACCTGATATAACATCCTTATTTGCATTTAAATCAAGGAGATATCACCATTACAGTGGTCGCTGTCTTGAGAGTTCACTCCAATAAGAGGCCACTGGGCTTGAAAGGCCACTTTTGGCAGGTCCCCACTGCTATTTTTTCCATGTAATTGTACCTCTAATGAGAGGCCACCTGTCTTGAGAGGCCACTTTTGGGCCTGCCTTTGGGGTGGCCTCTCAAGACAGGGACTACTGTATTGAATATTTCATAGTGAAAGTTACTGGATATTTCTTGATGTATGACATGTACAGTTGTGTCAATTATAAATGAAGCTTTTGTTATACATGCACAGTGTGTGGTAATATCTCCTCTGGTCGTCTTGTTAGTGCAGTCAGGAGTATAATGAGTCCGTGAGGGTTTCTTCCTCAGTTAATTTATTTTCCATATACATAACCTTTGTAACATTGTCCAATCATTCATGTTTCTCAAGTAACATTTGTGTGTACTTTTAAATTGCATTGGCAAATACACACAGATTTTTCTTGTATGTCCAGTAATTTTACTCTATCAATGCAGTGTCAATAATGATTTTGCTGATGTTTGTTGATATGCCACATTGGAACCTGATGTGAAGATAACTCGAATATGAGGGGATAGTGTGCCAACACTGTCTACCTGCGTATAAAACTGGGCAAAAGGTGGCAAATGTAGAGTGTCAAGCATTTAAACTTTCTATGTTGAGGTGTGGAGGAGTAGGAAGGGCAAATAGTAGTGCTTGAGTAGCAGGCATTGACCAGACATAACATGGAACTAATTTGGTCTTGGGAATGTACCAGGGACTAAGTCAAAGTGGCAGAGTCTTGAGAAATGTTTTTGATAGTGTTTTAAAGTGCACAGCCAGTTTTCATGGTACCAGATGTTGTGGGTATCAGTAAAAGTAGAGCTGAGCATTTAGGTTTGGATCCCTGTCTACCTGATAGGGTCAGAATGTCCCCCTGGGGAACCAGCAGTCAGTGTATAGTCTTTGAAGCAACATTCTATATGCACAGAATTTTTTATTGTCATGTTTATGATGGACTGCATGCCTCCAGGGCTTTACCCATACTGGATCAAAGATGTGTTGGTCTGCAGAGTACCAGTTTAACGGAACAGATACATGTATTATAGAACAGACTATTGTAGTACATTTTACTGATAACAGTGGGATTTTATTAACACATATACAGATATGTGGGAAGAAGTGAAGTCAGTCACTAAGGACCTGCTGTGTATGTTCAAATTGGCCGATCATGACAAAACCCCTTCATATGGGGATCTGCCAAATACAGGGGTCCCCCTCTTATAAGGCCACCCCAAAGGCACCAGAAATGTGGCCTTATAAGAGGGATGGCCTCTCTTGAGGGGGAGTATGTTATGGAAATCCCATACTTGCTGCATGGAGAAAATGTTTTTCCAAAGGGGGTGGCCTGTCTTTGGGGGGGGGGGGGCTTATAAGAGGGGGACCACTGTATTACAAATTCCACACTTCCAGCTTACAGGGCTTTGGTTATAATGTTAAAAATAAACTTTTAAAGTTCTACAAAGTTGCTTGCTCACAATCAAATTGTTACAGTGTTTCATACATTAAATATATATTTTTGGCATTTCCTTTATGCTGGTGGATTTAAGTCCCCGTTTCTGGAAATAAATGCTGACTTAGTAAATATACTGCATAACCATGTTGATATGGCACTCGCACATAACTACCTGCATTGAACCATTCTTTTTAGAATGGGGATTTGGTCGAATGGATATGTGCGTTTCCCATTTCAGCTAGGCGACTGGTGCCAAAGGTTGCAGGTTCGAGTCTCGCTCGTTCCGAACATAAAATATACAAATAAGGACTACAAATAAAGCAGTCTGAGAGTTACAGCAGGTAGCACACAGTTGATCAGAGCCAGACATGTTTGTAATCATATGAAGGCACCATAGAATTGACACAAATGCTTTTTACCCCGCAGCCTTATTGGCCAATGGGTATTGTCATCATGATGTCTGTCTATCCGTCTGGCTGTTCATCATTTTGCAGATGGATAATTTTTGAACAAATTGAGCTGCCACCATGAAACTTGCACTGTGGAATCATCTTATAAAAAGCTCAAATGAGTTCAATATTCGGGGACCTCAACCTATTTTCAAGGTCACCCAGGGGTCAAAACATTGAGGGCTGAGGGGTCTGAAAGGCATTCGCCTGTGGTATTTTCACTTTTTACTTCTTCGTTTCATTCTTCTTCAGATGTTCAGCCATTATCATATGTATTAATGTTCATCCATCATTATTATCAAACATTGTAATACATGTGTAATTATATGTTTGTTCATGTACCTCTGGGTGGCTCATGTGAGAGTCACACATTGATTGATGTCATGAGTCTCCTTGCCTTTCTGTTCTTTATACATTGTAACATGACATTTATTGATTGACTATTGATTACATTGCACAGTATTATTCCCTTCGTCAGCCAATATGCTCAAGAGACTGGTCTAAGTATGTGACCACAATACATACTTTGCAGCCACATTATCTTACTCAAATGGACAATGTTTTGTGAATGTGGCTTCACTCACTGTACGGTAAGCATACTGCCAAATCAAAGAGGCATAAGAAAACTACTGGTACTTTAGATTGTGGCCGCAAACCTGACTTTATTTGGTCCATTGGATGCCTGAAGACTCACTCCGACACTGGTGTTGGGGTACAGGATTGTATGGAGGTGTATGCCTGGAGACAGACTGAGTTTGGTGCCAGGGTACAGGATTGTATGGTGGTGTATGCCTGGAGACTCACAGTGAGTCTGGTGTCAGGGTACATGATTGGATGGTGGTGTATGCCAGGAGACGGACTGTGAGTCAGTGCCAGGATACAGGATTGTAAGAGTTGTAGTGGTTTGCTGACATACTGAGAAGGATGTTGATGGTGGAAAGGTTTTAAAAAAGGATTACTTTTACTTGATGACAAGAAACAAAGTTTTAATTTGTCACTGGGAAGTTTGCTTGCCTGTGGGCATCTGTGTGATCTAGGAACCTGAAATTTAGAACAATGATTGCCTTGGGTATTTCATTTATAGATTGTAACGAAAGAACTATTTGAACAAGGGCTTGGCATATTGTAATTAATGGCCTCAGTAAATTTCAGTTGCATTGATGATTTACAAGTGACTGTGGAACCAGAGCAACCATAGCATATTGGAATCAACTGTGTGTATTGCCACTGTACATTGTACATGGTGAGCAGTACATGTATCTCACATTGACTTTGGTTGCAATGGTATTTAAGCCTCAACTGGTCAAGTTTATTTGCTATCATTTCCTCATCAACACATTCATGCAGACTTATAATTTTCATGGGGAATTATCAGTGTATGCATTTCAGGTCAGCTGAGCACAGGACTGTACAGTTCCTTTTTGTAGTTTCCAATGTTTAACCCTTTCCTGTTCAAATTGCCCCAAAAGTACCAGGATGTAAATTGACCTCTGCTTTAGTGTCTTTACTTAAATTTCATGTTCTTAATAACATTGTTGGGGAGCATTGTGGTGGTGGGGGTGGGGGTGGGGTGGGGGTGGGGTGGGGGTTATTCTGTTTTTGGGTGACCACTGTTCTAGATGGTCATTGTGCATATGCAGCAGCTTAATAGATCACCATGACAACACAATATTTCAGTTTGAAGAGTCTTTCTGTTTTTTTGTAAAACCTCTAGAACTGGAGATCTCCATTGTAAGTAAGCAAGCAAGAAGCAAGTAAGTAAATATAACTTCTGTCAAAAGCTGCTGGGACTTTGCAGCACCATTTTATGGTGTGTATTCAGTAAATCTGTCAATTAGTACATTACACTCTCATCAAAGTTATTCCAGCAAACCAACACATTCAATAAAACTTGTTCTTGCACAGTATAAAAGAGACTCAAAAAAAAAAAAAAAAAAAAAAATAAAAGAGACTCAACCTTGTCAGTTGATCTTTAATTCTGTACGCTGAAATGCAAGGTACTGTGCATAAAATTCTGTTATAAACACACAGGATTCACTTTCAGGCTTATTGTCGAGAGCAGATTATGAGACAGTGAGTGTTTCCAGTGTGTTGACAACCTTACACAAGGTTTGTTAGCCATCACTCCAATATTTTTGTATCTGGGACCTAAATTTTACTGTGAAAAGACAATTAGTAAATATGGAATGCAGTGTTGTGTTTGATAGAATAATTGTGAGTGTTACATAAGGGGTACACAAGCTGCTGGCTTGTTGCAAATGTGGTTATGCAAGGCATTGTCAGTTAATTACCCGATTCCCTGTGGTAATGTAGCCCCACTCGCATTAATATGTCCATCATTTTCCCATTTAGTGAACATGAACCAGAGTCGTAAAACTTAAAATAGTATCCCCAACTGTCAGCGTGCTTTATTATATGATGATATTGCTGAAAATGAGCAGGTAACTTGAAAGTAACCCCTTGCTTATGATAATTTAATTTGTCATTATTGATTACATCATCTACTGGGGATACTTGCATGGTATATATGTACATATGTCACTGCACAGGTCATTGACGTGCAGTTTAGTAACTTGATGATTGTAGTTTTGATAATATCATATTTATGTCAATTTTTTACATTATCTGTATGAGGCCTCCTAGCAAAAGTTGTAAAACCTATATTTAAATTTATAAGCCTGTACTTTTTTCAGAAGTAGCCTGTATAACCTATAAACACTTATGTTTTCAATCTGTCATTCTCTTGAACATTTATAAGAAAGTAGTTAATATTTTGAAAACATGTTTACACTCAGCGAGGCTGGAATGCAAAAGTAATGCTGTACATTAGGACCAGTTCCACCAGATACCTGGCTCATCAGCTACTGAAGTAAGGGAACTGCACCTTATGTTTAGATTGGACAGTAACACACACTTTTGTGTGTCATTAATACAAGTTCAAATGGAGATGAGATCCAGCACAAGAGCATGCCTAAGTCAACAACTTTGCTCAGTACCTGAAAGACACCAAGGGTAGCTGTTGACTCTGGTCTCATTTTAACCCTTTCCTGGTTACTGTAATGTTGGAGTCAACAGCTTTCTGTGACATGAGTTGGGTGCAATTTGCCCAATTTATGGCAGGAAAGATGTTGACCTGCAACATGTTATCCTGATGGGTCTTGTCTACATTTCTAGTTATATTTTTTAATATATTAACAGACAATGAAAGTGTAAACATGAAAGCAGGTGACAGTTTAAATCAAGATGCCTTTGTGTGATTTGAATGGGAATAGATTAACCGTGAAAAATGTCTCTAATGGAAGGTACTCTTTCACCCAAGAGACTCCATCAGCACCACTTTGTTGGTGGTATGTTAGCCTATTGTACATATCAACATCAGTGCATGGTTTTGACTGTTTCAACAGAAGATGTGAAAATTGAGCTTTGTGTAAAATGTGTTGGAACACAAATGTTTTTCAAAGCTATAAGGTACAACACAGAAATGAATGTCAGAAATTTTTTACAAAAACTTACAATTAAAAAAAGAAGTGGAATATAAAAAAAGAATAAAATTTTACAACAAAATTGTATGAGTGTGTCAAGGTACACACAGAATTTTAATTTGATAAAATTTCAAGCCAATATGCATACATATTGCAGTGCATCTTGCAGTTTTTAAGGACCAAAGATACTGAACTGGTCATGATGATACTGGCCTGTATGCATATGTCCAAGAGAAGTAGACTTGTTGACAACAAGGCTTCAGAAATCATGAATGCTTGCTGGCTGCATAGGTGTACCACCATATCTTCTTTGCCCCATCCTGCAGACAATGTCCTGGTCTTGAGGGCAAGTGGAAGTTGGCCAAAGCATCTATCACAATGCTGATAATCTCAGCCAATCTCTATTAAAGCACCTGACAATTTCATCCAATCTCAATGCATGTATGAAACAATGCTGACAATCTCAGCCAATCTCGATGGACATATCAAACAATGCAGACAATCTCAGCCAATCTCGATGGACATATCAAACAATACTGACAATCTCAGCCAATCTCTTGCTGAATGTGTTGCTTTCATTTTGTGCCAGATGATGGGCACATTTTATGACAAACTCTTTCTGGTCATAGGATGGACACCATTCCCATAAAGCCAAGAGACCACAAGAAACACCTCGTATCATTGCTTCAACTTTCAGACAAAAACTGTGAAAGCCATCATGCATCATTTGATGACAAAAAAAAAATAAGATATTGAGTTCTAAACTTCAGGACTTTTTTCTTTGAACTGTGATACTTTGTGTCTTACTGTAATTTACAGGGTCTGCACACCTGCTGCTGTATACAGGGGGCTATTGCCAGGGGAAAGTGACTTGTTTGTTCCCAGAACATAAAGTGGGCAATAGGGAAAGTCTGCATTGTGTAAGCTCAGTTCTGCTGAAAACAGAAAATGAAAGGAAAGCCTGGCCTGGGTGTGCTGCTGAATTCCCTCATCAATATGAAGACATTGGGAATTACTGTGCTGTGTAGGCTTTGTCTGCATTTCATAGGTTTACACACTTTAATTACAACTCAAGCAAGTTGCTTTTTACTGTTTGGCAATGAATAGACAGTTTATAGGAGGTAACTTGGAAATAAATTCCCCTGAGAATAAAAGACTTCAGGAGACTCAGTGTTGTGGTACTTATATGGGTAATGATTTTTGGATGTTATTTATGCAAGGCATGGATGCAAGTGGGATAATGGCTGTCAATAGGCCTAAACGTGGCTAGAATGACAAGATCAATGAAGGGAGTATCATGCATGGGGAGAAATAAGTGGAATCATTTAATAAACATAAAGGAGGCTCTGAGTGGGGCTAATGGCAGACCTGTTTTACAGATGAAAAGAGTTGATGGTCCATAATGATGGGGCCAGATGGTTGCCAACAATAGACAGTCAATATGATCATGCCTCTAATCACAGCAAGGTGGGGCAGATAACATAGCAAAAGGACAGTGACAGGAAACTGTGACATTTTAGGTATGCAATTTTATGTAACTTGGTGAAAAAAGACATTTTGGGTCAAATTAAAATAAAATCATGCACAAATTAAGGGATCTGTGCCTTCAACCAATTCTTGTATGTCCCCTCCTACCATGGCTTCATCAGTGCTATTTGCTTCACTAGGCCTCAGAAAGTCCTTGAAACAAGATGACTGTTAACCCTTTTCCCCCCTTAAACTGGGCAAAACTGGCTGGTGATCAAATGTCGTCTGCTTCAGTGTTTTTTTATTAATTTCACAGTAGTGAAAAGCAATTTGAATGAGAATTGCCAATGAGACCTATCAAAGTGACATATTTCAGGTCAACAGCTTTCCTTGGCATGAGTTGAGTGCTCGCTTACTAAACACTAAGTAGACCATGTTGTCTCCACTTGCAGGAAGGAAGGTTCGTGTAGGCTTCTTGCCTGTAGCTTCCTTGCTTGTAGTTAAGATAATACGCAGGTTGGTCTGCTTTGAAGGCAGGTTGGATGCTTCATTTCAGGGTGGGAAGGTTGACAAAGTAACTGCTCTCTTTTAGAACCATATGTTTGGTCTCTAAGAAAGTAAAATCCATGGACACCTTTATGAAACAGCATTTCCATTGGTTTAAACATGTTTACATTCATTTCAATGCAATGCCATTGAATTCTGTTTTTTTTTTTTTTTTTTTTGTTTTTTAAATCTGAGACTTCTCATTAGGATTTGTGAGTGGAGGATCAAGGGAAAATGTATATGGGAGACCATGGGAGGCCAAAATCATAAGATTTTAGCCATAGCTGGCATGAATGGAGTCATCAGTAGAAGACTAGATTGGGCCAAGTAGACCTTTTTGAGCCTCATGTCACCTTGTAGTGAGATGGCTGATACAAATCATCTCACATTTAAAACCACATGTATGGAGATTTTTAAAAAATTTATTGAACGTCCGTCAACTATACATATATGTAAAATAGGATAGGTCAGAATTAGCTCTAATGTGTGTATTCGCCCCAATAGACAACTGAATACACAAACATTTGGAGGGCTGGAGCTGTGTTTTCCCATTAGTTTGTACGTTAAAGCAACCTTAAATAAACCAATCACTTTTGTAGCTGTGGTTATATGATTTTTGTGAGGTATTTAGTTATACTTCTAGATTTACTGCCTGAAATTTGGTGTTTCTTGGTACAGTAGTTTTCAAGTTACTAAGTTGCAAACTACAATGTAAAGTAATGAGAATACACAACCCTAGCCCTCAACTGACAGCAGTGCCCTCTTTTAGGCAGTTCTTGAACCTTCTGTTCTTGCCCTTGCCTATTAGACATAGAGTAAGATGGTAACATAAATTTCATAAAACAGGGTGCAAGTTAAAAGAAAGCTAATGAGGATGAGCCAAACAGGTGACATTATCTGTGCAAGTGACTCACACGAATGAAACACGTGTCAATGGGACACGGAGAGGGACTTAGGAAGAACAGATCTACAGAATGGGTGTATAAAAAAACTTTAAAAAACTTTGAAAAAAGTTACATGATGTTTGACCTAAAGTGATAGTTGCCAGGTAAAAATCTCAAGTATTAAAGTTTGAGCTGAGTGCTCCCATTCTTGTACCAGACATCATGTGACATTCCACATCATGCATAGGTTGTAGAGAATTCAGTCCCACTTGACTTATAACACATGTACCAAAGAGGTCCTGGCCGTTGGTGCTTTTTTTCAGAAGCTTGAGGATAAAGACTATATGAGGTTCAATGCGGGACTTTTAAAGAAAATCTTGACCGAAGTGAAAGGATCTGGTTCTCACATGAAAAAAGGGGGCAGGGTGTGTATGTGTATGGGGGGGGGGGGGGGGATCCCAGTATGCTGGTATAGGTAATAATTTTGGCATATTGCAAGGTTTGGAAAATTGGAAAATTCAGAAATAATGGTTGGTACAAAGTAAAACACAAAAAAAAGGCTTCCAGTATGCAAGTAAGATGAACGAAAATGCCCAGCACAGAAAACCCTTTCTATCCCCTCGTGAAAGGATTTGGTCATTCACTAGTGTCATAATTCCTGCTGACAAGGTGTTTGTCCTGTTTATATTGGGCTTTCTGTTTACTTGCTTTATGGCTGATCACATTTGTAGCTGGTCAACCAATGCAGGTTTGATTCCATGTCTTGGGGAGAAAGTACCTTTTATAAACAGAGCAGGGAACACTGCCAAACTTTAAACTGCAGCATTTACACCTGGTATGAAAGTAACTGAGCTCTGAGTAAGGCCTGGCAGTAACATTTGAGGTTACTGGCATGCTGTAACCCTTTTTGTGCTAAGTTGAAGCTATACTCAACAGCTTTGCTGAAGTTGCTTTGAGTGTAATGTTCCCAGGGCAGGCTAAGGAAACTTTTTCCCCACCAGAAAGTACAGGCATGTTTTTACTTGAAAGATACATCTTTTTATGAGAAATTTAATATTGAATCATTAGAGTAGTTTAGATTTGTGTGAATGTTGTGATTAGCAGTGAAAGCATTAAAACAGCAAGGTGCATGTACATGGAGAAGTGTTACAGTTAAATTGATCATGTAGGAGTTCTATCATCATTGATGGAGGTGTCACCTGCGTCAAGTAGGCGAAAGTATAATGGAGCTGTGTGGATGTTTGTAGCGGTGAGAATACCTTCTAATCAACTTGTTGCTATACAGGGTGGCTGTGGACTGTACCCTGTGGCCTGTTTTCTTATATACGTACATAGGTATTTGCGATGTGTACATCCACACTTGTAATGAGGGGGGTAAAGGGTACTTCCATATTGGGGCATTTTATTTTGCTTACAACCATTCTGAATGCCCTCTTGTTTGCTGTACTTTGTTCTGCTTATTGTTCAGGAAGATTTAAATTTTCTATACACTGTTCTGGGGCAAAGTTATTTCCCGTATTATGTACTGATACCCCCTTTACCCCCTCTGTCATAGTGTTTGAGTTGTTTGATAACAATTGTTTCTTGGCTGCAGGGCTTGATATTTGACCATCCAACACATATAATGTGTGATGAAACTAGTGGAAATTTGCAGGTCTGTGAAAGGCTAGCCTGTAATGTGCCCAAAATTGCAGCCAAAAAAGTTGCTTTTGGGCATGAAGAAAAACAACTCTTGTGTTAAACAATGTGATTTGGAGCATGATTTAAGTGTAATATCTCAGAGCAAGCAATACTTAATATCTATGTGTAAGGTTGGAGATACCTCGCAACTTTGTTCTATCTTGGCAATTTGTTCTCTGTCATACTAACAGGGTTTAAAATAGCCATCTGCTTGAAGTAGCAATGGGGCAACTGATAACTAGAAGCACATAGGCCTACTTCTTTCAAATCCCGGCTCTAAGAAAAAAAGTGGTCAACTTAAATAGATGTAGTCAAAGTGGAATGATCAGCATGTAGATATCTTCTGTAACCTCCAGTTCAAGTGGGACAAGCAGAGCCACAGTGGCAGTGTGAGTGTGTGCAGTCCCTACCACGCAGGCAATTAATGGAATTTCTTTTTGAACGGAAGAGTGTGCAGGCGACAGAGATGCCACGTATCACACCTCACTCTGTGTACTCTTCAGCCTCAAAAGGTGCCAGAATGACACATAAGTCAGGCAGAAAATGACTTATCGTGCTGCGAGAGTAAAATACAGGACTGTGCCATTTGTCAATTTAAATTAACAAACAGGTATGACCTTCCAATTAAACCTTCTGAGTGGAAGCATTTTGCTTTTCAAGAAATGTTGTACAATATTCCCCATTGTAAAAGCATTTGCAAAAACTGATTCTTTGTAGGGCAGTTTGCGAGACACACAACCTGTAGACACAAGGTTTGGTGATCAAATTAAATGGTTTGAAATACATGTGGACCCCATGAAGCACAACATAGCAGCGAGCATTAATCTGGATCACGTATAGTGTTATGTGCCAATAGCCTACTGGGAGATCATGGAAGGACACAGCAGTTGTCCTACAAACATGGCTCTCTACAGTGCCTACATCCTGTTTATTAGCACTGGACACACCAGGATGTCAAGGTAGATAGCCCCAGCGACACTGGTTAGCTTTGTATCTTTTCAAGTTAAAAGGCTGTCTGCTACCGTTGTGTCTGGGGGATATATTTGATGCCACAGTGCTGACAGACAATTGACCACATAGTTCCAAGCTACTTTCTCCTGTTGACCTCAGGTCAACAAGAAGTCCATATCCTTCTTTACCCAATTCTTCAACTCTCTTTGGAAATCACCAATGACTGTGTAAGATATGCTCAAGTGTATTAACTCCAATGAAAACCTTCCACTTTTGAAGCAGTGTTACAAATTAGTCATCTAAATTAAATCTTAATTCCTACAAAGAGAAAGTGAGATTTGTTTGGGATTACGTTGTGCCTTGCACGTGTCATTAGGACCCGGACTTTTTATTAAGTATAGCCTTGGGCATGTTTTACAGTATATTGCTGTTGTATTGTTGTTGAAAGGAGTTCAGCAGCAGACATGGTTAAGTGATGCACAGTCTCCAGGACTTCAAGCACACAGGTGATATCCCATTGTAATGCTGCTTTTTTTTCAGTAAGAAGGGATCCGTTCACCTTTTTGTTTGCTGCCCTTTTGTACAATGTTATACCATTTGTATAGACAGTGTTATGATTTGTCAAATTTTGGCTCCAAAATAGAATTCCCCAAGGCTGATTTTCCTGAATTGTCCAGTGTAGGTTAGATCAAAATTTCTTTGCAGAAAGAAAACAAAATCCCAAGTCAAATGTTCCAATATGGACTGGATCTCCATGTAACCCCCCCCCCCCCCCCCCAATTATTTGCACATCACGTCTCTCTCATCAGCAGAGAGAAAACAAAATCCCAAGTCAAATGTTCCAATATGGACTGGTTCTCCATGTACCCACCCACCCCCACCCCCAATTATTTGCACATCACGTCTCTCTCATCAGCACATTTCTTCTCTCTTACTATTGATTCAGATTTTGCCTGACTGGTCCACCATTCAGCCAAACACCCACGAGACACTGTGCTTAAAATCTGATGCCCAGATCCGCTGGGTCCATTGCTTCCTTGTTGCCATTCAGATGGTTCTGATTTAGAAAGAAGTTGCATGCATGTGCTTTTGTTGATTGATTAAACATAAGAAACCTGACAGTTAGTTGCTGGTATTCCTGGTGATCATGAATTAACTGTCTGCATGGAAAACTGTCTATACATCTGCACTGAAGCTGCACATGAAAGTATACAATAAAGTAGTGGGTGGAGCTCTTTGGGTTAGTTTGGTGTACATTATACACAAATGCACGTGTATTATATACCAAAGCTTAGCCCAGTCAGTATACCCAATAGACTAGATGGGACAAGGCACTTCAAATTACATGTGTGCCATGGGGCTACACATATTTCATGATTTGTTACAACAAACTGCAACGTATTAAACATTAACCCTTTAGTACTAAGGTGGAAACTTAGTCAACAGCTTCCCTGGACATGCTCATTGCATGCTGAGGAAAACTGTTGACTTGGGGCATTCATTCAGAGCTCAGCTGACTGAACTTATAGGATGATCAGTCATCTGGCATCTGTCCTCATCATTGTTGTCATCCACTCACATGAAAATTTACACACAGATGCATTTACAAATGAAAGTGTGTCATGTACCAAGAGTAGATCACTAGGTCAAGTATCTGGGTCACAGTGACATATCCTTACGAAAATCTTGTCTGGGCTGTAATTCCTCTACTATTTTTAACTCAGTTTCATGAAACTTCACACACACACACATCTTGACCTAAAGGTGTGTCATGAGGAAAACTAGGTCACTAGGTCAAGTATCTGGGTCACTGTGATGCAATCATGTAAAACTACATTACAGTTCATGTCTGGGCTAAAATTATGTTGTCCTTCAAGTTAGGTTAATTAAACTTTACACACCTGTGTATCTGAGCCCAATAGTGTGCCATGCATGACAGTGGGTCACTAGGTCAAGTATCTGGGTCACAGTGATAGTCTATTTTTATTGACTACAGTAATTCCAAAATGAGACCCTGTGATTAGCAAGGTTATAAATGAGGCAAAGGGGACATGGATCCAGCAATCTATGATTGCCTTTTTTACTTTAATGTGCTGTAATTTCAAACATGCCACCACTAAAGATAGGAAATGATTTAATTGTGGAGTGTTCAGTGACTTCTGTCTAGTTGTAGAGTAGCAGCTACAGACTATACAAGTCACACATGTACCATGTAATAGCATCACATGAATACAGGAACCAGTCTCATTGTCCACACCAATAAACTTTCGGTTGCACAGGTAAAAAAATTTACGTTTACTGAAAATTAAGTTATAATTCATCATAAGTTTTCCAGAATTATGACAAGCAGTTGCTCTTGAGCAAGCATTGAAGACTTGGTGTTATTTCCTGATTTACACAACCCAGGTTATGCCTGATCAAGAATTTGGGATTTAAAAATCAAGTCAGAACCCAATAAGGAGATACAGAAAAAAAACTTTCATGGGGCTACTTCACAGTTCTGTCTTGCAATGGCCAGGATATATCCAGAGCATGTAAGATCATTGGTTTTTGTAGCATACACTGTGGAGATGGCTCTGCAAAAGTTGCTGAAAGAATCAATAGTCAGTGACAGTAGATCAATACAACTGCATGATGACCAGATTCTGTCTGGCACTCTTTACAATAATAATATATCATTTCCCTCACCTCTCATCCCTAAATACTTCCAAGGGAAATTCTGTGCTTGTGAATGCCAGAATGCACAAGTACAACTGCTTGACATATACTTGTGTAATCTTAAGCCTTTGGTATTACACTGTACCTCAAATGACCAGGATATATGTCCAGGCAGGTTGTTTCACGCTCATGTATATGAATGCTGTAGACAGAAAAGATAGCAACTGAAATCTGGAGGATTTTCATGCTAACTTGTTTCACAGGTTTAGAGATTTCATTTGAAATTTGGGGTTAGCCACAATGGTATACATTGGGTTGTATGGTAGAACCTCTAAAAGTGGAAAAAGACATGTAAACACTTGGTACAGGTATTTAAAGATACATTTGACTGCAAGTGCAGGAGTGGTTGCAGAAATGCTGAAATTGTAGAGCAGGGTCCATTTCCTGGAAAATCATGAATTTTTGCAATTTCATGTCCCTTTTTTAATTTTTCCTGGCACCAGAAAGACATTTTTTGTGTTGTTCTGTAATTTTGTTCTCAAACATATGGCCCATTGAAGAGAAAAAGAGAACATTTTTTAGAGGAAGGGGCTTAGACATATCCTTTGCACCCCCTGGGTCTACACCTGAACTAATAAGATCCGTAACATGTGCAATCATGAAACTCCATTGTGTCTGCTTGTGTACAAACCTCTTGGTCCAGAGGCCCCAGTACTTCCCTTGTCTCCCTTGGGGCCAGAAGGGCCTGGTATTCCAGGACCACCAGGTTGGCCAGCAGGTCCCTGTAGGCCTGGAAGTCCATTGTTGCCGGGATTGCCCGGGATGCCTGGTGCACCTGTAAGCCAAGTGTAACAGAATTAATTTATTATAATAATGCATGATGTTACAGAGGTGACAAATACATCGCTATATGATACAGCATTCGTCATTACTTTTTCATTAAATACTGAGCTTATCGTGTTTACGGTCTGATCAAGAGCCCCATTTCTGGTGATTGTGGGACTGGGAATCAATGCACTGTCTTTGAGTGTTCATACAACTGCCAAGCCCTGCCCAGTTGACAGTGGATGCACTAGCTTTGAGTGTGTGACACCTCTGGTGCAAGTAAAGCCTTTACGAGACTTCAAGCAGATTTGCTAACCTTGACTATACTCTGTAATCAAGTATTTTGTTGTAGACATCCAGAGGTTGTCCTTGTATTGACAGAGTTATAAGGCAGTGGCTTGCAGACTGCGTGTAGTACTACATGTATACTGAAATGGTAAAAGGTTCATTAAAAACTGGTACAAACAGGAGAAGCGTGGAAGTGCTGCCTATAGGGTAGGAAATATGGAAATGCAAGAACTTTTTCTGGCTATAGAAGAGGGAGATATGCCACTTTGAATCAGGAGCAGCAAAACTTGCCAGGTTTCCACCTTTTCTGGAGCAATTTAGTTCTGGGTAATATTTCAGTACTACATGTAGTGCATGTCGTAATGTTACTGTGGTCTTTTTGAAGTCCGTTATTACAGCTTTCGTTGCAACTGGCAGTGGATCATGAACCAGGAAGGAGTGAAGTCATTATGAATAATAAGTGTCAGTCAACCACACCCTGGCCTCAGGTCTAGCTCTGGCCTGTACAATAGCAGTGTGTTACTCCTTGGTGTGTTTGATAGCCTGATACAGCAAGGAAGACATGAAAATGGACATATTGTTAACTGTGGTCCTTCTTGGCAAAAAATTCCAAAAGAAATCCTCAGTCCAGGTGGGCTCCGTGTTGGAGGTCAGTGGAGTCACAGTATCATGGAAGGAGCATGAAGTACTGTAGGGGGAGGGGGGAGGTGCCTGGTGTGGGTGAGTGTTGTATTTGGCTGCAGCTGCCTGAAGCTCTGGTCATTATACCTGCAGAAAACCACACTCAGCAACTCCTAACTGTCAATGATTTGGGTCAGAGGTCTTCCATTTTTTAGCCAGTAAATTTGCTTTTTATACTCTCGCAAGGAGTATATTGGAATCCTCATGCCTGTCCTTCCCTCCATACGTCCATCCATCCGTAACACTGAACTTGTATCTGCAACTAGTCCCAGGATTTTCATTGGATCCCTTTCAAACTTTGCACACTTAACTGGCATGATGTGGGCCAGTGCATATTACATTGCCATGTCACTGCTTTCATTTTCTGATTTTTAATGATTCATTTAAATTTTACAGATCCAAACAAAATATACATGTTAATGTTTATGGATGGGGCTGAACTTGTATCCACAACTAGTCCCTCGTTTTTCATTGGATCTTTTTAAATTTGGCACACTTCATTGGCATGGTCTAGGCTAGTGCATATTACATTGGCATGATACTGCTGTCATTTTTTTTATTTTTTCTGATTTTTTTTTTAAATGATAGGTAAACATACATGTAAATATTTATGGAGGGGGCTGAACTTGTATCCTCAACTAGTCTCAGGTTTTCCAGCAGAAGTCTTTGAAATTTGATAGAGTTGACTGACATGATGTGTGCTTGTGCATATTACATTGCCATGGTGCTGCTATCATTTTCTGATTTTTCATGCATTTTTCAAAAATAATAAAGATTAGCAAACTAGGATTTTGTGCAGAGCTGAACTTGGGGTTTATATGTGCTCCCCATTTTCAAACCATGCCAAATGCCTTGGGGATACACTCTTCAGGGAAGCTCATATATAAGTGATCTCGGGTGCGGGAGAATATTATCGTGTCATCACTAAATGACACTTCACTCTAGTCTAGGACTGGCCTCAGCTTTTCTTTGAGCCTTCTATATGAAATAAAATGAGCTCCTGCTTTTTGCATCCATTCTCATTTAATCTACGTGTGTCCAGTGCTCTGCACATGTTGTACAGAAAAATATGTAACCATGCTGTGAACCCAAGGGTCAAATATATACATTAGGCAGGTAGATAATAGATGATTGTACAAAAACAACTGTCTAACCAAAATGTAAACAAGAGCATGTGAATTACATGTAATCAATTTAAGACTGTATCCTAGCTAGGAATTCTTGCATTTCAAAGAAAACAACTAGAACACTGAAGATAATGAAAGGTGTCAGTCACCAGGCAAATCTTATCTCATTAATTGTGACATTGCTTCCTCAAGCAGGATGGGTACCCTGCAATTATACAGCTAACATATAGTAATGCCACATATTGGATTTACCGGATGTTCATGCCCTGCCCCTGGGGCACGTGTCTGTTTAGCCAAAGGTAAGGGGCGCAGCACTGGGTTATGTGCTGTTGTCTGTTGTGTGTTTTTTTAAGACACACAATGTGAAGAGGTTGCTCTGACACAGCTGAAAATATATATTTTCCTGACTTGCTATGGGAACCAGCCTGTGGGCTGTTTGTGGATTTTACATCATCAATTTTTTATGTGTTCAGTGCTTTCTTTTTAGGTTTGACAGAGTTCCCTGAAGAGCAGATATGTTTTAACAATATTGCATTGTAGTGAAGGGAATTTTCACGTGGAAGTAATGGGAAACAGGATTTATTTGGAAGCATGCAAGGATTGTGATGTTGTGTTGGAATCATCCTTGTGCATGTAGTTATATGGAGAGGTATCATAAAGATGAGGGATCATTGCATTGGGAACACTGGTCCCCCTGCACAGGTATATTTACCTCAGAAAGTCAGACGCCCTGCAAAACTTTCATATCATGTGTCTAGATACAACAATCTCATGTTTGTTGACAACACACAATGTGAAGTTGGATTTTTTTCTTTGGAGATGAGTTAGGCACACAACTTGTCAGTAAAGTAGTCCAGACACTCTGCACAACACACAGGAGAAATATTCTCCGACTTCATGGGAGCACTACAAGTTCCACACTTTAAAATTCACATCAAGTGAAATTAAAGCGCTTTTATAATAATTATTTTTCCAGGTGATCTTCAGGGGAACAGCCAAATAGAATTTATTTACTGCTGTTACTCTGGCATGACAATATTGGCTTTTTCTTGGGTGATGGGGGGGGGGGGGGGGGATGGGGGTGGTGGTGTCTCTGTGGAAACGTTCATATTGTAAAGCCATCAATTTGTGTTATCTGGTGATAAATCTTGCATCCCGGTCAGGGAAATCCTTCATGTATACATGTAGCTTGAAAGAAGATTATGTTTCTAGTGATTTGAATAGTTAACCACTGAAGACCCTTTAATTTATTTGGGCTAATACAGCCTATGTCAAAATTTTACAGAGGAATGTGTGCAATATGGACAATAGTACTTCTATGTATATAAGTTAGACAGGGACAGGTTAGCTTATGGAGAGTAAAGAGTTCGGACTGCGGAATAGGGTAATGACTACGAGGAAGTGGTTTTGGACAAAAAGACACAAATACAATACTTGTTCAGACCACTATAATTCATACAATTGGACAGGAGGCTTGTTCAAGTGTAATTCTGAATACTTTTTATACATGCCTTCTATGTTATTTTTTCATTCCAAGTTTAGAAAAAGCTTTGTTAATATGTTTTTAACACCGTCTCTCCCATTTTGTTGTACCTTATAATACTGTGAGACCACAGTCTCCAGCAGCACTGTATGAATATATCAACCTAGCTGGTGCATTGTACTTAAATTCTCCACTGTTTAATCAAAGCTGTACATTTTTGTTCATATCACAGCAGCCCAATGTGCTGGACTACATACAATAACATTTTTACTTTTTCTGACCCCCCCCCCCCCCCCTCCCCCCCCAAAAAAAAGAAATCCTCCTATTTTTTCTTCAAATCAAAGAAGCCTGCTAACCAAGAACAAAACTTGGTGTTGCCTAATACTTCGAAGTGAAAAATAAATTGGTGACTTTATTGCAAATAATTCAGTCTGAAATTCTTTTATTTCAGTAGACCGCAGTCTTTTTTCTCATTTTTGTTTTTTTTTCCAGTGTTTTTTGTTTTTGTTTTTTTTGTTTTTTGTTTCTGACTTTTGTTATGTATAAAACATGTCAGTTTAGACTGTGGCATTGAGGAAGGTGCCATTTTCTGCTGATAGAACATTGATAAGCATAGTGTACTCGAGGATACATATACAACCAGAACAGATTATTAGCAAAGTACCAAGTGTTACTACTGGATTCAGAGGCCTGTTCAGGTGGTACTGACCACACAGACAGGAGCTCAGAACAAGTGCTGTCCATCCTGCTCGCCTTGTCCCTCAGAACTAACCCTTTCAAGCATGAAATGAGAAAACAGGTGCAATTTAACTTGTGTCTTGACCAGTTGACCTCTGTGGCCTGGGGGTGCTTGTCCTCAGAGTATGTGACCTGCCCCTGTGAAGTGGAAGGCTATGGTGGCAGATCATTGTCATGTGTATTAGTAATTACATGTTTGTGGCAAGGTTAACTACATTCTTTGAAATGATTATCTCAAATATTAACTGCAAACCAGGAGAACTTCTGTGAAGTTTACTGCCTTTTTTGAAAACTTGTGCACAGTTTATTTACTGTAGTTTTGTGACAGTATCTACATGGCTTGGTGTTTACTAGTAGACAGTTCCATGGACCTTTTGGACAAAGAAAATAAACCCAACATTGTAACCAAGTTGCTTAACTTGCAGCTGTATTTTTGTGGCCCACAGCAAGAATACTACCAGGTTATCTTAAGATTTTATCCTCAAGCCAGTTAACTGAAACCTGACAAAGTGTTTTTTTTTTTCCCAGTTAAAAAAATTATACACATGAAAAATAAATGCATGAAATATGACTTGTGGAGGGACATAGTGATAGAGATGTACAAGTTTTATCTTAATGCCTATTTTCTCCCCTGCAGTTATTGCAAGTTTTCACAATTGTCAGTAAAGATCTGACCAGGCTACATGCATGTGAATACTATGTAGCTTCAGTGTCTAGGGATAGGCCTATATGTCTCCAGGGAGGCACAGGAAACCAAGATAGAGGAGCTACTGCATAACACTGTCACATGGCAGAAAATAAAGCATACAGATTATTTCCTCTATAGATCTAATCCATGAAGATTTTTTTTTTCCTGAAACTAACATAACAGCTCTTATGTGATATGACTGTGGTGTGCGTGCAGCTCCTGCAGTAAATGAGCACATTATTCAGTTTTCCACAGAAATGGAAGATATTTGCTCCCAGGAGACCAGACAACTGCAAGTATTGCCAATTCATAGCATTACTTGTATCTCACAGCTCAGATGTAGTTATGTAATGATAGTTGTCAAATGCTGTCTATGAACAAGTTAACTGCCATCTTTGTTCATGGGGTTAGTACCAAGAAAAAAATGTGAATGTTGGATCAAAGAAAATACATCATCTATAAAAATATGTCTGTACCACTGCAGAGCAAAGATAACAGGGAACCAACAAGCATAGTTGTTACTGGCATTCTGAAAGTATTGAATAACTGACTGTCCAGTGTGCCATACATGTCCATGCTTTTTGCTTCTCAAAAACCATTGGCTGGATTCACTTGAAACTTGGTACAGCTGTACCTTGGGTGGGTATCTACCAAATTTGGTTCAATGGTCATGGTCCAGTGATTGTTGGATTTCTTATGATTTTTTTTCTTCCTTCTTTTGCAAAATCTTGAAAAATGTTCTCTGAAACCACTCAGCCAATTGCGAAATTGCACAGGGATATTTGTGGAGATGCCCAGACCATAATTTTTTTTTCTATTTCATTCATGAATTTTGTACGTTTTTGCTATTCTTAACTTGTCCAAAACCATGACTCAGTTTGTTCTGAAATTCTGGAAATGTAGCTTGTGGGAGGGTTAAACAAAGTTATTCACTAGGTGGTCATACACTACATCCCTGATTTTCAGCAAATTTTCGATTGTTGGATACCTGTTGTTTAATGCGTGCATTCCTTTTTTTTTTTGCAATGTACTTTATTTCTTTAATGCAGATTAGATAAATAGCCCAAGGGTTATGAAGGGCTTCGTCTCGTGCATACCCATGTATAATTACGCAGCATCTCACAATTACATTGAAGATAGATAAAATAATAATAATAATGATAATAATAATAATAATTATAATCATAATAATAATAATAATAATAATAATAATAATAATGATAATAGTAATAATAATGATGATGATGATGATGATGATGATGATGATGATGATGATGATGATGATGATGATGATGATGATGATGATGATGATGATGATGATGATGATGATGATGATGATGATGATGATAAGAACAGGGACATATACATGTACATCCAAGTGTATGTACATACAGGAAAGATGACCTTCAAAAACAGGCTCTAGTCTTCAACATTATTATTTTCAGTACAATATCATCAAAGTTGTCTTCTTTGTCAGACTCTGACTGGTCTTTAAAAATCGCTTTGTATCACAAATGTAGTTCATAGTTGCATCAATAATACTGCAGTTATCTGTAATGAGAAAGTTGGTCATGACCAAATAAACACAATTTACTTTTGTCAACTGGGGAGAGATTATGAAACTAGAAAATTTGATTTGCTTGTTAGAAAATCAGTCTGGGTGCCTGGAGAAAGTGCAATGCAATGTATGCAGCTGTGACGTAAGTTTCAAATGTGTAATGGCATGTTAACAATATGACCAAGTTGGTGAAAAGTGTTGCGGAATGATGTAGGTAGACATGTCTAGCTTTGACCTTTCAAGGTCACTCTAGATCAAAAAAGATAACACCAGATGAAAGCGTTTATGTCATTTCCTACTTATGTTGAATAGTAACTATGGCCCCAAAGTGCACCGTTTTCCATATACATGTACAGATATTCTAATGCCGTGTGTCCTTGCTTTGACCTTTCAAGGTCGCTCAAGGTCAAAAAAGATTTTTTTAACAATTTCACCAGTGAAATTTAAATCTTACTGGATGGTTTGCTTTGATGGATTTGGTGGATATGGTTAACCATTTCCTCTGTTTTGC
Organism: Hermodice carunculata; assembly: GCA_964020975.1. NCBI lineage: Eukaryota > Metazoa > Annelida > Polychaeta > Eunicida > Amphinomidae > Hermodice > Hermodice carunculata. The sequence continues at coordinate 43,684,577 of OZ026630.1, read as the reverse complement.
CAGGGTTGAATGCAATTTTCTATTTTTTACCCCATTCTTGAACGACAAGTAAATTTTCATTTAATCTGATTGCTGTTAAGTCAGGATTTTGCATGTAATGCCATCAACCAAATCATTTATAAGTTTCAGGAACGCTAGTGACCCTAAGACACTTCTTTGGGGAACACCAGATTCTATTCTTACCCAGTTTGAAGAAGCTCCATCTAACACAACTCTCTTTTTTCTGTTTGAGAGAAAAGCCCTGATCTAAGACAAGAGGGGATCATAGATACCGTATTGTTCAAGCTTATGAATGAGGTCGCTATGCCATACCCTTTCAAAGGCCTTAGATGTATCCAAAAGCACTCAACCTACACCCTTTCCTTTTTCTAAAGCTGAACCTGTTTCATGAACAATGTGAATAAGTTGATTGACCTTAATTTGTTCAACAGGTGGATGCAGCAGGTATTTTTTGCTTTTTTTTTCAGAATTTTTGGGTGTTTTCACATTTTTTAACCTTTTCTATCACAACTGTAAGTTTGATCCTGTGCAAACTTATTGTGATTGTACATAAACGTGATCTGCACCAAATTTGTTCACTTTATGGTGGTGCTGTCATTTTCTGATTTAAAAAAAAATAAAAATTTGGACAAAGCTGTGAAGGGGATATGTATATGTTATCAACAAGGATGATAGATAATATCATTCTGAAGTTCGTAGGACTACTCCAGTCTTTGCATGTAAGATCAGCTGAGCACAGGAATGTCACAATTCTCTTTTTTTTATTTTTTTACCAGTAAGTTTTTAAAGGCTTGCTGATGTTACACAGAGAGGCCTGAAGAACTTGACACTGTCTAGGCTTCCATGGCAGGCTGCATTATGGCATTATGATATGAAATATCCAGCTAATCTATATTCTCACACACACACACACGCATGCACACATGCACGCACGCACACACACACACACACACACAAGTGTGAGATTTCTTTAGTTTACTGCATAACTACATCATGACTTGATCTCATTTGAGACATATTTGATAAAATTAGACGTGGTCTGATGTGCGAGTGACATTAATATTCTTACATAATCTATAGCAAGTCACATGTGAATTGGGATTATATGGACTACATAATCATCAGAGCTCATTGCCTTGATCATCCTGAGTTTTCGTAATCACAGGTGGCTCATCATTCCTGTCAGTGGCACTGATATGGGATACATAGAGCTAGCCCTGTACATATAGATCTACCACAATCACAACGGCAAAGTTAAAGCCCAATGAAGCCTCTCATTCCTGTACTCTCTGTTGCATAAGATACGGATTGATTGAAGGTTTGATTAATCATCTTCACTGAGAGTCAGTGTTTTGAACTGACATACACTTGGCCCATGAAGCTCCATGGACCAAAGGAAATCCAACACAGATTTTAACCCTGCGTCCATTATTGTTAGATGACCAACACTTTGCCTACTGAGTGGACCAGTCTCCTTGTTTTCTGCACTGCACTTGTCCAGTAGAGGTAATACAAGCATAATCTGCTTTGCATGCAAACCAACAGGTACAAGACACAGTGACAGAGGACCAATACAGCACTGCAGTCAGTTCACTCTTTGAAATAGGAAGTTAACTATTACATATCTTTGCAGTGTGACACTTGATGTTATCTATTTCAGGTGCCAGTCTGCATTGGCAAGTGTGTATGAATAGTGTGGTAATCAGCATTTCAGTGTACTGCAGCTAACCATGAGTTTTTAGTGCATGAATGGTGCATCTTGGGGTTCATTTGTACCTACTGGTTTGAAGCATACCATATAGTGACACCATTTTTACGCCTCGGCCTCATAGGCTGGAGGGGTATTGTCGTCATCTATGCATCAGTCTGTCTGTCCATGCCTTGTTAACACCATATCTCCCAGAATACTCACTGTACAGAGACCAAATTTTTATCATGGGGCTAATGAGGTGCTTCAGGTATCTATTGAAAAGTAGGTCACTAGGTCACTACTACATTAGAGAAAAAAACGGCGTTAACACAATATCTGAAAAAATATTGAATGTAGCTTCATCAATTATTTATGACAGTTGGTCCTAAGGATGCCTCAGAAGCCTATACAAAACTAGGTCACTGGGTCACATATTTAGGTCATAGTGCTGCATTGAAGAAAAATGGCAGTACCATGATATCTTCAAATGTTAAATTACTCATTGTAGCTGCACCAATTATTTATGACAGTTGGACCTAAGGATGCCTCAGACACCTAGTAAAAACTAGGTCACTGGGTCACATGTTTAGGTCACAGTACTGCATTGAAGAAAATGACCTTACCATGATATCTCTGCTCATTGCATTTGCACCAAAGCTTTGTCATTAGGTCAAGCAGAAGTAACCTTGACCTACTGGAGGGGTATTGTCGTCATCTGCGCGTCCGTCCATCCTGGCAAAGGGGTTTTTGGTCACGGATTGGCTTCTAGTATGAACTGGTGTCATGATTTGATGAAAAGGCCCTACCAATGCCCCTTTTTGTCTTGTAATGTTCCTTGAAGATGAATCTGGATCATTTCAAACTCTATAAAAGTCCCAGCCAGATTTTTAGCTCTGCTAATCATTGGTTGTAGAGCTCATGCAATAACTTTTGCTTGTGGACACGAGACAGTGCACAGTTTTCAAATTAGCCCAAAATAAGTTTCAGGACTTATCAAGTGCATGAAAATGTTGGTCAAGTTTGACGGTGGTGTTGCCACCTATAGTATTATGTAATACATTGGCCAAAATGGAAAAATTTTGAGAATGGTATTTTTTCAGAGTTTTTGATGAATCATCACAAAACTTGGCACGGATGTTAATCAGGCTAGATAGTTGAAAATTGAAGTGTAGTGGTGCCCCCTGCAGTATTACGAAAAATGTGGAGCAAAATGTGTTGAAAAGACAATAAAATCATTTTGATACCAAGTAAAGCTTATGATACCAAATCGATCACATGTGTATCATATGTAGAAGTTTTACATTGCATAATATGGAAGACCTTGACCCTACTTTATATAGAAGTTTGATATTGCATAGGGGACTTTGACCTACCTTCTCAGGGGTTATGGAGGAAAAGCATATAAGGAACTGATTTTATTCTTATTCCCATGATATACTAAATTGAGACAGAATGGCAAAACTTACACAACATAGGCATTAGGCCAATGGTCAAATGTGTGTCCTTGACCAGTTTTTCAAGGTCATTGAGCACTTAAGAAAAGGACATTAACTTCAATATGTTAATTAAGAATAAGGGGAACAATACCACATGAAGCACAAATGTGTGTTCATGTAGAAGTATGATGTTACATCATATGAATGACCTTGAACAATTTCTCAGGGCCATATAGTGGATGCATTTCAGGAAATTAATTTTTGGTGATGGTCATCAGAATACATGTCAGCAGAGCGCTGGGCCCACTAGACAGATAGTATAAACAAGGGGCCCATGGGCCCCTTGTTTATACTATCTGTCTAGTCAATCCCCAGCTGGCATAAAGGGCAGCTTGGGCTTGACTTCCACAGTAGACAATGGAAAAACAAGTGCAGATGCTTGAGGTATGTTGGTATGTTGGTATTCTGTATGAACTAATTTTACGAGGAATTTGAGATAGCAATTTGCTTTCAATCTGAGATGAACATTTTCAAAAGTCAGTTGGTGCTATGAAATTATTTGGATGAGGATTGACTTTAAAGAGTAAGCGGAGCATTTTACAATGATAGCTCCAGTTTGTTCCAAATTTATAGCAAAGGGACAGAATCCTCCTCTTCTTATGTAAAAATGCATAAGAGTCACAAAACATTTCTTTGACAAATAATATGAGACAAAGTGTGCAAATAGTATGTAACAAAGTAGCACACTCTATGAAAACACAGAAAGATAATGTTTGTAGAAATGTGTGTACATAAATGTCATGACGACTCCAGCTAAGGACCATCTGTCTGCTGTCGCTTAGTCCACCTCAAAAGAAAATTCACTCATTTTTCAACATCCTGCTATGATATCCTGGTAATATATGTGTCAGACGCAAAATATGGTTTTACATATAGACCTGTCATGAGCGTCAAATTGCTCAGTTTTGATCCCAGATCACAACATTCAAGAATCAAGACTCTTGTCAGTTACATGTGTATAGAGCCACCTCATCATTCCCACATCATACAGGGCCAGGGATTAGTAATCATCTTCATCAAGTAGAGCCAGGGGTTAATAATCTCCTTCATCATATACAGCCAGGGATTTATAATCCTCTTCACATAATCATGGATTAGTGATGTTGATCATGTACAGGCATAGATTGGTAATCTTTATCACAGAGAGCCAAGAATTAGTAATTTTCATTACATAGAGCCAGGGATTAATTATCTTGATCATATAGAGCCAGGGATTAATAATCTTCTTCATCACATAGAGGCAGGGATTAGCAATGTCCATCACATACAATGTAGAACCAGGGATTAGTGATCTTCAGGTGAGCAAGTCTAGTTATATAAGCCACTCTTGGAAGCTGGCATGAGTCAGATACCTCAGTCATCATGCATTGGGTCCAGGCTGATTTGTTTGACATAAGTACAACAGTTGAGACCATTAGAGGGTCATTAGGATCAGTAAGCTGGTTACCAGCTACTGAATTATGGTGTCATTCTGCTCAGTTACCTAATAAGTCACATGACACTGTCTGTCAGAATGTGCAGTTCTTGACTGTAGAGCACACACATTATTGATTTCTCAGCTCAAAATCAAATTATTTTTTAAATATATGAATGCTGCTTTTACAATTTTGCAGTAATAATATTAAATATGAAGTAAAAATCAATGCAGTATAATCTGATAAAATGTTAGAATATATGAGTCATCATTTTCATCACCGTAAACATAAGCAACAAAATTGTCTTTGAGGGTTTGAGTATCAGTATCAGACAGTTCCCGAGAAACTGATTTCTTTCATAAGAAAATGGTGACAACATTAACAAAACTGACATTTCAGTCAGCTGTGGTATTTGAATGAGTTGTGCAGCAGGCAGTAGGCTGCAAATATTTTCAGAATGGGTGTAACATAAATAAAAAATTGAAAATGAATTGTAACAACAAATTGATTTTGCCTAAAATTTTAATAACTGTTGGGCAATAAAGGCAAAGTGGTGCTTAGTGTAAAGGCCACATTGTTTAGCTTGAGATGGGAGCAGAACTAAGTGCCCATCACAAGGTCATAGGTCAATACAGGCTGCCAGGCAAGAAATTGATGTTGATAAATGTCACAGAGCTCTAGTCTGTGCACCCTAATTCCACTGGTGCTACACAAGCAGTTGGCTATTGTTTTATGCGAATGTCTTGAGTCTCAAAGTGGTGTAAATTGCTTTATTTTCACACATATGCATTTTTGCTTTTTTTTTTTTTTGAAACTTGACAAGTTCGTGAGGATATTTAACAAAAGGTTGAGGACATGATAAAAATATGTTTTTCTGAAGTGTGTTGTGGTGAAGGTAGCCCATGGACTGACTTGCATACAGTTTAAAGCAAAAACTGCATGCTTTAAGAGAACAAATGAAAACAAACCTCAACAGTACCTGACTTTTGTAGCATTTTTAAAGTTCACTAACTTAAGCACAAAAAGCACCAGAATAGAAATGGAATAAAAACAGCAATTTACAGTATACATCTGGTCTGCCTGCAAATAAGGCCATACATTTTTGAATTATGGTTTACAGGCCATAATTTCAAATTTTGGCAAAAGTCAAAAAATAAAAAGAACATAAAAAAATGAATAAAATGGTAAAAGGGCAATATTTTTATGGCTCTTGACCACAAAATGTGGCAGAATGAATTTTAAAATTAAAATCTAGTAATTGACATTATTCTCATTTTATTCACCAATTATACAGAAGAATGGTGTCTGTTTTTCAGCTATGCTGACTAAAGGTCACAGAGCTTACGTGAAAGCTCATGTCTGTCCGTCCCTATGTCCGTAAACTTTTGCTTGTTGCCAATACCGTCCAAGTTTTCAAATAAGCCCAATATAACTTAAGGACTTATAGAGTGTATGAAAATCTAGGGCCCTTTCACTATTTGTGGCACCACCTACCATATTATGCAATATAGGGTGACAATGTGAACACTCTAGCATGTGGAAATGTTGCGAACACTCTAGCATCATTCATTTTTTGGTGGATCTTCTCAGAATGTGGTGGGATTGTGGGGGAGGTCAAAGTCTAAGTTTTAAATGATACTAGTGGTGTCACCTATAATTTGATGGAAATTATGAGCCAAAATGTGTTTTAAGATATAAAATGCCATATCTAGCAAAAGTAATTGGATTAGACTTGGCAAATTTTTGGATATATAGACCATGTCCAATGCTTGCATATTATGTAATATCAGTGACTTTGACCTTTTTTGTGAGGTCACCATGCCTGTAAATTTGAAAGAGTTGAATTTGAAGTGGCAGATATATGTCAGCAAAGTACCAGGCCCATGGGCCTCTTGTTAATTGCTCCTGACCACAAAATGTGACAGAATAGATTTTAACATTAAAATCCAGTAAGTGACATTGTTTTTATTTTCACCAATCACAGAGAAGAGTAGTTTCTGTTTTAAAATATACTGACAACTGCACAAAATCAAAGAAAACAGTGGTGAATTTTCCCCCACATCATTTTGAAAAATGGTGATCTTTTTGCAGATGTGTTATATGTGTAGCTCATTTACATCCATATATACAGTATACTATTGGCAGAAAACCCCATACACTTGCTAATGGCCATTTTTTTTCTTTTTATGACAGAAAAAAAAATGCCCATTGTTGGTGACCATTTGAAAGATAAAATCTACAGCACAACAGTGATTTTTGCGATTTTGTATGCGTATCTTTGGCCACATTTTGCTGCCTGCGATGAGGGATTTGGTGTCAATTGAATGTGTCCTCATCTGGAGTTGTAAAACAGTCTCTCAGTGGTTAAGATTTACACATTGATAAGTTTTACACTGAAAGCTATTGTAGTGTGATAAAAAATTGTTAAGTCAAAGAGCATTTTTGGCTGAGAGATTTTTGTGATTGCAGATATCATTATTAGTACTTAAATAACCATGTTGTCCTGTGCAGTTGCACTGTGCACAAACTTTCTTAATTTCCCAGGGTAGAAAACTCATGGAATCTCAAACTTTCAGAGGACAAATGATAGCATTAGATTAATATTTTGAGCTGTTTGGTATCAGAAAAGATTGCAGAAGTGTGCTGTACAATCCATATTACTGATTGAAAGCATTAGGGCATCAAAACGTTCATTGGAAGGCGAAAAATGGCATTGGTAGCGTGGATCAATCAACCAGCATGAAAACAACAGGATGGTGGCTGGGAACCACAATCTCTCACAAATCATATGCACACAGATTGGATGCTTACAAACAGCACTGGGCTACCATCTGTACAAATAAAGTGTGTTTGTTTTTCCTCAATCAACATGCAAATGTATATTGATATTGATGGTATCAAAATCTTCATCTAATTTTGAAAAAAAAAAAGAAAAAAATACAAATTTTGTTTTAAATTTTAAATTTTATTTCTCCCTACTTTAGTAATTTTGGGCTAATAAAAGGGAAGAAATGCCAACTCATTTTCTTATCATATTCCTCCTAACTTTGGGAATTTTTTGGCCACAAAAATCCTTAAACCAGAAGATAAAAAAAGTAAAGCCTAAGGTGCTCACTTCAGGGGAACGGTTTTCATAAACATTCTTACAGGTCTTATATAACATGACCATACCTCTTACATAACTTCAACAAAATAGTTGTACAGCTTTACTCATGATGAATTATTTGTAGAAGGAGGAACAAAGCAGCAACACCCAGCCCCCATTTGTACAAACTGTGTTATATATATAGATGTATTGTGTTCGAATGGATGTGCACAAATGGAGAATGGTCACTGCATTGACCAAATCTGTCACAGGTGATACTGTATGTCCTATCACATATCCTCTGTAATTGAAAATGATGAATGCTCGAGTGTCAACATAATTAATTGTGTTGATTGACACAGTTGAAGCCAGTCATGTGTGTCATACACGTATTTATGAAAATAACAAGGGCACTGTTTGACATCGTTCATAAAATCGGTGTGCTTTTACAGGCGTCAATTGAGCAACTCAATCAGTTTTGTCAGCATCAAAATTATATTCTTCTACCATTTGAAGCTGAGACATTAGAAAGTGGAATATCATTTGTCAATATGAAGTCACATAAACAGGTTCTGACTCAAATCCTATCTGTATGCATTGTGCACATTTGGATTTTAAAAATGATTCATTGGTGGTGAATATCTCACGTAAGCACCACACAAAGGTCTCTGACATTTGACGAAGTATCAGGATTATATATTTATATTGGAGTAAACTTCCTTTTATGAGAATTTATGAGGATTCGGCCAATGTGGTTGTCATTTAAATCCAAGCAAAGATAGTTGAAAGTCATCACTGGTAATGATTTTCTCTGCACTTAACACATTTCTGATGAAGAGCAGTCGGACATAAGCATATTGAGACTACTGCCAGAGGGGTCAGAATGAAGATATGTCACTTGAGTTCAGGGTTGACTGACCCATGACCAGGCAAAACAATTGTCAAAACATTGTTCCAAATTTTTGGACTTTTCCATTCAGATTGATTTTGAAGATTATAAGTTGGCTGGAACCAAGCAAATATGGAAATAGACATGGGACCAGGAGGGTTAAGAGTGTGTCATACATTGAGCCCTCTTATGGTAATTCCATTAAGCAGAGGCTGTGTTTTTGCAGCTGAAGTGATTCCTTGTGCATTGTTAATGAGAGTGATACCGTTAAGCTGCCATTACGTCGACTTATTAAAAATTATCAAACAAGTGTAGTCTTAGGCCTAGGGCACAGGAGAGCAAGTTTATTAGAGAGAGAGGCGAGGAAACGGAGACTCTTGACTGGTCTCATTCTGTGACAACAATAGTTTATGAATTGTCTGAAGGCTGGTGCAGCCAAGCACAGACAAACAAAACAAAGTGAAATGGTCCCTTTTGTAGAGAAAATGTTTTGTGCAGCAAGTAAAGTGTGGTGGGGAATAGACATTTGTCATTGTCAACAGCCTGTTAACAGCTTCCCACTATATACAACATTGTCCACCCCCATAAACATTACAGCACTTAGAACTCTTAAGCAAAAATCAGTGGGCAAACAACACAAAGTAAAAGTAGAAGATCTGATAACACAAAGTCAGATGTGCTTTTTTTGAAAAACAATATGTTTGGATGGACATCCTGTGTAATTCAAAGTCAGGTCAAAGAGTAAAGTTGAACTTCTCAGCCTTAACAGAGGGACAAGTCTTGCTGGAAGCTATTAGAGTGCATGTATTTTCTTTTTTTTTTTCTGGTTCTGATATTCACATTGTGGATCTTGGTACCAGGTTAGTACTGGTATTACAATAGATTAGAGTAGGGCTGTTTTAAGAAGTTAAGACTGGAGTAAGACTATATCAAAGTAGAGATGTTTTACCTGGTGTGCCTGGCCGGCCAGGTTGTCCATGACGAGGGTATATCAATGCAGGATGGGGCATATGAGGTAGATGCTTGAGGTACTCGCAGGCCTGTTGAGGCAGGTCATAAGCATGTAAGTCCTTTCCTGTAGGGGGTGCCTCCACTGTGGTGACAGACCCCGTAGCAGAAGGGGCAGCCTGTGCTGTCCGATGTCTGGCTGCTTTGCGTGTAACTCCAGATCCACTGCCACTGCCAGGAGTGGTAGCAAGTAGCAGAACCAATGTTAGGATCACACAGACCGCTGTGTACAGCCTGGCCATGGCCACAAGGTAAGGCAGTCTCTCTACACTCTGACAGCTACGTACTCCCGGACTGCAAGCTGTTAGCAACAGTGGTCAGATGCCATGCATGACTGTTGTGCTGGTATCTGGGCAGACAGGGGAGAGGGAGAGACCGAAGAGAGCAAGCTGCTCACAGGACACAGTGCTCTCTAGATCTCTCTGAGATGCACCATTGTGTGTATTAGTGCTATTGATCAGTACACAAGTAATTACCCTCTAATCATGGAGGTAACTGGATTGTCTGTGTCCCTTGGGATATGCTGTAATGTTCCAACATGAGTCTACATCACAGCAGTGGGAGTGGTATAAGGTACTTGGTAGGCTTTACCACTCATTGGTGCCCCATCTCCAGCTCTAGCAACTCTGCCATTGGTCCATTGTTGCATGTCCATGGTTCATGTGAGACCTTGTCATAGACACTATGCAGGGCAAATGCCAATCACTGACCCAGGGAACTGTTGTGGTCTACCACACCACTGATCAAATGTGGACAATTTTCTTCACAGGTGGTATTCTTGATTTGTGGAAGTTGCCCATAGTGGAAGAACACATTGGCAGTGATGTACTTGTAGGTACCTAATCCAATCAGGCCTTATCTGTTGATACACAGACCATATCTCACCAAGTCATGATCCCCCCTGTCTGGTGCTGCCTGAGCCTCTGTGCAGGCAGCAGATTGGCAGAGAGGAGGCCACAGCCCAGACAGACCGGCATCCAAAACCACAATAATTTTGTGTGAGAATCAAGATGAAATACTAGATATGAGAGAAATTTTCATTAAGTACAGTGGTCCCACACTTGTAAAGCCCCTCTCAAGAAAGGCCATCCCCTCCACAAAGGCCACTTTTCCATGCAGCAAGTATGGCATTTTCATTATATGTTACCCTTCTGGAGAGGCCACTTCTTCTGTAAGGCCACAATTTTGGTGTATTTTGGATGGCCTTGTAAGAGAGGGACCGCTGTATCACTAAAGTGTGATATTCAAGTCATGAGCTTTTAGTTCTTATCAGTGTAAATGTTATAGGCATCCTAATTTTTCTGATTCTTACAAGTTTCATGCATACTAAAAAGTGCATACATGTAATAGTTGTGACCTGCAGCCATCCATGATTTTGGCACATTGTGTGCTAGGTGAAGTCATAACATTGCATATAGAGGAATCAAGTTACAGTGAATATAGAGGGATCAAGTTACAGTGAATATAAAGGGATCAAATTACAGTGAATACAAAAAAAAAATCAAGTTACAGTGAATATAGAGGGATCAAGTTACAGTGAATATAAAGGGATCAAGTTACAGTGAATATAGAGGGATCAAGTTACAGTTAATATAGAGGGATCAAGTTACAGTGAATATAGAGGGATCAAGTTACAGTGAATATAAAAAAATCAAGTTACAGTGAATATAGAGGGATCAAGTTACCCTGAATATAAAGGGATCAAGTTACAGTGAATATAGAGGGATCAAGTTACAGTGAATATAGAGGGATCAAGTTACAGTGAATATAAAGGGATCAAGTTACAGTGAATATAGAGGGATCAAGTTACAGTTAATATAGAGGGATCAAATTACAGTGAATACAAAGAAATCAAGTTACAGTGAATATAGAGGGATCAAGTTAGTTAATATAGAGGGATCAAGTTACAGTGAATATAGAGGGATCAAGTTACAGTGAATATAGAGGGATCAAGTTACAGTTAATATAGAGGGATCAAATTACAGTGGGATCAAGTTACAGTGAATATAGAGGGATCAAGTTACAGTGAATATAAAGGGATCAAGTTACAGTGAATATAGAGGGATCAAGTTACAGTTAATATAGAGGGATCAAATTACAGTGAATACAAAGAAATCAAGTTACAGTGAATATAGAGGGATCAAGTTAGTTAATATAGAGGGATCAAGTTACAGTGAATATAGAGGGATCAAGTTACAGTGAATATAGAGGGATCAAGTTACAGTTAATATAGAGGGATCAAATTACAGTGAATACAAAGAAATCAAGTTACAGTGAATATAGAGGATCAAGTTACAGTGAATATAGAGGGATCAAGTTACAGTTAATATAGAGGGATCAAATTACAGTGAATACAAAGAAATCAAGTTACAGTGAATATAGAGGGATCAAGTTACAGTGAATATAAAGGGATCAAGTTATAATCAATATAAAGGGATCAAGTTATAGTGAATATAAAGGGATCAAGTTACAGTGGACCACAATTAATGACCAGCATCTTAGCAGTGATCATGATGGAGAGGGTATGAAGTCAGTATGAACATTTTGATTAATATGACACTGTTCAAAGTTTGGATTTATTTAGATTTCACACAAAAATATGATTGAACAAATAATATAGAAATGTATTAAGTTGAGCGTAATACATCTTGTTTAAAAGAGGGGTTCATACAGGGGCACACTGTTCCTGAGTTGTTGAGTATGTTTAAACCAAGATGAACTTAAGATAACAATTCTTTCATTCATTCTATATTTTAATGTGGCTTATTTGTTCAAGCCAAGGCATCTTGGTTCCATACACCAGGCTGAGTGTCGTCATGTGTTGCTTCATGGACAGGCAGCCTGTTTGTGTCACACATGTAAAGCCAAACAGCTGTAGCTGCACACCTAATGGCCAGGCTACTCCATCATCATCCATTATGACAGCGAAATCTTGATCCAAGATGGCCATTTTTGGCAGCACTTTGACCTTTGTTTTTGATGTCAATTGCATTATGGGTGAAAGTTTGACTATATTATGTTGCAGTGGATGAGAACAAAACTGGAGGGAGGGAGCTGATTAGGACAGAAATAGAGATGGATGGTGAGGACCAAAAAAAATAAAAAACACAGGGGAATGATCAGGACAAAATTACAAATACACCAGGACTAAATACAAGCACATGATCAGGACTGAAATATGGGCAGATAATTAGGACTAAAATATGGATAAGATCAGGACTAAAATATGGGTAAATGATCAGGACAAAAATACAGGTAGATGATCAAAAACAAATACTGCTAGATGATCAGACAGAAATAAAAGAGAAGACCAAAGCAAACTATGGGCAGATGATGAGGACTGAAATGTGGGGACATGATAAAGGCTGAAGTATGGCTATAATATGGGTTGGTGAAACAGGAACAAGTACAGATAGATGATCATAACTAAAATACAGATAGATGATCATAACTAAAATACAGGTAGATGATCATAACTAAAATACAGGTAGATGATCAACAACAAATACAGATAGATGATCAGGAATAAATACAGAGAGATGATCAGAACTAAGATATGGGTAGAAGACGGAGACTAAAATATGGTCAGATGATCAGGACCAAGTACAGATAAATGATGAAGACAAAGAATGTGTTCATGATCAGGAACAAAAACAGGTAGATGATCAGGACTAAATACAGTTAAGTGATTAAGACTAAAATAAGGGTAGATGATCAGGAACAAATACAAGGTGATTGTTTGGCAGAAATACAGATGTATGATAAGGACAAAATACATGTAGATGATCAGGAAAAACATACCCTTAGATTATCAGGACAAAAATACTGGTAGATGCTGCAGTAGTTTAATGATTCAGTGGTTGTAGTGGAGGGAACTACCAGGCTCTTTCTTGGCGGGAATTTACAAAAAAACTGTAGCCTGTTATCTAATTTGAAAAAAAAAACTGCAAGGAAAAAGTAAATATGTTATCAAATTGTTAATTAATCCAGTGTTAACAGAGTGTATAATCTTTTTTTTAAGTAAAACAATGCACAGTGCCAGAGCCTGTAAGTGCTAAGTAGTAAAATTTAAGATTCTCCAGAAAAAAAGGGCGAAGCACTTCAGTGAGCACGGAATAAGATGGATTACATGTATACTGACCCTTAAAGTTTGAAGTCAGAAAGGAGGCATTTTTCACATAAAACAGTCACCTAAATCATGGACTGGGATTATTTCATCTGTTGGCTTGAAGTTTTAAAATTTAATTACCTGAAATAAAGTAGAAAACTCCCTGTGGGTTCTAACATTGGATGCAAGCAGATGGTCTGAGGTGTCACTGTATACTTGCCTTGAAGCAGTCTGCACTGGGGCACTGAAGCCCATGTCCCAGTGCACTGTAAAATGAAGAGAAAAGATTGATTGTGGAAGTGACACTGTGTACCCAAGGAGGATAAACTCTGGTGCAGTACAGGGGTAGGCAGGTCAGTATGCTCCATAATCTTGTTAAGCAATGAGCTCCTCTCTTGTTTATTGGAGTCTTATAGACCTAATTTTATTATGTGAAGCAGCTAGGGTGATTGGTTCAGCAAAGACTGAAGTCTCTTGTCTTTCACCCATGACCTGCTGTAACTAGTAGCAGAGGGGAAATTTTTCTTCCACAGCCTTTTAAGACCCTTGTTTTTCATCCAGCCCATGATCTCAAGTGATTGTGGCGATAAATACACGATTTGCCTGCTACTGTGAAATCTTATGTTTCCCATAACTGCACCAAGCTTTGTATAAGTGGACTTCATGTCTTCATCACAGACTTCAGTATCTTGTCTACCACAATTTTTAGTAGTCTTGTCTACCAGATGGTAAGGTCTGTGTCTGTTTCAGCAGCAAGTACTCATTGTCTCCCATAGGCATCCTTTGTCAAGCTCTGCTGGTCTGTCATCTACTGCATGCTGTACCCTTGTCCACTACAGGCTGATCAGGCTAGTCTCGTGTCCCGGTTGTCTCTTGTCTACCAGAAACAAGTTGTTCCCTTGTCTACCACAGACTGGTTCACTGTCTAATACAGTTTGGTCCCTAGTCTTCCACAGGCTAGCCTGTGTCAATAGCAGACTGGTTTCTTGTCTGCTACAGGTTGGTCCCATGTCTGCCACAGGTTGGTCTCTTTACCTCAGCCTGGTTTACTGTCTGCTACAGATTGGTTCCTTGTCTTCCAGGTTTCTTGTCTGTCATAGCCTGCTTCATTGTCTGCTTCAGTTTGGTCCCCAGTCTGCCACAGACTGATCCCTTGTCTACTATAGACTGGTTCCTTGTCTACCACATGTTGGTCCATTGCCTACTACATGCTGATTCCTTGTCTCCAACATCTAATTTTTTTTCTTCTTTTTTTGCTCTGCTGCTGGCTGATGTTCCTGATGTACTACTCATCAGAGAGTTTTTTCCCCAGCATACTCAATGCTGTACAAAGTTTAACCTCAGGTTGAATTAAGTCCCATGTGACAGGGGAGTCTTCAAATCTTGTCAACTGCATGCATAAGTTAAATGTCTACAACAAGGTTGAGACTTATGCATGTAACATATACTGAATTAAACTGCGAGTTGGACCTGCCAACCACAGACTGAAGTATCCATCGTATGCACAATAAGCATAATGTAGTGGCTTTAGCAAACAAAGCCAGCCAGCCCTGCCATATTGTTTCTTCTATAAGTAACATGGGGGGATTTAACAGTGACAGCCTGTCCAAATTTGGTTACATTTTGTTGCTATGAGAGCTAGATGTGGGTTCAAGAAGAAACAAGTTACCTGTAACGTAAGGTAAAGTTTGAGCTGCAACTTGACATAGCATATGTTTGTGTATGTGAACATCAATGGTTTGCCTCCTAAGCACATCAAGCTTTGTATTATCTGTGCTGCACTTGAATGGAGTTGAGAAAGCATGGAGATAGCAGTGGTCTGTTCAGCAGGCAACTGTATAGTAGAAACAGAAACAATACAAATGTGTTCATGACTTTTCTCAGTAATGTTACCATGACAGGCAAGTTAATGGTTAAAACTGAATTGCAAATGGTTAAAAATGACTGATAACTTCAAGGTCTCATCATTCTCGTGGAAAGTAATGACCACAGTTAGTTTAAGTGAGCAGTTTGTCTCTCCAAATGTTTCAAGTTTGTGGAAATCCTGTCTTATTTTCTTGGGTCATTTACTGGAGGTATGAATGAGTGAGCTGAGTGATTCACATGCCATCATCAATCCTTACCTTTGTCACAGTGACTGAACTTGTTATGTAGTTACTCTTTGGCCACCAGAGTTGGCACATTTACACCATTTTATTGGTATTTATACCATTTTATTGGTATGGGTTATATACCACTCTTGTTGAAAGCTGAAAGGTGTAAAATTTCACATGACTGTGGCTGGGAGGATGAATATAGAGACGACTAGCTTTAACACAATTTATGGTCGTATTCTGTGCAGCAGTGACCTGTTCTAAATTGGAGCTGTTGAAATCCATCACTGTAATGGTCACATGGAATTTTGTTTCTGTCATACTCGATGCTGAATTTTTCATCAGTTATATCGTTAACTTGAGAGAAACTGTTATTTCCCTGCAATAATGAATTTTTATGTAACAACCACCAGCAACCTGTGTGTGTGTGTGTGTGTGTGTGTGTGTGTGTGTGTGTGTGTGTGTGTGTGTGCGTGCATGCATAGGATGTATGTGTGAGTATGTTTTGATGTGTGTGTGTATTTCTGACTAGATAAAAGTGTAACATTTTGGCTTATTCCTCCAACATCATTTGCATAAGATATATAAGTGTCATAGTAACAAGAAAAACTGAATTATATTAAGTGGTGGGGGCACCTGTTAGTGCAAGCAGTGGTGAAAAATCCCATATACCAACATAAGACGATGCTGGTCTATTTGCTGATAGCCAGGAATGGGTAAAATGGTGCCTGCCTGCTGTGGTATTGGATATATCATAACCTCAGACACATACACATGCATGTATTGTAAAGATGAAATTACAATGAGCTGTGACCCTCTGTGTTTTGCAGTTGATGTCCAAGTATGAAGACCCACTGACAGACTATGAAGATGAGCTGCTGATGTCCTCAGAAAACCAAAACTTTGCCAAGAAAAGAACAAGGTAATTGTAGGCTTTCATGTTAGCAGTTTGGTTGCCTGATTCTGATCAAAGTATTTTTGATTACAAATTGTTTCTGAAGAATGCTGATCACTGACATACTTGAGGCTGTTTTGTCAACTATCATAATAAAAAATTATTTTTGACAAGTTGCCATTATTCATGCACAGTGGAAACGGTGGTAGTACAATGCATGAAAGATATAATTATTACTTGAGACAGCGGCTTAAAGGCCGTATAGGAGGTCTCCCCGAACAATATTTTCGTATAAACGATACATGGTATTTTTTTTCCATATGTTTGAGATATGTATGAGATATTGTTGAAATAAAATGAATCTTGAATCTTGAATCTTTTGCCAAATGGTTGTTGACCATGGAGGTGAATCTTGATTTGAATTTACATCCTGTCCTAATGAATGGATATCCGTGGACATGCTGGGAAGCATATATTTGGAATCCATTGTGGCTAACACATACTAAAATATGATGCCATATGAGAGTTTCCTTAGCAACAAGAACTTGCTCTCTGTACTCCAGAGAGATATTTCACTATGACAGAACTAGTTATCATAACTATATATCAACATCTTCAGTAGAACTTGGTTCCTGAAATGTCAAAATTAGAATGATAGATGTAACACTTAGTTGCCATGGCAAAAACTGATGCTTAGCAACATTAAATGATTCACCAAGGTCAATGTTGCATTCCTAAACCTTCTTTTAGTGCTGGGGTCTTGACAAATCAGATCACAAATACATATATGCCTTTGATTTTTGTAAAATACATCATTTGTATCAAACATATTTTGGGATAGTGGCCATGGCAACCCTGGTGGTCAGCTTATTTGATAAGTTGGCCAATCATTGCAATCTACATATTTTGCCACATGAATTTGGCAAATTTCAATTAAAACACAGTCGTGAGCACACTTAGAAAGTTTGTGAGTGAGAAACTTTTGCCACAGGAAAGCTGGAAATAGATCTGAGAATATGCATTGCCAAAATTATCTCAAGGTCACCTAAGGTCACGTGACATGACCGCCATCTTAGATTTTTGCACTTTTTGGCAAATTTTAACAGCTTCATTTGACTGTAAAATGTTATTATTAATCCAAAACATTACTGGAATTGTGGAAACATACAGCAGATATGTGAATTGACACTTTTTTTTAACAATTTGTACCAAATTAACTCTGAAATTAATAATTCAGCTGTCCATGATGAGCACATCATGGACTTCACAGACTGTAAACTGTTTTTGGCCTCTGGCTGCCATGATGCAGTGTACCCCACATGACCTTTCACACATATCAATATCGATAGGTGCCTACTGCATCTTCAAAAACTCACACAGAATTTACGATGGCGTTCCAATCTCCAAATAATTGCTATAACAGGAACTGTACATGTTCAAGATGATGTTAAGTGCAAATCTGTGGTTCTTTCATGTGAAATAACCTATCAAGTGATCCATGAAAGTGATCTAGGAAGGTGAGTCTGTGTATATACGAAATCCGACTGCAATGGTAAATTGCACTTATTGGAATGGTTATGGTATTTGCAGTGTACAAATTGCAGAGTAGGGTGTATGCAGGTAATATAAGGTATGTCTGTGGAGCATACATGTAGTAGTTAGAGAGCATACTGTCAGTTATACTGGGGTTGAGCCAGTGATATGGCAAGATAGATCCTGATGAGAGTATACGCAGCAAAGCCAAATCATCCAAGGGAAATGTAGGCCCTGAAGCCCATCTATCATGCCATATCACCAGCTCAACCCCAGTATGACGATTTTTTTGCCTGGATGGTTCTCTCCGGCACACTGGTTTGAATGAACAGTACTGTCCAGTGTTGCCTTCAGTCATTTTGTAAATATTTCATTGTCTGTAAATGATGCAAAGCGCTTCACTTCACATTTATCGTCTTTGCAGTCTTGCCCTCTGTGAGTAAAATGATTCACACACAATGTCCATGTCATCTTCATCAAACGCAAAATGAGGCTCCAAAATGATGTCAAGAAGAATACTCCAGGGGGTGCCCCCAGTGCTGTAGAAAATAGACCCTGGTAAACTTGGTGCCAGGGGTACACATGCAGTGGCAGATTGACTTCTAAGATTCCTTTATTTTTCACCATCCGCAGATAATGTACATGTTCCCAAATGTAAAGCAGGGTGTCTCTTGGTGCTAAAAGTATGCCCAAAGAGTATTTACGGTGGCCAGGGTTAGTATAGGGTCTATACTGGTACCAAATATGTACTGTCACAGAGTATGTGAACATGGTGATGGTATATCATACAGACGGATTGAAATAGTGGCAATATAAAGTTTTCTCCAGAGCAATACATGCTGGAGGTTAGAGTAGGGCATGTGCAAGTAAAGCAAAGTATGGCACAAGGCATACTCCTGTGCACACTGGTAGTGTAGAGCTGGGTATATGGAGATGGTAATAGATTAGGTATGCTGCCACAACATACATACACTCACCAGTGTAGAAGTGGGTATATTTTAGTGAAAAGCCGTGCGTTGTTTGTGTCATAGATAACACTGTGTATACTTTTGACCCTGCCAGCCCAAACAACTGGGAGAAGAGGTAAACTTGACTGTGGTGTTTGTATGTTGTCTCTGTTTGTGATGTGCATGTCTCTGTTCCTGTATCTCTCACATGCACCTGGCTTGTCTCAGCACAATTATTTGAACCTACCAATAGATTGATTTTGATCACTAAACACAAAATAAACACCTTCCCACTTGGTTGTTTCATGTCCGTGTGATAAGGGTTAATGAGCCTTAGGATAGTGTTGCATAGTTAGCTCTTTTATGCTCAAAACAGAAAAAAGGGAAGAAAGTACAGTTTTTACCCTGGGCACAAAAAGTGGCCAAGGGTATTGTCGTCCCTTGCGTCATCCATCTGTCTGTCTGTCTGTCTTGTTGACATTACCACTATATCTAAAAAAATATTTTCTGTAGCTATACCAAATTTTTATCAGAGATGCACTTCATAATGAGCCAGGTTCCTATTGAAAACCGGCTTCCTCTGATTATGTTTAAACTTTTTATGAAACTTTTTAATATATTTATTTGAAGTCCATCTTAATGGCGTCAACCCTGACGATGTTACCATGATATCTAAAAAAATATTCACCGTAGCTTTACCAAATTTTTATAACAGAAGAACCTTATGATGGACCAGGTTCCTTTTTTGAAGCAGCGTTCTCTGATTATTGTCTCGCCAGCATTAGCTGTTTGCGAGACTAAGCTGTCACTTTCCGTCCGTCCGTCCGTCCGTCCGTCCGTCCGTCCGTCCGTCCGTCCGTCCGTCCGTCCGTCCGTCCGTTCGTCCGTCCGTCAACCAAAAACTTCGGAGTGGCATTATTTCACTAACTAGATCAGATAGGGCTATCATACTTGGGTGGATGATTGATTGTAATCATCACTAGAGATGTGGGCCATCAATGTTACACTTCATTGATTACTTCTTGCTTCATTGAGCATTGGAGAAAAACTTCGGAGTGGCATTATTTCAGTAACTAGACTACATAGGCCTTTCATATTTGGGTACATGATTTAATGTAATCATCCCTAGAGACAAGGGTCATCACTGTCACACTTCACTGATTACTTCATGCATGATTGAGCATTGGAGAAAAACTTCGGAGTGGCATTATTTCAGTAACTAGACTACATAGGCCTTTCATATTTGGGTGGATGATTTATTGTAATCATCCCCAGAGACGAGGGTCATCACTGTCACACTTCATTGATTCCTTCATGCTTGATTGAGCTTTGGAGAAAAACTTCGGAGTGGCATTATTTCAGTAACTACACTACATAGGCCTTTCATATTTGAGTGGAAGATTTATTGTAATCATCCCTAGAGACGAGGGTCATCACTGTCACACTTCATTGATTACTTCATGCTTGATTGAGGATTGGAGAAAAACTTCGGAGTGGCATTATTTCAGTAAGTAGACTACATAGGCCTTTCATATTTGGGTACATGATTTAATGTAATCATCCCTAGAGATGAGGGTCATCACTGTCACACTTCATTGATTACTTCATGCTTGATTGAGCATTGGAGAAAAACTTCGGAGTGGCATTATTTCAGTAACTAGACTACATAGGCCTTTCATATTTGGGTGGATGATTCATTGTAATCATCCCTAGAGATGAGGGTCATCACTGTCACACTTAGAAGCTTCAGAAGCCTGTTGAAATTGGATGACCTCAACTGATTTCAACGACCTAAATGTATTTTCATGGGTGAAATGCAAAACGTGGCGTTACCACTGCAACTTTTGACAAATTCAAGCCAAGTTTACCAAACTTACACCACCTTTGCTTCTTAGGAAAGCTTTAGAAGTCTATTGAAAGTGGGTGGCCTTGATGTATTTTTGACCTACTTTGGAGGTCAGATGCATTGCATCCTCGAATGTACAATGCTATTCATGGCCAAGAGTCAAACCAAGTTCACCAAATTTATACTAGCTTTGCATCTTACAAAACGTCAGAAATCTCTTGAAAGTGGATGACTTTGACCTACTTTTGACTCGACAAATCTTATTTTCCTTGTGTGTCTTGGGTATAGTTGATTGTAGGTCCCTAGTTACTATTTAACATGAATAGCAAAGTACCTATGCTTTATTTTTGTTCTTAAATTTATCTTGAAGTATCCTTTGAAGGTCAAACTTAGGTAACTGAACATATGAAGTCAAGTTGGCCGAGGGGTATTAAGTGCTTTACATGACATCTATCACTACGAATCTTGAAACTGGTATGTCAAGCTCTGATTTGTATTAAGATGTTATATACTTTATTGGCCATTTTGTTTAAAAAAAAAAAAAAAAAAAGTGGTATATTCTGAGTAAATATATTGAGATTTACTTGATACATTCAACATCTACTAAATACCATTATAATGTTTGGTCTTACAATTACATTGCTACTGAATGCTGGCGAGACATTCATGCCCCCTGGGCATGGCTCTGGTTTTTAAACTTTTTGTGAAACTTTCAATGTATTTATTTGAAGGCTGTCTTAGTGGCATCAACCCTGACAACATTACCATGATATCTCAAAAAACATTGACAGCAGCTTTACCTATATTTTTGTCAGATATGCATCTTATGATGTACCAGAATACTGTATCAAACCAGGTAATGTTTGTATTTGTAAACTTTTTATGAAACTTTAAAATATTTATTCAAGGCTATCTGAGTGGCATACAAGGGGAGGGCGTTACCATAATATCACAACAAGAATCCATTGCAGCTTCTTCAACAAATTTTTATGAGAGATGCATATGATAATGGACCACGTTCCTATTGAAAAGCAGCTTCCTCTTATTATTTTTAAACTTATCATGAAACTTTTGAAGTATTTATTTGAAGGCTGTCTAAGTGGCACACGGGTGGACAATGTTACCATAATATCTCAACAAGGATTCATCACAGCTTCATAAAATTTTTGGTGCAGTTATACCGTATTATGGCACCAGCAAAGTCTGGAAAAAAAGAAAGAAAGAAAAAATTGCAGAATTGAGAAAAAAAAAGATTGGTGCCGAGGGTAAAGGTTCTCTGAACGCTATTTTATGTCAAAGTGATTAAATCGAAACGGAAAAAAAAGCTATTGTTTGACAGTTTAAAGAGAAATATTAACTTGCAGCAGAAGTACATGTATGTTGTTACCGTATTATAATGATTATGTCTTACTGCTGTCTGCCTCTCTTGCAGTGTCATTTTATCTTTCACCCTAAGGTAGCAGACTAAAGTTACAAGTGCTTCCATTTTACATATTACCCTCTTTGAGTCTAAAAAATCAGCAAGTTCAAATTTTAAAATTTGGTGAACATTTAACATGTACAAATGTCACAAAAGCACTGGTAAATTTATTCTATATAAGTGCCAGCTTGACAGTTTTTACCTCAGCTGACTTGTCAGTCAGCTGAGGTTTTTTGAGGGTCCGTCGTCCGTCGTCCGTCCGTCGTCCGTCCGTCCGTCGTCCACAATTCACATTTTCGACTTCTTCTCAAAAACTGTCAGCCAGATTCACTTCAAACTTGGTGGAGATATGCCTTGGGTGGGTCTTTACCAAGTTGTTCAAATGGTCACGGTCCAGTGATTTTTGGATTTTTAATGAATTTTTTTCGTCTTTTTTGGGTAAATCTTAAAAAATCTTCTTCTCCGAAACCACTCACCCAATTTCTTTGATATCACACAGGAACACTCCCTTGGACTCCTAGTTCTTAATTTGTTCACCAGGTGGCGCTGCAATTTTTTCCTAATTTTTTATGAATTTTTGTGTGTTATAGCTATTTTGGACTTCTTGTCCAGAACCATCACTCAGATTAAGCTGAAACATGGTGGATATGTTCCTTGTAGAAGGGTCAAACAAGGTTGTTCACTATGTGGGAATGCTGCTGATTCCTGATTTTTAACGATTTTTTCAATTCGGGTACTTATCGGTCAATGCAGCTTTCCTATTGATTACTATGGAAGTCAATGGGCATTCTAATGCTAATTCACATTTTTCACTTCTTCTCCAAAACCGTCATCCAGATTAACTTCAAACTTGGTGGGGATGTACCTTGGATGGGTTTCTACCAATTTTGTTCACGTGGTCATGCTCCAGTGATTTTTGGATTTTTAATGAATTTTTGTTGTTTTTTTTGGACAAATCTTAAAAAATCTTCTCCGAAACTGCTTACCCAAATGCTTTGATATCACACAGGAAGACATCTAGGGACTCCTTGTTCCTAATTTGTTCACCAGGTGGCGCTGCAGTTTTTTTCTAATTTTTTTTGGTGAATTTTTGTGTGTTATAGATATTTTCGACTTCTTCTCCAGAACCGTCACTCAGATTAAGCTTACACATGGTGGATATGTTCCTAATGGAAGGGCCAAACAAAGTTGTTCACTATGTGGGAATGCTGCGGATTCCTGATTTTAGCTCAGCTGACTTGTCAGTTCATAGAGCTGTGGGGTCACAGTGCAACATACATGAATTTATACTCTTCATTATAACTTGAGAACTACTTGAACTTTGATGTTGCACTTGTAAGTGTTCTTCTATAAAGGTCAGACTTACTCAGAACATGGTGTCCTTGATCCTTTCCCAAGTTCATAGAGCTGCAAGTGTGATGAATGTCCAGATCAGCTGAGGCTCGGGCTGTTCACACAGCCCTCTTGTTTTTAGCCCAGCTGACTTGTCAGTCAGCTCAGCTTATAGGATGGTGCATCTTCCGTCCTCCCACAATTCACATTTTCGACCTCTTCTCTAAACTGTCTGCCAGATTCACTTTAAAAGTGGTGGGGATGTACCTTGGGTGGGTCTCTACCAAGTTTGTTTATTTGGATTTTTTTTATGAATTTCTTTGTTTTTTTTGGGGGGAAATCTTAAAAAATCTTATTCTCCGAAACTGCTCACCCAATTGCTTTGATATCACACAGGAACACTCCTAGTTTTCAGTTTGTTCACCAGATGGTGCTGCAGTTTTTGGATATTATGATTTTTTTTGTCTGTTTTTGCTATGTTCAACTTCTCCAGAATCATCACTCCGATTAAGCTGAAACTTTGTGGATATGTTCCTGGTGGAAGGGTCAAACAAATTTGTTAACGAGGTGGCACTGCTGTGGATTCCTGATTTTTAATGATTTTTTTTAATTCAGGTAATTGTTGGTAAATGCACCTTTCCTGTTAATTACAATGAAGTCAATGGGCATTCTAATGCTAATTCATATTTTCAACTTCTCAAAAACCGTAAGCCAGATTTTACTTCAAACTTGGTGGCAATCTAACTTGGGTGGGTGTCTGCCAGGTTTGTTCAAATGGTCACGCTCGAGTGATTTTTGTATTTTTTTACGATTTTTTTTATGCTTTTTGGGGGGAAATGAAAAAAAATCTCCTTGTCCAAAATTACTCACCCAATTACTTTGATATCACACAGGAACACTCCTAGAGACTCTTAGTTCTTAATTTTTTCACCAGGAAGGGGTGCATTTTTTAAAAATATATATATATATATTTTTTTTATGATTTATTGTGTGTTTTTGCTATTTTTGACTTCTTCTCCAGAACTGTCACTCAGATTAAACTAAAACTTTGTGGATATGTTCCTTATGAAACGGTCAAACAAATTTGTTCACTAGGTGGCACTACTGTGGATTCCTGATTTATAACAATTTTTCAATTCAGGTACTTATCGGTAAATACACCTTTCCTGCATTGATCCCTCTTCATAATGCTGGTGTTGGGGTCCACAGGGTATACCCTGTTACAGCAAAAGGCCTTATAACAGAGGGATTTTTAACATAGAAGTAATGGGAAATCTATTCCAGTGGGAGCCATGGTACCCACCATGTTGTAT
The DNA here is from genome assembly GCA_964020975.1 of Hermodice carunculata. Taxonomy (NCBI): domain Eukaryota; kingdom Metazoa; phylum Annelida; class Polychaeta; order Eunicida; family Amphinomidae; genus Hermodice; species Hermodice carunculata. Next base: position 43,659,507 of record OZ026630.1, on the reverse strand, counting down.
CAGAAACTGCCTTGTAATGAGGGGTGTTATAAGAAGGAGCACTGTATTGATAACTGTTTAAGTCAATGGGCATTCTGATGTTAAATCACATTTTGGACTTCTCTGAAGAAACAGTCTTTCAGATTGCCTTCAAACGTGGTGGCAATTTACCTTGGGTGAGTCTGTACCAGTTTCTTGAAATGGTTACACTCCAGTGATTTTTGGATTTTTTATGATTTTTTTTTTGTTGAAAATCTTCAAACAAGTTTTAATAGGAAAGTTTAACATGGGAATTTCTTGTAATGGCTATCACTTAAATAATTTTGGCCAGATTTGTGCCAAACTTGGTAGGGATGTACTTTTGATAAGTGTCTACCTATATTATGCAAGTGGTCATGCTGCAGTGACTTTTGGACCTTGAACAAATTCCTAAGGTCACAGGACAACTGACATAAAATTTACTTTTCACTTGATAACTTGAAATCTATTTTGAGTTAGGACTTTGATGTTGCACATGTTAATGTTTCTCATGAAAGCTCACGCTTAGACAGTACATGAGTGGCCTTGACCTCATTTCTGGGGACACAGTGCAACATACATGAATTTTTACGTCACTTTAACTTCAGAACTACTTGAACTGGGACCTTGATGTTGCATATGTTGGTGTTCTTCCATAAAGGCCGGACTTATTCAGTACATGGGTGACCTTGATCCTATACCAAGTTCACAGAGCCACAAATATGATGAATGTCTAGGTCAGCTGAGCATGGGCTGTTCACACAGCCCTCTTGTTTAAATAATATTAAAATGTGGAACAACATGTGGATGCTACCTTTATATGGGTGTATTGTGTTCTTGCCATGGTCATACCATTGTGCTTCCTCAGTACACAGTTCTCACCTGTCCAATCAGGCAGTGCACCCATATGACCACCAATGAAGTAACTCTCTACTGCAGGAAATCTGACTCAGCTAACTTTATTAAAAAACAAGCTACAACATGCTAAAAATACAGTATTTTCACAATTACAAACTGTCATCATTATAATGCACAACCAGCCAATTGTAACTGTGGTCCACAACCTATACCAATGCACTGTTATTCATTGTAGCTTTCACCCGATCTGATTCACTAAGTCCCTCATTCTAGTTTTTATTAGCTCAGCTGACTTGCTAGTCAGGCTGAGCTTTTAGGAGGCTCTGTCGCCCGTCTGTTCACAATTATGTTTTCAACTTCTTCTCCAAACGGTTAGCCAGATTCACTTCAAACTTGGTGCCAATGAACCTTGGATATCTACCAAGTTATTTCATATGGTCACGCTTAAGTAATTTTTATATTTTTTATGATTTTATTTACTTATTTATTTATTTGGCAAATCTTAAAAACACTTCTCGAAAACTGTTCACCCAATTGCTTCGATATCACAGATGAACATTCCTAGGGCCTCCTAGTATTTAATTTTATTACCAGGTGGTGCTGCAATTTTTCCTATTTTTTAATGATTTTTTGTGTGTTTTTCTCTATTTTCGACTTCTCCAGAACCGGCATTCAGATTAAGCTAAAATTTAGTGGATATGTTCCTTGTGAAAGGGTCAAACAAAGTTGTTCACTAGTACAGTGGCACTGCTGTGGACCAAGTAGCAATGTTCTTTTTAAAGTTCTCTTTAAATAGTCTTCTTCAATTTCTCATGCTCCTATAAAATTTATATTTCTAATGAATTTTTCTTCAGGCAAATCTTAGAAATATTTCTAAATGTAATATGCACTCAGCTAAAGCTCAACAAATTGCCTATTCAGTTGCAACTTTGATTTTGTGAACAAACTTAGGTCAGCTGAGCATGGGCTGTTCACACATCCCTCTAGTTTCATCTGTGCTGATCTGCATCATTTCATTTTAACTTTTACATTTGCTGATCCACTTAGTTCCATTTCAACTTTTACGTGTGCTGATCCACTGAATTCTGTTTACATGCGCCAATTCAGTTCATTCATTTATGGCTGTGATGGTCTACTTTAGGGTCATGTGGTCATTATTTTCCATAGTCTCCATGGAACCTCAGTTTTCAGACATTCAGTATTGTTGCTACTACAGATGAGCAAGACCAGTCTTTTTAATATGTCATTCTCACCTAGAGACGACAAATGTCTAGGTAAGCTGAGCACAGGACTGCTACAGACCTTCTGCCTTCAGTTTAATATGATAATATTTATGGGATTTCAACAGGATTGCATGCAAGGAATATACTGTCAAAGGGTGTAGATAAAGATGGTTTGCCATGGACATATCATGAATCAGCGTCCCAAGAAAGTGACTGTGACATATCAGTCAGATGTGTCATAGTCGGCATCTGAACAACCCTCATTTGTGATTTGTCCCATGCGAACAGTCTGTATATGTACATGTATATGTGTATATATGTGTGTATATGCACATGCATGCATACATGTGTGGTAAGACCTTTTATCATAATGAACATCACCAACAAGCAAACAAACCCACAAGAAGAATTTGCTAAACTGTAGTAAAGTAACAAGTTATGCTTGAGACCATGCAAGCAAGTTCATATTTCTGTCACATGGTGGTGCTTCAGCTTACATGACGGCAGAGGCATGTAAGCTGGATGGATCTGGAAACAGTGACTGGGCAGTTGGAACCCGCTGACTAATGGCAACACAGAATTTATGTTCATCATAATAAAAAGTGTAATAATGTACCATAATCCTGTTTTAGTTTTGTGTTTGGGATTGTATTAATGTACACAATTTGGATGACTTCCACATTCAGCATTGTCACTCACACCTTGAAAAGTAATATTAAATATTTCACAGTAACAAATATTTTTTTTGCAGGTGGAAATTAAAAGCTACAATCATGAGAGTTGAAGTTAAATCTCACTTTTAAAACTGAATGCAGTTGGTTAATATGACACGAAAATGTGACTTTTTTTCACTGTGAAGTTTGGTCAGGAAATTTAAGTGGTATGTAATGTGGCAGAAAGGGTTGGTGCATGTATAAAGTGCTAACAGATTGTATTTGTCAGGTACATACATGGCGAACACAGTGAAAAGACTTTGTAAGTATATATTGGCATGCTTGGTTGTCCTTGGCAACAACTCACTTCTGATAACATTTGATCTGTACATGTACATGTATAACCAAATTTGACATACTTGTTTGATATGTAGACACTGAGTGTTTTTTATTTTTTCAGGTCTGTACTCTACTATCTTGAGATGTCCAGTATGTCCCTGAACCCAGTGGTGCTGCCATCCAAGGTCAAGATCAGAAATGTAAGACACCAACTGACTATTCTTTATGGTGAAAGTGGAACCTATAGGTCAGGCTGTAGTGTCATTTATGGTCCAGTTTTATTAGTCCCCCACTGGGAACTATAGGTTTGCACTGTGTCCTTCTGTATGTCCTTCACATCCATCCTTCTGGCAAAGCTTGTTTCAGCTGTAATTTTTATACTGTAACACCTATACCTACACCTACCAAATTTGTTGGGTGGATACTTCATGGGGTGAGGGTGTGTCGTGCACTGTGACTTTGACTTTGACCTTGACCTTGACCTTTAACCCCACAGAAAGATTTAGCTTGTCCTGGCCATATTTCCTATGCCATAACACCTACAGCTACCAAATGTGGTGTGTGGACACTTCATAGGATAGAGGTGTGTTGTGCACCAAAATTGGGTCACTGTGACCTTTGACCTTGGACCCCCTTAAAATTTTAGTCTCTCCATATTTCGCCATATTTTGTATTCCATCACACAACTGCATATGTAATTAGATCACATGGCTTGTAAGACTTGGTGTGGCATTGTAGGAAGGTGATTCTAAGCTGCGTGGTTTAAGAGGCTCCCTCCCTGTGAGTTTGACATGCGTGTAATACATGTACATGGAAGACCTCAAACTTTAAATTTGGTATGCACATGTTTACATTGAATCTCAGGCAACCAAACAACAAAAACTGAACACCTCTAATATGGGAATATTCTTTTTGATTTTGGAACCAAATATGAATTTGGAATTGCTGTTATAAAAACTGTCGGAACAATTGAACACACCAGTAATCTGTCTTTTCAGGTGCAGCAGAGTGTTTTGTGGTCACAAGTTTCGCTGTGTTTCAAAAGAAATGAAACACATCAGAGGATTGATTAAAAAGAAAAAGGAAAAAGCTTGAAAAAATGGTGGCTTAGTTTGATGACTCAAACACTACTCTTCATCCATTGCCTTCCCTGGGCAAATGCACAGAGCCTGACTTTTGTTGATCAGAACCCACAACTCATTTTGGCTGTGCAGTAAAAGCAAATTAGTCATACATGCAATTAATATTTAATCATATACGGTAGTAAACTATGAGGTAAAAACAGTTTTATTGCTACGATTGGTATCATTCAGGCAGAGTGGAATCATGTTGCAGTTGCCATGGATACACAGATGTATTAGATGGCCACTTTGCATGATAACCCAGCATGAAACCAGTCAGGGGGTGGGGGATGGAGCTGATTACACAGGGCATTGCCATTGTATATACTGGGTCACCTAAGGACATGGGAGGCTCCAGTATCAACATGTCCATGTCTTGTTCATAATGTTGTGTTGAACACTATGCATCAGTACCTACTCTCTCAGGTCACATGTTCTGTGCAGCTACAATTTGTGGAACACAGGAGTACATTTCTTTGTTAATTTACTTCCAGTGAAAGGTCGTCTGCTGTTTATGGTCACCTTTTCTTGGTCAGAGTGGTAGCTGCTAACAGCATCTACCACTGTACATACTTTGGGCAGTAACTTTTCACCCCTGTCCAACCTAAGGTGAAGATGTTGTGTTCTACAAAATTGGGGTTAATGGATTTGGGTGGGGGCGTGCAGGGTGTGTAGATTAACCCTTAAAGCTCTGATTTAAGATTGAGTCAACAGCTTTCCTCAGGACACTTTGCATGCATTGCCCACAATGTGTCTGAGGAAAGCTGTTGACTAAGACTACTTTTTGCTTTAGACCAGGCTAACTGGTATTTGAATGAAAGGTATCTTCATGAGGAATTTGAATCTTTTAACAATTGCATGTTTAACGGTAGTGAGAAAACAACTATAGCAGTGATCAGCACTTTAAGGGTTAATGATTGAGTCAGTGCCAGTGAGGTCATCCAGGTAACAAACAGTTCATCCAGGTTGCTGGCTCAGTGTATCCTGTTGATGCACACACCTTCACGGACACTATCTTCATGTATCTGTTTTACTTTAATTTTGTGAAATTTTGATAATTGCACAATGAAAAAGTATTTCATTATAGGTTCAATAGGAATTGTGTCCAACATCACAAGTTTAAAAGTTTTTACCCACTTGTTAATATTCAATATTATATTCTTTAAATATAATATTTCAATATGAAAATGAAAAAGTGGTAAGTGGACACAGATAGCTGTCCATTAACTCATTCCATACCAGTCCCTGATTTATCCGTTTATTTACCTAGATGTAAGACGACAATTGCATATTTAAATTCTTCATGAAAAGAGCTTTCACTCAAGTACCAACATGCCTACAGTCTCAAGTCAGTGGTTCTGGCACTGCCTGGCAAGTCATGCTGCAGCTGTTGCTAGGGCAGCTGCAACATGACTTGTCAGGCAGTGCCAGAACCACTGACCAAGGCCTGTCACCATAGTATGGAATGAATTAAAGTGTTTTTGTTGATTACATGTGAATTAAACAAAGTAAAATCTGTGGCAGAGTATGTTTATAATGAAGCAATAGGTGATTGGATTTGATTGTCTCATTCTGATATATTTGGGGTACCTGTGAGGATATATAGCAGGTGACTGGACTGTACAGATGGAAGGGCTTCTGATGTCAGACAGTCTGTGTCACAAAACTGTCATACATGGCAGTGCCCTCACAGTAATGACGGGGGAGTGCTGCTGTTACCATATAATTGTCTTTATTAATCTGCTGGTGTACGAAGAAATCACTATCACTGTGGTTTTATTGGGGGAGCTTGTCACATGACTCACAGCATGACCTGATAATGAACAGTTATCATTCATTCACAAGAAATATGAAAATGCACATTGGTATGCTCATTTTGACCACAACCACTCATGAAAGACATTCAGTTTTACTTGATAATGTCTCTTGGAAATTCATATAAAAGTAACAAGTTGAGCCGTAAGATACAAGGAGTCCCAGTTTATTAACATGGCAGCACATGTACACAGGAAAGCCAGATTCGTCCTTGACAACACCATGAGTACCATGACATTTCAGGTGATCATATAACATCTTGCATAATTAAGACATAACTGCAAATATCAGCCCATCATAATTGTTACTGTTTTGAAACATCCATGGACATTACTCACAAGTATGTGAGGCAAATAGTAAATAATGCAAATATGAGCAGAAAAAGCCATTCCGTGACGTGCATGACAGGGAAACGCGAGTTTTAACTTTACAATAATTAAATACAGTTTAATTAATAGATGTGTGTCTTATTACACATTTTCAATACATGTTTAACCATTTTATTTCATTTATACTCATGCACAACCTATGTGAACAATATATATACATATTAATCAAGCTTATTTTGACTGATGCAAACTGATGCACACTCACATGGAATTACTGGACCGCTGTGGTATACCAAATTCCAATGTAACCAGAACCACCAACATGCAGAGAAACATCTGCCAGTCTAAAAAAAAAAAGGGCCATACTTGCAATAACCATATGCCTAGGAAACATGGATATATGGTGGTCCCTGTCATCAGAGACCACCCCTACATTGACAAAAAAAAATGGTCTTATGAGACAGGTTGTCTTCATGACAGGTAAATTAACATGGGAAGTATAAGACTTGGGAATCTGAAAAGTGGTCTCTCATGAGAGGGTGGTCTCTCATGACAGAGGTCCATTGTGACAGGGACTACTGTACATGTACTGCTTCACTATCGGTTCCAATTCACGCAGTCCTCTCACAAAAAGCGCAACTCCTATCTTTTATACAAGGAGGGCATGCACTTGCCTCATAATACCTAACCCCCGCTCTCTCATACCAAGAAGCCCAATCCCTTGCTGCCAAAAAAATAAACCAATCAGCAACCTGGATTAACAATAACATAGGAAGTGGAGTAAATGAAACAATCTGGTTGAAGACATATCACAAGACGAACATTATAAAGATGAAGGAGCCCTCACAAATAAAGGAGAAAAAACAAGACTTTCGCAAAAATAGGAAATGCCAACACAAAAATGGAGCCGCTGCTTCTCACCAAAAAAAAAAAAAAAAAAATAATAATAACTAAAAAAATAATAATTCTTTTCCCCACAACTTAATTACTACACAAAATATCAACTATGTGAGAGTCTCAAATCTATTTTTATATGTAGCATTTGACAGATAAAAGGTGGTAAAAGCAGCACAAGAAACTGTTTGAAGTCTGCAAATTAGGTTTTAATGATAAAAGATGGCAAAGCAGTACAGTAAACTATTGTGAAGTTTGTAAGTTAGGTGTTTTGATCAGTATTGGACATTCAAATAGGCTGCTTTGGCCGATATCATTCAACAAGCAGTACCCATATGTATGGGCAGATAGCGGTATCAAACATGGCAAAACATATTGTTCTTGCCAAACTAGCAGCTGTGGTAAAGTTAACTGGTCAGAGAGTCATAGTCATGTTCTGCAAACATATGTTGTACGGGGCATCAGAAAGATCCCCTCTGTTTGGACTAAGTGATTCTTGATTCCCACAAATGTTAGTAATGCCTTTGATTCTGTCAGAATGCCCATGCCATGGCAGCTGCTTGTTTGAATTGCAACAAGGGCACAGTTAAGCGAGAGATAAATATTCATGCCCTTTATTACCTAACAAAGAGGAACGTGTCGCTTTACAGACATCCTGAAGTCTTTGAGGGGTTTATTTCCTGTCCAGACACAAATTTGTGGCCCAGTTCCTCTAGATATAAACATACCAGGTGGAAACTCTGCTGACTTTCTATAAAGGGGTTGGAACATGCAAGTGTATTGAGCATAAATTGCCAAATGTTGCACATTGTAAATGGGACACATGTCAGAACCTCACTTTGCTTGATTCCTGCTGTTTTGAGAAGCAAGTACATGTACAGTGAAACCTGGCTTGAAAGATCACCTCTAGGGATGACCAAATTGACCAAATTGTGGTCTCTCAAGAAGGGTGGTCTCTCATAGGAGGTATAAATAACAAGAAAAGTACTAAACCAATATGTTGAAAAGGTGGTCTTTCAAGGCAGGTGGTCTCATTGGAGTGGTCTCTCAAGACAGGGACCACTGTACAAAGATAACACAGCATCAGTTACCTGCAGTAGATGAAAGGTAGCGTGATCTGATTGTTACAGATCAATATTACGGGTTTTTTTTCCCAACAAATATTTCAAATGAACAATGTTAGCTTGGGTCAGCCAGAAGCTTGAGGTCATTGCGCTGGAAGTGAACTTAAAGATCAATGACCAAGACATTACTTATGTACTTATTTTGAGGTCGTTGTGTTGGAGGTCAACTAAGATCAATGACCGAGGTACTACTTATGTGACTTATTTTGAGGCCATCGTGTTGCAGGTGATGTTAAAGATCAATGATTGAAATACTGCTTATGTACTTATGTTGCATATTCCATCACAAATCATTAACCCTTTGCCATGGTGTGGTGCTTGTTGCTGAGTTTGACCCAAGCACTCACTTGTATATCAGTCTCAATATGCATCTCAGTAAGAAGCACTGTAGTTTGCCTTTTGATATTCGGTATGTCCTATACTTTCTTGCAAGAGGGACCCTTTTTGTTTTCCGGTTGTCCATTCATATAAAATCAGTAACAAAATATGATTTCCCATAGCAAAACAAGCTCTTTGAGGGAGCTTGTTTTTTTGTTTTTTTTCATCTCATAACCTTAAATGCAAAATGAAGTTAAGTGATATAACATGGTCCCAAGCATAGAGGGATGAGAACAACAACAATGATAAAAATACCCTATTTAGAGATGTTGTAAAGTAAGTGAGCAACAGGCTAAAATATTTAATGCCACATGGTATTTTAAGTGAGCAACAGGTTAAAATATTTAATGCCACATGGTATTTTAGTTTTGGAAGAGATGATCTTTCCTCTGGAATGAAAAAATTATGACTATTTGTCTGACTTATATAGTAAATTGTAACAAAGAGTAGAAGTATATGCCAGTGTCTCACAGCTGGCCAAGTGGACCGGTGTTTTCATTAAGCTTTTGTCTGTAAATTGCTTACTTTTATGTTTTCATGGCACTCAGTTGATCTTTAAGAACCTGAAGCCAAATACATATGGAATCATACTGGTCAGCTGGTGAAATGAACTGAATCTGGAGTATACAGTTTGTCAGCATTAAAAGAGTGCCTTTTGAGACACTGAGGGGTGGGGTATGTTGTGTCAGAGCTCTTGTGTTCAGGGTCACCATGGGCCACACCTGCATGTTCCCTACTCATTAGGCCATACAAACTTAATGCTTAGTTTCTTTGGTTCTTCAGGACTTTTTAATGAAGGTGAGAAATAAAAATTTACTTTATGTGGGCTCAGATAGAATTCTAGTGTTTACATATTGTGTTACAGATAGCAGTAGGAGGAGACCATGTGATCTGTGTGACAGTTGAGCGGATGGTGTTCACGTGGGGGGAAGGGAGCAGAGGTCAATTGGGTCATGGCAATCTGGAGGCCAGACAGAAGCCTGAACTGGTGGAAGCCCTGAAGGGCAAGTCTATCACCAAGTGAGTACATATAGTTCCTGATTAAACAAATTATCAAGTTAAGCGCATGTAAGGAAAACACTGGAATACTTAATGAAAACAGAAAAACCGAGACAAATGAAGAATAAAAACATGAGGACTGCATTTGCTAGAAAGATGCATCCTGAGGAGCCACACTTCATTAAGGGCAGTGGAGATTAATTAATATTCCACTCCAACTAACTGAAACAGCATGATAGGTTTCTCGGGCAGATAATGACCTTTTAATTGAATGGTCTGTCTGCACCACTTGTGTTTATAGAGATGTTCTTTGATATGTGCTTGTAAAGTCTGGATAAAGAGACCAAATACATTATTATGTAATTGTCAATGATGAACTGACAAACCTGATCAAAATTGTCTTCACCTGGCAAAGTGGCACACTTTTTTTCTAGAGGCTTTGTTTCCAGTGAATAATTGAATAGACAAATTATAAATAAGCAAAAAAGGGGGAATAGCAAATATATTTGTTTTGAAAATCTTATATGTTAGTATTTGTAATATTGACCTGTCACCTGGTGGATTCTTTAGGAACTAACTATGACCAGAAGCTGTAAACAATTTCAGTTTGCCAACTCCCCATGTGCACATAAAATTGTTTGATAATGTGTTAATCATGTACATGTATATTTTACCAGCAAGGGTCAAGGTAATTTGTTTTCAAAACTCCTCAGAGACCACAAAAGATCTCTGCAAATTTACTGATGCAAACTATACATAGACCTGTTACATAAGCAAGCATAGTTACATTGGTGGTTGTGGTTAATGTGATTGTGGATGCTGACTCCGTGTACCTGTATGTGCACACAGGGCATGCTGCGGGGACGGCTTCAGTGTGTTTGCCAGTGACAATGGTATCCTGATGACCTGCGGGGATGGCAATAACGGTGCTCTCGGCCATGGAGACTGGTGCTCAACATCCAGACCCAGGCTCATAGAGGCTCTGCTCAGGTTCGTGCAGTCAACTGCCGTATGTAGGGAGAGGGTGTGTTAGCTGCTGCCCTGCCCACTGGCCAGTTTTCTGTAAAGTAAACACATGGAATAAATGTCTTATCTAATGTTACTATAAAAGTCATTGCCATGATTTTATTTCTTAATATTGTGTCATGTACATGTACATTGTAATCTATAAGGTACTCTATTACTTAAAAAATACTCCCACCTATATGAATCATGATATAACACTATGGGTCCCTTGTTTTTCATTGACAAATTTCTCCACTACTTCTCTGTGAGATTCTCCATTTGATAAGTAGGTAATGACCATGATTCTACTGTTTATAGCGTGGATGTGATCTCTATGGCCTGTGGCCTGCACCATGTAGTAGCTGTGGGCAGTGATGGCGAGGTCTTCTCCTGGGGTAAGGGTGCTGGTGGTCGCCTTGGACTGGGAAACGAAGAGGACCAGTGAGTACTGTGTCGTTTGATTTTGTTTTTGTTAAATTACAAAAATATATTTTACACAGCAGAAAGTGACCATTGAAATGGAATAATTATGTAATCAGAGAGTCTCAGGGTCCCATGTCATGGTTCAGGCAGTCAACAGCTGGTTAGTTTTTTTGCATAGCAAAGTGAGATGCCTCAGACATTTACCTCTTTCTTTGCTCTTTTGACAGAAGTCAGTGTGATCTGAATTGACATAATGATAATGTATAGGCCTATCCTTTGTAAACTGACCTTTTATTCAAGTACCAGTGTGTTCATAATTACCATAAGGGAGCAGAGACCATAAGAATGGCCTGAGTCAACAGCTTTCCTTGACATGCTTCAGGTGTATTGTCAGGGAAAGATGTCGACTCAGTCAAAAGATGGCTTTGAAAGAGTTAACATGGGTCGTCTTTGCTGTTAAGATGGGTATGTTGACCACAGGTAGTTAAAGCTGAGGGTTTCTTTTACAGTTGTTTGGCACTTGGTGGCACTATGTTTTTACATTGATTGTATGGTCCACTGATACTCCCAAATGTTTGCATAGATTCTGCTCAGATTTGCCGCAGCGCACTTTGATAAGGAAGAATTGTTGTCATAAATATAGACTTGACATTTAATTGTAGATGTCAACCTGCAGAGGTCAAGTTTACTGATACGCTGTATGTACGAGAGGTGCAATGTGGCAATGATGGGACCATGCTCATCACAGACGTGGGCAGCGTACTTGCTTGTGGCAACAATGAATACAACAAGCTGGGACTTAACCAGAGACAGGGCTTCCTCATGGCCATGAAGAATATATTCAACAAGGTCTGTGCAACATGGCTTTTCTTGAGATTCTCGGGGATGAGTTTGAAACAGCTCAGTGTAATGGAGATCAAATGACTTTTTGAGTATAACACTTTTATAGAGTTTTGTAATCTTTCACTGTTGGTTTTAGTTTACATTTAAAATGAACAAAGTTCAAATTTCTTTATTTCAACCAGATCTGCCCTCTAGGGGCTAACAGTTGAATTACAGTTACAATTCTGCCCTCTCTGGGCGATATACTTACCTACATGTACTTAGAAAGAAGTAAGAGCTAGAGTCTCTAAATATGTACGGAAAACAATAAAAACACAGTAAAATACATACACACACACAAAATTAGACATACATTCCATACCCTTCATAACTTTCGCATGCCACCAGTAGAATTTACTGACTTATCGCATATAGTATTAATTCCTCGTAGCAAAGCATGTCAATACAAAATAACCAAAAGATTTTATTAGTTCTGAGCTTGAGTGAAATATGTAAAATATTCTTTGCTCCTTTGACATTGAATTGAAGTTACTGGTAACACTTTCACATTGATCAAATAATTTTGTGCGGGATTCACAGTATTTCTTGCACTCAAATATAAAATAAAATTCATCTTCAATGTGTGCCATATCACACTGATGTGCCATATCACACTGAGTGCACTTTCATTCTTCAACTGGGACAGTACTAACAGGACTACAAGGAATTTAGAGAAATTCCTTACCACTCCTCCTATCTTACCAGACACAACTTCAAGCCTTTTTGGGCTCAAATACAGCTTAACATCACCTCCCTTGCAGAATAACATCAACACTGTCTGCTTGAAAGTGCTTGCACATTATACTTTAATATATTCAGCAAGTTATACTCTGATTTGATGTTCATAGAAATCCATGTATGGGTGAAAGAAAGGGTTAACATCCATATGTATAAAAACAAAGCGTTAAGATCCATTTATATGAAAACAAAGCATAGACATCCAGATATGTAGTAAATTGATAGATAACACCCAAGACAATGGTGTATCTAAATCACTTTTGGAGCTTGAACAGATTTTATCCTTGAAATCGTGCTCCTGTTTCCAGATGGCATGGATGTTCTGGTATGGTGTGCGATACATTCACTAATATGACTAGGGAGTGTCCTCACAGTCTCCATGTAGAAGCATTGTCTCTGTGATATCTGTTGCCTGTGCTATACTAAAAAAGTATGTACATGTGTGGGCTATACAGACCTTTTTGTGAATCCCACAGTATTTTATTAGTATGCCTAATCATACTTTGAGATGTTAACTGAAAAAAAAAATCAAATGCTTGGAGAAATAGATTGTGTGACATAAGATGCTTTCCCCATACTGTTGAACTCTCCTCTCTGGACACAACCCTATCAAAGTGCCCAATTTTAATGTACACTAAGAGCCCATTACTTTATTGTACGTACCAGGTAGTGGTCAGTGCAAACCGGTACAGATGTAATTTAGAGACAATACATGTACTAGCTTTCTCTTGTCAGGACAAGTCAGTATACATGTAGTGAAAAAATGAGAAGTCAGTAAAAAAGGGAAGATTCAGTACTTTTTTGGGCTCTCTAATAGTGGTATGGTCAGGCGTCCCTGCTAATCCAGCACAGTTGAGAGGCTTATACTTTCCAGTCAGTCACCATGCAGCAGGCAAACACATGTGCCAGCAGTGTATGTATTTTTCTGTCCAAATATGTACACATAGACATTGAGTACCAGTGTCCCTGACAACCTGCTTCCTCAGTTAGCGACTTATCATAACTGCAGTGGTGGCCTCCTGGACAGATGGTGTAGGAATTTAAAATATTTGATGTTTATGCATGGTATACTTTATTTAGACCTTGTTAACATTTCCAAGTACTGTTTGCTTTTTAGATGGAGGTGGAAGGTCAGTTGTTCTTCAGTGTGGTGAAGGCACTTGCCAGACATCGTGTCATCGATGTGTCCATGGGCCCGACCCACAGCGCTGTACTGGTGGAGCCTGGACATGTATACACATTTGGCCGCAACACGGAAGGCCAGCTGGGTACCAACAACAATAAGCCACAGAATGCTCCCATTGAAGTCAAATTATTTGAGGAAAGACCAGCTTTGGTAAGCTGTGTGCTAGTAATTAGATGGAAGTTGTGGTGTGTACATTGTAAATGTACTTCATACAAAAAAAAAACAAAAACAAACAAACAAACAAAAAAAACAAAAAAAAAAAACAAAAAAAAAAAAAACAACTGAAAAAAAAAACAATCAAAACAAAAAAAAAACAAACAAAAAACAAACAAAAATTACCCTGCTGTTTGTTTACAGATCGCTGTTAAAGTACAGTAATTTCAAACTTAAGCTATTTTACACATAAAAGCTAAGTGACTGTACTGACATACTTTGGAAGCAGCATGACACTGCCATATATCTTTATTCTTCCTTATAAGATAGCCTGAATATCAGTTGTAAAGTGATCTCTAATTTTGGAGGTTGGGATGTCTTTTGATCAACTCAAGACCTGAAACTGAAAAGTGTTATATGCATAAATATTTTCACCAAGCACTTATTGTGTAAAAGTACATGTAGGGGTATATATCATGAGTTTTATCGTCCCTCAACTCTGGAACCATGTCATATCATGATGACATTTGAACTGGAGGTTCTGATATAGAAAATAAGCTCTCCAGCAGCAGGGCGCTCATGTTTGATATGGCAGCCATACATTGTAACAACACGTAATTTGTACTAAAAATGCATAGTGCATGATCATTTTGTAGAGATATGATCATTTGATAATCATACAGGATGGATTTTGCAAAATGAGCACGTAAACATTATCCTAGCCCCCAAATATTATGTGCACTTCCTGGTGATTGCCTTATTTTGGTGGTACAGTGGTCCCTGTGTTGAGAGACCATTCCAATGAGAGACCACATGCCTTGGAAGACCACCTTTTTCAACATATTTGATTAGTACTGTACTTGTTATTTATACCTCCTATGAGAGACCACCTGTCTTGAGAGACCACAATTTGGTCATCCCTAGAGGTGGTCTTTCAAGACAGGTTTCACTGTATTCTTATTTTTGCATATTTTATGAATAGAATACTGCCAGTGCAAAATACAACTCCACACTTCCTGGGTGAGGCGTGATGATTGTGCACATGCCTAGACACATAGTTACGCTGGCTTCTTATTGCTGTGGTAGGACACACTATCTCGCACGTCAAAAGTGGTCTGCCATTGGTTAGAAGTCTGTGGTGTTACCAGTAATTTCTATTTATTGTAGGGGAATAGCATTGGCACAGAATATTCTTGTGTTGGACCTTTACCCCCAGCAAAATGCCTGACACAGATTCTATCAAACTTGGATGGCTCCCAATCTGCAGGCCACCTGACCATGCTCAACCATTCTTTCCTGCTTTGCTTGTCCTTCTTGTGGGGGAAACTGAAAAGTAACCCCGTCTATCCAGGGATATTTCGTTTTATTAGCATATTTCCTGGTCTGCTACCTTTCAGTTGCATTTTGATGGTATGTCAACAAAACAAGCTTCAAATTATCAATGTTTCTCTGCCCTCTTGGAGCTGTCTGTGAACTTAAATGTAGCATGATGGCTGCCACAGCTGCGTGTCCTACTTCACACAAAGTAACAGGGTGTCGTGTCGCATGATCCTGGTGTTAAAAATGTGTACTAAATATACTGCACCAATGGCATAAAAAAGCAAAAATAAAATGGCAAAGAAAATGAATCTTAACATAGATTCAAATGAATAACGTCCGAAATGAGAAGTTACAATTAAAGAAAAAAGCTACATTGTGTAAATTGAAAAGAATTTGAAAATTTAGACATAAATTTAAGCAATCAACACTACATGATGGTTTCAGTCCCTTATTATTAGTTGTGACTCTTCACCCGGGGTTTCAAGGCAAACCCAGGGTAGAGTTGCAGACTTTGACGTGCTGCCTGCTGTGTGCATATGTGGATTAAACAGATGAGACTGGTTACTCCCGCCACATACTGGCTGGAGGCCTTGTTCTTGTCCCCAAGAGAAAGCAGTTTTCTTTCTTGTCATGGTGTAGAGGCATCTGAGCATATCTATCCAATCAGTTTCACAAATATTGACTGCTACTAAACAGGGTTAAGAAGTCCTGTGGGAATAACCACCACACTTCTGGATGACATCCTTTCAGGTTCTTAGTTTCGTGCATGTTGTCTACAGCATGTATGGTGTTCTATTTGTGTGTGAGACCTTTTATTCTTGCAAAGGACTTACCCACTTTCTTTAATTCCTGGCCATGAGAAAAATAACTTAATAACTAGAAAAGAAAGTTTGCTTGAAAAGAAATATGTCTGTGTATGAAAAGTTTGCAAGTGTTGATAGCAACAATGGTCCCTTTAATTTCCAACTAGTATACTGTTGGTGGCTATTGCATAAAGTTAGTCACTGTACATAATCAAAGGAGAAGTTGTATGTCTATATATATACAGTTACGCCCGGCTAAAAGTTAACAGCCAAACGCTTTTTTCGCGTTTTGCTGGTGTTTGGCTTGTGTTTGGAAACGTTTGAAAACGTTTGGAATGTGTGTGGAAAGTGTTTGGAATGTGTTTGGAAAGCGTTTGGCAAGCGTTTGTGAAAGTGTTCGAACACTTTTACAAAACGTTCGAACACTTTCACAAAGCTACTGAACACTTCTCCAAACGCTTTCAAACACTTTCCAAACGCGTTGAACAATTACCCGAACGATTTCAAACACTTTCACAAACGCATTCAAACACTATGCATTTCAAACACTTCCATTTAAATGATGAAGAATCTCCAAACGTATTTTCAACAGGTCCAGCAATATATGATGTACCTACATGTAAATGTGCACCTATCCAGCATTATAGGTTGTATATATTTACATAAAACACAATCCAAATACGTTTACCCAAGTGTCTAATTCAACTAAAATTAATTAAAGACTTAATTCTTCATTTAAGATGTCATGAATACGTCATCTTTCAAAAACTGTTTCGGAGTAAATCCATAGGCAATATCATGATCAGATCATGATTCATGATCTGATCATGATATTGCCTATAAATTTACTCCGAAATAGTTCCTAATTTTCAATTAAAATATATATAATTACTCCAAGGACCAATGGAGTATCGCCTGGCTTACTCCACTGGAGCTAATTCTATTGCTTGGCTTAGTAAGCCAAACAATACTTAAATTGAGCTGCCTCTGTATTTCCATTCGAAATTTTAAAAGTTAACCTTTTTTCAAGAACTTCACTTTCAGAAAAAGTATGATAGCGACTGGGTATACTTGCTACTGAAAAATCTGTAACTTTATAATAAATGAAGTGTTAAACCTGTTAATGTAGGCATATTATTTGTTTTCTTCTACCTACACTTACTTTCTTCCTTAATTAGGAATGACCATGTCATAATATTGTTGATTACCAGTAACAATATAAATATTAGCAGGTAAAGGTGACAAATACATATTTGCAGGAATTATTTGTCACTGATTCATTTTTTCTTTTCTTCATTTCATGTTAATTTGAATCAGATATAAAGCGGAATTTGATTTGTGGAGCCCAGATTAGTGAAGTTTGCATCCCTGAAAATCCAAATAGTCCGTATGAAAATGCAGTGGCAAATGCCAGGAAAACGCATATGAGAACTTCTATTTTTGATAATTTTCTGGGGGAGGCCCCCCAGCCCCCCCCCCCCCAAAAAGGGTTCGTGCCGTCGGCACTCGTATTTGGGCTTTGCCCTCAGTAATGCCGTATTAGAATTAGATTACCAAGTGTACATGGACATGTATCACATATGTTTGGCGCAAAGTGTAAAGTGTTTGAAAGCGTTTGGAAAAGTGTTTGAAAACGTTCGGCTTTCACCAAACGCATTCGCCAAAGTGTTTGAAAGCATTTGGCAAAGTGTTTGTAAAGCGTTTGGAAAGTGTTTGCTACGCGTTTGCAAAACGTTTAACTTTCACTGAAAGTGTTTGGGAAACGTTGGTGTGTTTGGCGTTTGTTAACTTGAACGCGAGCGTAACTGTATATCCCCAGTCTTATGTCAAACAAATACAAAAGAGTTTAGTTTCCAGATGCTAATTGTATGCGTATATCTGTCTTTCTTCATCGGTTGTGTGCACCGTTTGAGTGACAACACATGTAGTTTGAAATGAGATTCGTCAAATATCATCATGACATTGGAATTTGCAGTCAAAGGCGATCTGCTATATTAGCATAAATTTATGTTTTACAACTGTACGAACATACCAATAGAACCAATATTTTGTGCCTCTTTGTTGAATTCTTTGGAAGCCAGAAGGAATTTAAATATTTAGATGTCTCTAAGGCCATAAAAAATTAATAAATAGTTTCTCAGGAACTACCACATTGATTTTCAAGGCCCATCTCGCTTCTTTTTTAAAAAAAAAAATCAATAGAAAGGAAAACAAAAATCTGCCCGCCTGCGTGGCTGTTTGTTCCCGCCTCAGATCTTTTTTGGCCGTTCATAATTACGGCAATACCATTTTCGTTGCTACAATATCTGTAATAAACTTCCAAAGGGCATCCCACTCGGTTCTGTGAAAACCTGGAACATAATAGCATTCCAAAACATACCGACGTGTATAAACAGCTCTTTAATAAGTGCTTGTATGAATTGGGATCAATTTCATATTAAAATGATATGGCAAACCACTGACCTTTATGTTCAATTGATAGAAAAAACTTGATTTAAAAAAAAAAAAACGCACTGCTGCATCAAAATAATCTGTTCAGGAGAAAAATAAAGTAAAAAAAACGCCCTGCCTCATCATTTAAAAAGGAAAAGTTCCTGAGAAACTATTTATTAATTTTGCATGGCCTAATCTGCATAATTTTCAACCTATTGATTATTCAGAATGATATGCAAAACTTCAGCACAGGTACTATATGCGTGCCAAATTTGAAGCTGATTTACCATGAAGAAACTACAAACCCAGGCATGGTTAATACATTCTGTTTTTGGGCACATCTGACCTACAAATGTACATGAATACTGGGAGTTAATACATTTGCGCTGCTGATTATTCTGTTGCTACTTCACAATACTGAAGTGTATTTATTTCAGTATGTGTATGAGGAAAAGATTCTTTAACAATATGAACAGCTGTACTTTTATATGTAATTCATGATGTGATATGATACTAAAATGATGGCTGTGTGACTGCCTGCTGCTTTAAAATGTCTGATGGACATTTTTATACATGGTTGTGTCATATTGCAGAAAGTACGTGCTGGGGAGTACTACACTGTGGCCTGCACTGTGGAGAACGAGCTGCTCTTCTGGGGAACTCGCTTCAAGAATCGTATCCAGTTAGATGAATCTCTCACTCCAAGTAATCAGCGGCGAGTGGGGATAATGAGAGTTGAGAGTGCAGGTTCAAACCACTCACGCCATGCCAGTTCTGCTAGTATGAGCAGTGTCTCCAGTGTGAGGGAAAGTGAGAATAACAATGCACGTGAAAGTAAGTCTTTTTCTATACAGCTTGCCACTGATTACTGAAACACAGGAAGTCTTGTAAACATGGAAGTGCTGATCAAGACGTATTTCCTCCTCCCTCCCCCCCCCCCCAATAAAATAAATGGTTTCTGGTGGGGATATACCAAGAGGGATCTTTGCCAAGTTTGTTCAAATGGTTATGCTCCAATTATTTAAAGATTTGTTGCAAAAAAATTTTTTTGTTCATTGTTTTTCTTGTAACACCTTAAAAATATTCTCCAAAAGTGCTTAGCCTATTCTTTTGAGATTGCATAGGGATACTGCTGAATTCTCCACGACCATAATTGGTCAGACAGTTGGTGCTGTGAATTTTACCTCAACTGACTTGTCAGTCAACCGAGGTAAAAAAAAACTTCCTTGCAATTGCTTTGGAATAGCAAAGGGACACGTCTGGTGACCCCCAGGCCTTAATTTGTTCAAGAGGTTGTGCTGCAATTCCTTCCTTTTTTTCAAAACAAGTTTTTGTGTTTTTTTCTATTTTTTACTTCTTCTCCAAACCGTCACTCAGATTGTTCTGAAAGATGGTGGAAATGTAGATTGTGTGAGGGTTAAAGAAAATTGTTTACTAGGTAGTGATACTTTGGATTCCTTATTTTTTAAACAAATTTTTCTATTTGGGTACCAATTGGTTATTTATTGGTTAATGCATGCCTTCCCATTGATTACCATTGAAGTCAATGGGGATTGCAATGGAAACTTATTTTTTGCTTCCTCTCCAAAATCCTCATCTCCCAGATCAGAGTGGGACTTATTATGGGTTGAATGTCAAGGTCCCCTGAGGATGAGCTGTTCACACAGGCCTATTGTTTTCCTATTTTTATGAATTTGTGTGTTTGTTTCACTATTTCGGCTTCTGTTCCAAATGGCATGTTGGATTCTCATCAAACTTGATGGGAATATTCCTGGGTTTAACCTGCACTAATTTGTCTCACTACATGGTGCTGCTGGCATTTTCTGATTTTTTAATGATGTATCGAAATTAGGAAATATAGGTAAGGGTACTTGTACATGTTAGTGTTATTGCAATTATAGGGGTAATAGCGACTGTGATATATTGGTTTGACATGTATCTCTGAAATGGTGGATCCTGGGCCCATTCTTACTGTTAAATACTAATAGGAAGGTACCAATCAGATTTCTTTTGGTGCTGTTAATTTTGACCTGGAGTGACCATGAACGGTGAAACTGGTTTATATCTTGGTATTACTGGATCATGTCCCCTGTCATTCGAAAAATGAAGACTGCAGAACTGTTCAAGTGAAGACTGAGATATAATTCAAACAACAATGGCGGTCTTGCAGAAAGGTAACTGATTTTATTTTAAAGGTCATGGGACCATTTTAGTTTGTGAATGTATGATGTCAACTGAACACAGGACTGTCACAGTCCTCTAATAATGTAATTTGGGCCTCTTCTTATATAGTTTAGGCTTTATTTTGGTGATTTTCCAACAAATATTGGAAAAACAACAAATACTCACCCTCAATAATTTTTACCCTTGGCACATAAAGTGTCAGAGGGTATTGTCGTCCCCTGTGTCATCCGTCCGTCAGTCGGCCTGTCCGTGTGTCTTGTTGACCTTACTTCGATATCTAAAAAATTTTTCACTGTAGCTATACCAAATTTTTGTTACAGAAGGACCTTATGATGGATCAGGTTCCTATTGAAAACCAGCTTCCTCTGAGTATTTTAAAACTTTTTGTGAAACTTTTAATGTATGCATGGTGTCAACACTGACAACATTACCAGGATATCTCAACAAATATTGACTGCAGCTTTACTTAATTTTTGTCAGAGACGTATCTTATAATGAACCAGGTTCCTATTAAAAACCAGCTTCCTCTGATTATTTTTAAAGTTTTTATGAAACTTTTAATGTATTTATTTGAAGGCTGTCTGAGTGGCATCAACCCTGAAGATGTTACCGTGATATCTCAAGTTATTTACCACAGCTTTCGTAAATTTTTATCAGAGATGCATCTTATGATGGACAAGGTGCCTATTTAAAACTAGCTTCCTCTTTGTATTTATAAACTTTTTATGAAACTTTGAATTATTTATCTTTTAGGCCGTCTAAGTGGTGCACAAGGGGACGACGTTACTCATAATATCTCAATAAGGATACAATGCAGCTTCCCAATTTTTTTTTCAGAGATGCACATCATAGTGGACCACATTCCTATCGAAGACCAGCTTCTTTTTATTATTTTTAAACTTGTTATGAAACTTTGATGTGTTTATTTGATGGCCGACTGAGTGACGCACAGTACAGTGGTCTCTGTCACCAGAACTTGCCCCAAGAACACATCCAAAAGTGCTCCTTCATTTCATAGACAACAATATGGAAATAGTACATGTATGTAAAGTGTTCTACTGGGAAGTTCCCCCCCCCCCCCCCAAAATGCATAATTCAGGAAAAAAAAGATTGTGGGCGCTAAGGGTAATCCGTTCTCTGAACACTATTTTGTTCAAAATGTTGTGTGTTTTTTTTTTTTTTTCACTAGCTGCAACCCAGTCCTCCCCCCCCCCAATAAAGAAATTATCCAGAAGAACTGGAAAATTCTTGACGTTTCACGATATACATCAGTGTTAGTGGAGAAAGAAGTTATTGTTGGGTTCAAATGTCCAAAGAATCTATGTGACTACTTGGTCCAATCTAGACTTAGGACAACACAGGAAAAAGAAACCAATCCTGCAATTTTAGGCAGGAAACACCACAATGAATGCACACGCACAGATTGTCAATACTGCACACCTCTGAATATAACAGGGCATGCAACTAGCACAGAAACTGGGCGAACTTATTCAGTCCCTCTAGGAGGATGCCGTGAAAGCTCCAATCTAGTTTATCTCCTCACGTGCAACATCTGCAAAAAACAGTATGTAGGGCAGACCCTTCGAGCTCTCAGAGACAGACTGAGGGAAAATTTTCGTTACATTAATAACCTTTCAATGGAACAGCCCCTAGGCAGACATGTGCCAGTTTAATTTCCACATATTTTAGTGAAATTACAAATGGAACACTGCAAATACACCTTCTTAACAAAGAAATTGTAACCAACACATTTTTAGCTCAGCTGACTTGTCAGTCAGCTGAGCTTATCTTATGGTCCTCCGTCCGTTGTTCGTCCGTCGTCAACAATTTACATTTTTGACTTCTTCTCCAAAACTACTGGCCAGATCCACTTCAAACCTGGTGGTAATATGCCTTGGGTGGGTCTCTACCAAGTTTGTTCAAATGGTCACGGTCCAGTGATTTTTGGATTTTAAAAAAAAATTTTGTTCATATTTGGGGCTAATCTTAAAAAAATCTTCTTCTCCAAAACCGCTCAACCAATTGCTTCAAATTTGCATAGGAAAACTTCTGGGGACCCCTAGACCTTAATTTGTTCAAGAGGTGGTGCTGCAATTTTTTTCTACTTTTTTCATGAATTTTTGTGAGTTTTCTCAATTTTCGACTTCTTCTCCAGAACCGTCACACTGATTAGTCTGAAACTTGGTGGATATGTTCCTTGTGAAAGGGTCCAACAAAGTTGTTCACTAGGTGGCACTGCTGTGGATTCCTGATTTTTAACGATTTTTTCAATGCGGGTGCTTATCGGTAAATGCACCTTTCCTATTGATTAATATGTAAGTCAATGGGCATTCCAATGCTAATTCACATTTTCGACTTCTTCTCCGAAACCGCCTGCCAGATTCACTTCAAACTTGGTGGCAATGTACCTTGGGTGGGTCTTTACCTAGTTTGTACAAATGGTCATGGTCCAATGATTTTTTATTTTTTTATGAATTTTTTAATTATTTTTTTTTTTTGGCAAATCTTAAAAATTCTTATCCTCCGAAACCACTCACCCAATTGCTTTGATATCACACAGAAATACTCCTAGGGGCTCCATGCTCTGAATTTGTACACCAGGTGGCGCTGCAATCTTAATCTATATTTTTATGATTGTTTGTGTGTTTTCATTATTTTGGACTTCTTCTCCAGAACCATGACTCAGATTGAGCTGAAACTTGGTGGATAGCTTTGTTGTGAAAGGGTCAAACAAAGTTGTATACTAGGTGGCACTGCTGTGGATTCCTCATTTTTAATGATTTTTTCAATTCGGTTACTTATCGGTAAATGTACCTTTCCTATTGATTACTATGTAAGTCAATGGGCATTCTAATGCTAACACACATTTTCGACTTCTTCTCCAAAACTGTCAGCCAGATTCACTTCAAACTTAGTGGGACTGTACCTTGGGTGGGTTTCTACCAATTGTATTCAAATGGTCATGCTTCAGTGATTTTTGGATTTTTATTGAATTATTTTGTGCTTTTTGGGGGGCAAATCTTAAAAAATCTTCTCCGAAACCGCTCACCCAATTGCTTTGATATCACACAGAAACACTCCTAGGGACCCCTAGTTCTGAATTTGTTCACCAGGTGGCACTGCAATCTTTTTCTATTTTCAGGTGCTTATTGGAAAATACACCATTCTTATTGATTACTATGCAAGTCATTGGTCATTCCAATGCATATTCACACTTTTGACTTCATCTCCGAAACTGTTAGCCACATTCACTTCAAACTTGCTGGCAGTGTACAGTAAATGTGTCTGTACCATATCTGTTCAAGCATAGGTCAGCTGAGCATGGGCTGTTCACACAGCCCTCTTGTTTAGTCCCATTTCAGGGCATCGCCACAATTATTCAGTTGTCCTGATTTGACCCAGCCCCACAAAAACTGCAATAACTAACCCCAGTTAAGTCACGGATTGGCTTTCCTTATTTGGGAGATCCTTATTTTTAAATCAGACACAAGTCTGATTTGAAGAAGATCATGACGACATAATAAGTCAATCATGGCCAATCACGTTTTGAATATAAACACAACACGCGTGTAACGTAACAACAAGCGTAACTTCATGCAGGTATAAGGGCTAAGGCAGTCTTCCTAACCGTACCTGATGAGTTGAACAGATCACCGAAAGCGGTCAGACACCAAGCTTCTCAGACTTAACAGCCATTTGCCTTGTCTCAGCTCATATTTGTTCAAAATGTACCCAAGTAACTCCCCATCAGGTTTGCATGGCCCAGCAGGAAAATGGATTTGAATTACCAAATATGATGAATGATTGATTTGTCTACCTTTAAACATTGAGATTATGAATTGAAACTGTCACTGGCTGCATGTGATGCAAACTGTGCAAGATTACAAGATACACTCTGCGAATGGTTCAGATCAGACCAACATGAGACTCGCTGTAACGCAGTCAAGCCAGTTATGTAGTTACCTGACTGGTTATGCTTACTGTTTCGGGAAGAGAATTTTGCATAAAACTATAACAATGTATTGTTGTACAGAACAACTTTTCATGCAAAATGATTTATTTCAAGGTTTGTACGGTCTTGTGACAGAATGGGGGATGTTAGGCCAGCACGTCTAGCTTATGATGTCAGCATGCCAACACTCTTGAGAGTCTCTCTCAAATCCTGATTACACAAACATCTAAGTCGAGCTTGCTTGTCCCAGAGGAATACCCACTCTCAGACTGAAACATTATAGCAGGCTCCCCAATAAACTTTCGTACAATTGTGTTTTCTTATTTTAATGTAGTTGATGGCTCCAGTGGCGAAATGAAATGAAATAGTGTGAAAGTTGATAAGAATAGGAACATCTTTCATGTTTGGAATGTCATGCATTGGCTTGGTGGAGCCAGCCCTACTTACCAAGTACATGTGGGACTGTAAGGTGCATTGTGTTTTACAGATCAAGCAACCAAGGAGACGCCAGAGCGAGCCTTCTCAGAGCGACAGTTCAGCTCAGACAGCATCTTCTCGGCCAGTGGAGACAGGATGAATAACTCTGTTGGCTCTGGGGGATTCAGGCCTCTGAGTGAGTATTGTTGGAAGATATGTCTGCCGGAGGGATGTGAGGTTGAGGGGTGCAAACAAATATTCCCATCATTTTCCACTTGTTGACTCTTTGCCACTCATATCACTTAAAAGTGCTCGGATGTAAAGTGTCAGCTCTTGTTATGTTTTTACTTAAATGTCATGTTAATAGAAAAGATTTTGGCTGAGGGGAACAATACTAAATGTATCACAAACATGTTCATGTGTAAGTTTGATGTTGCTTTATGTGGATGACCTTGACTTATTTCTCAGGGTCATGATGGGAGTGCATTTCAGGAAATGAACTTTTGGTGATGGTCATCAGATTATGGCAGCACAGCAATAGGCCCATGGGCCTTTCGTTTGATTTGGTTAATGATTTTTTTTGGTTCACTTTTTGGCAAAATATTTTTAAAATCTCTGAAAAATACTTAGCCAATTACTTTGAAATTGCATAGGGACACTTGTGGGGACCCCCTAGACCTTAATTTGTTCATGAGGTTGTGCTCTGTTTTGTTTTGTTCTGTTTTTGTTTTTAAATTTATTTTAGTTTTTTTTGGTGTTTTCAGCTTTCTTTTAAAAACTGTTCATAACATTGTATTGAAACATGGTGGAAATGTTCCTTGTGGAAAGGTCAAACAAAGTTGTGCACCAGGTGGATTTAGTGTGGATCCCTGATCTTTAATGAATTTTTCATTTTCAGCACTTATCAGGTAATGTGCACATTTCTGTTGATTACTTACGCAAGCCAGTGGGCACTTTAACTGTAATTCACATTTTTGACTTGTCCAAAGTCATCAGCCAGAGTCACTTCAGACTTGTTTAGGATGTACCTTGGAAAGGTGTGTTATGAGTTTGTATAAATAGTCACGTTTCAGTGACTTTAAAGATTTTTGTATATTTTTTGGTCCATTTTTTTGCCCAAATCTTAAAATATTTATACGAAACTACTTGGCTGATTGCTTTAAAATTTTGTTGAAACACTTTGGGAACCTCCAGACCTAGTTGAGATTTACTTTAGGTTGAATGTTGAGGTCAGCTGAGCTGCTGAGCAGCTGAGAATGGGCTGTTCAGACAGCCCACTTGTTATCAACCTCTGTCAGTTTTCAAAATTGTGCATTTCTTTTCCAAAGTACTCGCTGGATTTACTTCAAAGTTTGTGTGAATACATCACAGGTAAATATCTAGGGAATTATGCACTAGAATGGACCAGTATTGCCATTTCCTGATTTGTAAAGAATGTTTTATTGTGGCTATGTCCAATAAATGGATACTCTACCACATTGTGCATGATCATGGTTCTTAGTGAGAAGTCGGTAGTGAAAAAAAAGTATAAGACTTTTTTCAGACCAACAGTCTATATTTAAAATGATATAAAGGTATGATGTGACATGCATGCCATTTATCACATACAAAAAATGATGACTAAACACGTGAACTGATCGCAAATAAGTGTCAAGTGGAAAGATGAAAATACATTACATAAAGTAACCATGTCTGAGAATCTGTAGACACCTGTGAGCTCAAACAACAAACTAAGAATGGTCCCACCCACATCCGAGCACTTGTCCAAACCCTATGAGTGCCTCCATCCATTCCTGCCATGAGGCTGACACTCATTAATATCAGATATGCACACAGAAGTTCTGATCAAGGGATCATCACAGACTGCCACTATCCTTAACTGTAGGTGAAGCCATAGGTCAGCCTGACATTGCTATTATGTGGGAACGTCATTTTAATTTGCTGTTAAATTGTGTGAACATCAATGCTCATGAACAGTCAGTTGATGATGAGATATGTCATGTTGCACAGCTATATTTATATGTGGATGACTTAAATTTGGAGCTTAGAAAAAGTAACATAGGATGCAATATAGCATTAAGGTAGGATGCAGGGAATTAGCTTTGAATGACCTTGACATAATCTTCAAGCTGACAGGGGAACTTTTGCAAATGTTTTTAGCTCTGCTGACCATAAGTCACAGAGCTTATGTGATCACTCAGGTCCATCCATCCATGAACTTTTGCTTGTGAGTGCGATACAGTCCACAGTTTTCAAGATAGCCCCATATAACTTTCTGGGCTTATGAAATGTATGAAAAGTTGAGTTTTATAGTGGTGGCACCGTAACATGTGTTATATGTGGGTCAAAATTTGAAAATCTTGTGACCACTCGAGCATGATTAATGTTTGATAGATCTCGTGAAATTTAGTGGGATTGTGGAGGAGATCAAAATCTTAGTTACATATAATGCTAGTGGCGCCACCTATAACTTGACAGAAATTATGAGCCAAAATGTGGTGAAAGATGTATTCAATATCTTGAAAAATAATTGAACCAGACATGCCAAATTAATAGGAAATATAGACAAGTTTTTGAGCTAAGCCCATATTAATTTTAGGACTGACAAAGTGTATGAAAACCTACATTGACTTCAATGCTGGTGGCGCTACCTGCAGTATTATGTAATATATGGGTCAAAATGTGAAAATCTTGTGACCAGTCCAGCATCCTTAAGTTTGAATGGATCTTCATGAAATTTGGTAGGATTGTGGAAAAGATTGCATATGATACTAGTTGCACCACCTGTACTTTGACCGAAATTATGAGTAATAATGTCTTGAAAGATATAAAATTCCATTTCTCAAAAAATCATTGAATCAGAAATGCCAAATTTACAGGATATATAGATCATGTCCAATGGTAATATGTTAAGTAATATCGGTGACCTTTGCCAAATTTCCCAGGTTACAGGGCCTGTAAATTTCAAACAGGTGATTTACTGATAATAAAGTGTAGTTTGGACATTAATAGCAAAGAGAATTGAGCATCTAGATTAAAATTACACTTGATCACATTGTACATAAAACTATACTTGTTGACGTACTTTTGGGTCACCATGACGCAATGATTGTGTGACCCTGACCTATTTTTCAAAGTCATTAAGGAGTTAAGAAAAGGACATTTAGTTCAACAACTTGATAAAAAATGAGGCAAATGATACCAAATGTACCACAAATGTGTATCAAGTGGAAGTTTGATATTGCATACTATGGACGACCTTGATTGATTTTTCAAGGTACTGGAGGAATACCTTTTAGGAAATGACTTTTAGCTTAGCTGACTTGTCAGTCAGCTGAGCTTATCTTATGGTCCTCTATCTGTCCACTGTCAACAATTTACATTTTTGACTTCTTCTCATAAAACATCTGCCAGATCCACTTCAAACTTGGTGGGGATGTGCCTTGGGTGGGCCTCTACCAAGTTTGTTCAAGTGGTCATGGTCCATTAATTTTTGGATTTTTCACTAATTTTTTGGTTCATTTTTGGGGCAAATTTAAAAAAATCTTCTCCTCAAAAACCGCTTGTCCAATTGCTTGGAAATTGCATAGGAACTCTTTTGGAGACCCCTAGACCTTAATGTGTTCAACAGGTGGTGCTGCTATTTTTCTGTGAATTTTTGTGTGTTTTAGCTATTTTTGATTTCTTCTATAAAACTGTCTCTAAGATTATGCTGAAACATGGTGGAAATGTTCCTTGTGACAGGGTCAAACAAACTTTCATCAGGTGGAGTTGCTGTGAATCACTGATTTTTCAGGAATTTTTCATTTTGGGTACTTTTGGGTTAATGCACACAGCTCAATTGATTACCATGCAGGTCAATGGAGATTGCTATGGTAAATCACATTTTCGACTTCTTCTCAAAAACCATTAGCCAGATCTACTTCAAACTTGGTGGGGATGTGCCTTGGGTGGGCCTCTACCAAGTTTCTTCAAATGGTCACTTTCCAGGGATTTTTAAATTTTTTGTTCATTTTTTTTTGAAAATCCCAAAAAATCTTCTGCCATACTGCTTGGCCGTTTGCTTCAAAATTGCATTGGAACTCTTCTGGCACCTCAATTTGCTCAATAGCTTGTGCTTCAATTTCAACAAAGCTGTTAACTAGGTAGCACTGCTGTGGATTCTTGATTTTTAATGATTTTTTCAAATTTGGGTCCTTATGGGTAAATGCACCTTTCGTATGGATTACTTTGTAATTTAATGGGCATTCTTGCAACTTTGATTTAGTAAACAAGCTTCGGTCAGCTGAGCGTGGGCTGTTCACACAGCCCACTTGTTTGGTGATGGTAATCAGATTAGATGTCAGCAGAGCATTAGGCCCATCTGCCTCTTGTCAGGATGTTAACACAAGAGCTAGTTCAGTTGCAGCTTTGATATTCTGCATTATGATAGCCCACTTTAAGTACCAAGTGCTGAGTGCACATAGATGACTTTGACCTAATGTGCAAGGTCAGAAGGCAATGTAAGTGAATTTTACCATGTACTTGGTAATTTTAGCACTATCTGAGGTGGCACATTCATATTGCACACAATGATGTTTTTCAGTAAGGGTCAGAAAATGTCTTTGAAAATCAGAGCTTGTGTTTTTAATCCTTCCCCCCCCCCCCCAAAGAAAACAGTGAAAATACCAAATGTTGTTTCAGAATTAAATTCCAGGTGTTGTTTCTGATTTAACAGTGATCATTGGGGCATTTTAGAAATAACATTGTGATGAAAAGAGTTATTTTTTTACTTTTGATTTGTTGGCCTGTCTGAGAGACCTCTGTTTTTTTTTTTGATCCTGAGGCATTCACAAGTGCAATGTTCAGTTGTCGCCGTAAATCTCTCAGACACTGCCACACGCTGGAAGTGGTTGCCGGGAGATGTGTGAGGAATCGTATTGTACAGTAATGATAAAGTGGTTGGTTATGTGAATGTTCTGTGTCATTGGCATCCTCCTACTAATGAGAATCCATGGAGCTGATCCTCAAACAATGTACAGCTTCTATTTTTCTCTTTTAAGTTTAGGACCTGGAGCCCAAATTATGGTTTCTGGATGTAAACAAATTGATTTTTTACAGCACATAATTCTCGAGAGCAGACATGACAGATTGAAAAAAAAAAAGCCCAACGAAACCCATTACATTATTGTACCTTGAAGTTGCTTATTCAGTTGCCATAGAAACAGAAAAACAATATTTTTTACTGATTATTGAAGTTTGCAAATAGAAATATGGGCGGTGCAGAGGGTACAGTGTAGAAATATGAGTGTCGTACTTGTTCTTAAGGGACGTTGAGTAAACATGCCTATATGTACACACTGAGGGGACCATGTGACTGACATACATGCAGGGAGGTGTTGAACACCATACCCACACAGGCAGGGCAGGCTAAATCAATAGATATGTCAATTGTTGCCATGCAAATGGTTTGTTTATTTGTTTACAAGTTTGTGTGCTGGGACAGGTGTTGGTGGCAAAACTCCATACAAGAAATCACATGAGCCAATTAAAGCAGTGCAAGTAATTTTAACCAGGAGTAGTGTGGCTAATTACTTCTTTGAGTGGAAAAGAATCATATTTAGTCTTTGCATCTTTTATTAGAGCATGATTATGTATTAGTATTATGCGACAAAAACGAGAGCAACTAATTTGTGAAATTCTGTTTCCTCACCCAACAGTCAAAAGATGTATTGCCATGGCATCAATTCTCCATCTCCTGAGAGACAAAATCTCACATGGTCACATTTGAGCAAATTGATCACCATGAACCAATCAGCAGCATGTTGTCACTGGTTTATCAGTGTGACGTTAGATGTGTGTGGGTAAAAAGTTCCATTATTAAGGAGATTTAATAAATGAGCATACTTGAGTAGATCTGGGCTCCATACTGCTTGAATGCATGGAGTGAATGAGGCAGGACTGTGACAGGCAAATAAAAGGTAAGGTCCTTTTATGTCTGTGGTCCATGTTAGATACATAGCTTCATTTCTTACCTGCATGGCAGACCTTCTTTATGTGGGCAATGAAGAGTTTGCTGCAGCTAAGGAGTAGAAACTAGATTGGGTGGCCATGACCAAGGTTTCACAAGTTGTTATCAGTGGTTATGTTATATCACAGCTTGACAATTCATGTTCTGCTAGTGTTATTGAGATGATTTTAAATCAGGAGAGGATGATGCAGGATCAGTTTATTGAATACCAATAGAGAATGATGTAAGTTCAATATGATTGATTATCATAGAGGATGTAAGATCAGTATGATTGGTGATCAGTATGTTTCGAAGATCAATAGAGGATGATTTAAGTACAAAGATTGAAGACCAATAGAGGGTGATGTAAGATCAATATGGTCAAAGGTCAATACTTTATATAAGATCAATATGATTAAAGATCAATAAAGGGTAGGGTTGCAACAATACATTTTCTCACGATACGACACTTATCTCAATACAAAGATTGCGATATGATACGTGCAGCTGAATAATGGATATAAATCAAATTAATATATATTCTTTTATCACTTATTCTAAATGTATGGTATTAATTTTGAAATATAAGATAGAGTTTATATTTGCCTATGTAAAAGAGCATAAATGCTGCATATGTAAAACAATTCAAAAATGTAAAGCTAAAAAGTTGAAATGCCTTGCAATGGAATTTATTACAATTTTAGACTCTTTAAAAATTTGTGATCTAGATTATAATTAATGTACAAGTGAAGTACCATTACCATTTTCTTTCTTTGCCATCAACATGTTCATGTAAAGCCTATCAAATTCAAACTGTCACTAATTTTTAAAAAGTTCAGAGACATATTTAAGCTTTAAATATTTCCAACAAAATTGCTTTCAAATATTTTGAGCTACTGTTTCATAACTATACTGTGTCTTATCCTGCTGTTATTTATTCATCTACAGATTTATTTTGAAATTAAATGAAACCAGGCTTAATGTAGGCCTACTGAGCCATGAAGCTCTTCAATGCTGTCTTGCCAGATAGCAAAATGCAATGCAGCAAGAACTAGAAAAGAAGATTTGCTTCAAAGCAAATCTGTCTCTGTGCCTTCAAAAGTTGTAATATATTAAATGCTAAAACTTTTGTCCTTTGGTACTTCACATTCCATTAAGCTTATGGCTGGATAAAAATTTCAAAGTCCAAGTGACCTTGACCTTTACAGGTCACATGTAAATTTAAAAAATGTACAGTGTTACAATACCCTCAATTTAAGTCCAACATGATTAGAATTGGATGGAAATTGGCCGATTTATGGTTGGGTGAAACTTTCAAAGGTCCAAATGATGTTGACCTTTGATCTTTACGGGTAACATGTAAGTTTCAAAATGTGCAGTGTTACAATAGCTACACTTTAACCACAAGATGACCTCTACCTGAAGTGAACCTTGACCTTTAAAATGACATTTGACCCAAAATTGGCCTTTGACCTTACATGAACTTTGACCTTGACATGACCTTGACATTTGAGATGACCTTTGCCTTGCTATGATCGCACCCCTATACACTTGGAACTATATCTACTATAGTATATAAGATATTGAAGATTAAAAACTTAAATTAGCCCTCATTTGCATAATTTTTAAAGGTATGACCTCTTATTATAAAAAGACGAAACTTCAAAAATGTTCAGTGTTACAATAGCTACAATTTGAGCCCAACATGATCAGGATAAAAATTGGCCAAGTTATGGCTAGAAGAAAGCCACCATCAAAAGTGGCATTTGACCTTGAAATGACCCTTGACCTTGAAATGACCTCTACCTGAAGTGGTCCTTGGTCTTTAAAATGACATTTTGGCTTTAAAATGACATTTTGACTCAAAACCGACCTTTGACCTTGATATGACCTTTGACCGTGACATGCCCTTGACATATGAGATGACCTGTGCCTTGATATGATTGAACTCCAATACACTCGGAACTACATCTACTATAGTATACAAGATATTGAAGATTTGAAACTTTAATTAACCCTCATTTGCATAATTTTGAAAAGCGTGACTTCTCATAAAAAAAAAACTTACTTCATCTATAGAAGTATAATTGTTCCAAGTTTGGAGTTTCTACGTATAATACTTTTCAAATGAAAATCTGGGACAAATTTGCTGGTAAAGAAAGAAAGAAAGAAAGAAAGAAAGAAAGAAAGAAAGACAGAAAGAAAGAAAGAAAGACAGAAAGAAAGAAAGAAAGAAAGAAAGAAAGAAAGAAAGAAAGAAAGAAAGAATTCCTAGAAAAACAATATATCTGTGTTGGCACACAGACACAATGAGGGTGCTGCCCCCAATTCAGAACTGACGTAACTACAGTATGGTGTCACAGTACTTGACTGCTTGTGCACATGGCTGTATGAAATGATACGCTTTGATTTTGGTTTTACTGTGCACATTTTAAGGATTTTATTTTATTTTGATTTTTCATTTTTTTAATTAGTCATTAATGGCTTCATATCAACACCTATCAAATTGTATGTACATGTATTGTGGAAGTGTTTGTTGATATTTCGGGCCCTTGATGAACGTTCAAATTTCAATGGCAATGCATCCACTGTTGCCGGCCGCCATGTTGCTGCTTACTTCTGACAATTTTGCTGGTTTGTGGCAATGAGAATATTTCCAACAATACATTTGTACATGTTTCCATATGTCTTTAAACTGTCATGGGTATCTGTTTTTTTTTTTTTTTTGCGATACACAGGCTCACGATTCGATATGCGTATCGTGGCTTCTTGTATCACGGTGCACTGATGCACCGGTGAATCCTTACATCCCTAATAAAGAGCAGTATAAGATCAATGGTTAAAGATCAATATAGGGTGTAAAATCAGTGTGATTGAACATGTTGAAGATCACCACATGATGTAAGATCAATATGATTGGATATCAACAGAAGATGAAATATGATCACTGCTGGATAACATAACTGACATTCAACAAATAGAGTAGGTATCCATTGCCATGGGACTCTGTAGATCAGTTTGGTGACAGGAACTGAAACGTTATATTTTCAGTAATATCAGTGATAGTAAGTATACTTATTTCTCAACCACCATTTGCCTTGTCTGGGTCAAAGGCGCAGGAAATCGAGTTGAGTTCACTCACTTGATTCCTGAAAACCTGACAGTCTGGTGGCAGCATCTCTGGGTTCCTTTGGAACGAGTGGTGACTCCCAGTGTGCATGCTCCCTGTATCATCCTTCCTCTTTTGTCGAGTGGTCAGTTGATGTCAGCTGAAAAAGGAACCAAGGTGGTCGGGTGGGCTTCTCTGGTGGTTGACAGGGCAGTATCCTTACTAATACCGATATTACTAAAACTATCACATATCAATTACATAACTTTACCTCTTGATCACCATTTGCCGATATACAAATATATAGGAGCAGGGTGTAATGTTATTAGCATGCTGACCACATGTGAACACCGGAACCGGCAGCTTGGGGATAGCCAGTGTTCTGAGTGAGGAAGCAACGTCTGACACCCTCCCCCCCCTCCCCCAAACTTGCCCGCCAAGATGATAGCTGTCTGCCTCGTGGGTAGAGGCTATCAGTTTCAGCTCCATCAGACCTGGAGATCTAACAGGACCTTGTTGTGAAACTGGTGGGTGCTGGAGGGCTGTTATATGGTTCCTTAGGGCAGTGGACTGCTGTGTCAACTGGCAACAGGCCAGGACGTTAGGACAAACTGTCTGATGCGGGTCCGAGATTAGGTCAACTTAGCGCAATGCCATAGGTGCACTAAGAAGTGCACCGACGTATAGACTACATCTGATCAACCACGATTGCACTAAAGTGTTATTGCTGGGGCTACTATTATGGAATCTGGAAAGTCTAATGGACAACTATTAGAACCTAAGCAAAGGAGCCTGTGACACCCACAAAGGCGTACATGCCTTCCTCTAGCACTATCATGTCACGCAGGTAGTGCTAGGCGAAAGTGGTAGACAATGGCTATTGGCAGGCTGCAGAATGTTGACAACAGGCGACATTCCACAGAGCGTGCCTGGAGGCATTAAATGCTTGCACCTCGTGAACTCTGGCTGAGACAAGCTGCAAAACACCAGGCCTTTCCAGCAAGATCTGATAGGCCTTAAGAATCGTCTGCTTAATCCACAAAGAAATTGTGTTGCTGCAAACTTGCTCCTTACACGGGTTACTCGGGTAGGAAGAGGGCTGACCTCTGTCCCCTGAGTCCATCCGTGCATGAAAGGTGCCATCGAAGGGTTCTTACTGGACACAAGGCTCTTTCCTCTAGAGGAAGAGCAGTATCAATAGCATGAAGGGTAAAACCCTTGAAGGCCATAGCCGGATCTTGAGCCTCTTGGTCACCTGGGAGTGGTCAGACGATCATTAGAATTGGTCATGAGCTAGAGCATGGATTCTGCTTCTCTGAGCCCCAGTGTTAACAGAAAAGAAATTTTCCATGTCCAGCACTTGAGGTGTACCTGCAGTGGGTCTTCAAGGCACTCAAAGAGCCACTTCTTCTACATGACAAAAACCAGCAGCAGGTCCCACCTAGGTGGGACTTGTCTCGATGCCGGTCTGTCAGTGTAGAAGGACGCCATAAGTGCAGACAGATAGAGATCGCTCCCCATGTGAATGTTCAGGATGTTCGCAAAGGTTGAAGAGATGGCTGATTGGAAACCTTTCACTGTTCTCCAGCTCTTGCCTTAGACTTCCCACGGATACAACAGGAAGTCGGCAATGTCCGCGATGTGCAGAGACCAAGGGTGAATTCCATTACTTATGCACCAGTTGGAAAACACGTTCCATTGAGCCGAGCAGACAGTTAGAGAAGAATATCAAAGCCCTCCTTTGGCAATTCTATCTGAAACTGATTCCAGGAAACATATTCATGCAGATGTGCTGTGAGATAACTGCCAAGTGTGGAGGTTGAGCGCTTGAAGTTTCTTGTGGAACATGCTTGTCTGTGGCTGCACCAGAAGTTTCGGCCATGCTGGTAATTGTAGCAGAGGCTCGATGCTCAATTCCAACAGTTCTACTGAGCAATCACCTCTGGGCGGCAAGTGGCGTCAAGATTCAGATCCCGATTGTGAGACCAAACCCTGCGCAGTACACCTTGGAAGGATCTGTGGAGGTGGAAAAGCATACGCTTCTTGGATCATGTCCTGTGTGGCCTGTTGAGGAAGTGTTTGTCCCACATTATGAGGACATGTTTGTGCTCCACAAAGTCTCAGAAGAAGAGGAGTGCCAAGTGTTGCAGTTCTAACCACTTTATGTGGTGAGATGCAAAGGACGCTGGCTAAGGGCCAGACGCCATCCAGTTTTCCATGTGGGCTTCCCACCTGAAATGAGAAGAGTCTGTTTAGATGGTAAGCTGGGCCTGCAAATGCATCAGCATCTGTCCCAACATGATTGTCTCCCATACGGTCTGCCACAGAAGGTGCGGAGGATCCTAGTTGAGAATCGCCACCGGAGCCTGGTAGCCCTGCTCCCTCAACCCTCCGTCCTGTAGAGCATGCTGCAAGGGGCGACCGTTAAGGCAACGGAGTGGGACCTGGGAGTCCATTGAGGACAGGGAGCCCAGTAGGGCGAGCCATCGTTGTGCTGAGTGCACCTTGTCAGCCACAAAGGCTCTGAGCATGGACTGAAGTGTGTCCCACCTATTCTCGGAAGGGAGACGGATGCAGGCAACCAGATCAAACTGGATGCGGAGAAAGATAAAAGTCTGTTCTGGCCGAAGGCTGGACTTGCTTATGTTCACTGTTAGGCCCAAGCGTTGGCAAAGTTCCAGAACGGCCTGTGTGTGATGCTGCGAGTCCAGGTCCCCAAGTGCTCGGATAAGCCAATCATCCAGATGCACATGAATGTGAATCGCTGACTGGTGAAGGGAGGCAGCAACAATCTGCACGAACCTGATAAACATCAGTGGTGCCATGACAAGGCTGAACGGAAGCACCCTGAACTGGTGTACTTGGCCCTGCAAATGTAAATGGCAGATACTTCCGTGAAGTCTCTGTGATGGCACGTGGAAGAACATGTCCTTGAGATCCATGGATGCCGTCCATTCCATGGGCTGCAAGGCTGCTGCCACGGACTGGGGGGGTCTCCATTGGAAAGGATGGGACTTCCAGGAAGGTGTTCAGCATAACCAGGTCTATGACCAGGCGCCATCCTTTATCTGGCTTGGGGACCAGGTAGAGTAGGTTGTAAAATCTGGGAGAACCTTAATCCTTGACTGGCTGTGTGCGGCGCTTAACTCCGAAGCGTCTGAACTGCCTCTAGGAATGCCGATGCTTTGGGTTGCATGGAGGGCAGTTTGAACCAGGAGGGTTCTCACCTTAACGAAGACCTGTCTTTACTGAAAAGCAGCATGTAGCTGTGTCTCAGGATACTGCTGACGAAAGAATCATCCACGATAGACTCCCATTGCATGTGATATGCGATGAAACAGCCACTGACTGGGTACTGCACAGAGTCTAACTACATGGCGGTGGGCAATCCTGAGACGGTGCGATCTGGTATACAAGAGTCAGGAGAGCTAAGGCTTCCGGACTTCTTGCCTTTACTAGAAGGCTTGCCCTTCCCTGAGCGCTGTCTGCTGTTTCTAGGGCATCATTTCCCAGAGGGAACATGAACAAAAGGGTGAGTAGACACGTTCTGGGACTTGCTGTGTTTCGCGGTTGCTGCAGCCAAGGTGGACAGTGACCGAATAGAGTCGGTCAGTGCCTGGGTGCAAGTCTGATTGGCCAAGCAGGCCCAAAGGTCCTGTGCCTGGTGAAGGACCTCCACCATCTCTCCCCTTAACAGTGTTCCTAAGAAGAGTGGCCCCAGTTGGGCTCTGTGGAACAACCGGTCAGGCAACTTTTGTCTCTGGAGTGCATACAGTGGTCTCAGCAGCCGCCAACAAAGATGTCTGCTGGCCGGAGGGATCCTGCTGGATCTCTGGGAGACTCATTTCAGGCACCTCAGCTGCCGCGGACTCAGAAATCTGATCACAGGAGGGAATGTGACAGAGTTCCAAGAATTCTCGAGTCTCAGTACCAAGAGAGAGCTGACTCAAGGCAGAAGCAGTGAGCTGAGTGGCCCACAAATCCTGCTCAGACTCGGCTGCAGTAATGGCAGCAGTGGTAGAAGACAAAGTATCTGACCACAAGCTTTGTTCCTCATAGAGCTGAAGCTCCACTTGCCTCTCAAGAGAGGGAGACAACGTACCTGGCTCAGATGTAGGGGCCAAGGGAATGGCCAACTGCTCACTCTGGGGCAGAGCCACCAAAGGTGCAGAAGGGACTGCCAACACTGCTGCCGCTGGAACTGAAGGTGCCACCTGGGCCACTGAAGGTGCTGACACCGCCAGAGCCAAAGACCCACTGACGGTAGAAAGTGCCCCCACAGACCTGGTTGTCTTCCTTTTATCACCAACCTGCCTTGGCTTATGATCTGAGCTCTTGGAGCCAGCAGCTTGGGAAGTTTGCTGAGGCACTGGTGGTTTTCCAGACTTCCTGGACTTACCATCCAAGCGCTCGGACTGGCAGAGGTTCTGGAATACCCAGACAGGAACCTGAAGGTTGCCATTCCAGACGCACTGGTTTGTGTGGCTTACTCTCCGAGCGTTTGCACCTGGAGGACCAAGATCTCGAGAGCTGCAGTCAATGCGTGGCTGATTTCTTTGTAGGAGATTTCAATGGGCACTTGTTATCTCCCATGATGATATGTTGCTGCCTAACTTCTGACTACGATGTCTCTTCATCTTACTTTCCAGTGGGGTTTCTGGTGTGGAAACATCAGCCACATGAGACTGCAGAGAAGAACTGCATGGGTAAGTGTATGCTTTTTCTCAAGTGGAGTACGTGGCAAAGACTCAGTGTATTCAGTCTCTCCAGCCCGGCCTTTGGCAGCTGTGGCTTGCCA
Source organism: Hermodice carunculata (assembly GCA_964020975.1). NCBI lineage: Eukaryota > Metazoa > Annelida > Polychaeta > Eunicida > Amphinomidae > Hermodice > Hermodice carunculata. The sequence goes on along the minus strand of OZ026630.1, from coordinate 43,620,385 downwards.
CCTATGCCTCACACGAACTGACTTGCTCCGTGTCTGCTTGAAGAGCAGCCATTTTTCCACTCCTCAATCCTCACAGTACTTGCAAGTTGGCTTGCAAGAGCAAACTTGACCCAACTGGAGGCGACAACCATAGCAATGCTGATGATCATGCCAGGCCGCCATGTAGTGGTTCTGTGAGCATAACTGCCCACAATCCAACAAGGATGAGGACGGAGTGGTCACTGGAGGAACATGTATGGCTTGTCTCTGAAAGGAGGCAATTGCCTGGTGCACACTGTCTTCCTGCTTTCTGCGATTTGTTCAAGACGCCATCTTGAAAATCTGGGTTTCAAGCCAATCGACTAGCTGTACTCCCAATTATCTCAGAGGTATCTGCTGCACCAAAATCAGCTATCTAGATCTCCAAAGAGTCCTGGACCGCTGAGAAATGACTTTCCGCAGAAGGGAACGTGTGCTGGAAAGCACTAAAACAGTGAGCGTGAACAAAAGTTTATGGAGCTTCAACTCAAAAGAGCAAGCCAGTAATGGCACCTAAAAGAGGAGGGATGAAAGGGGGAGCATGCACACTGGGAGGCACCACCAGTTCCAAGGGAACTGAGAGATGGGGCTACAGTACTGTTAGGTTTTCAGGAATCAAGTGAGTGAACTCATATCGATTTCATGGGCGTTTGACCCAGACACAGAGGTCAGGCAAATGGTGGTCGAGAGGTAATTTTATGTAACTAATATGGATATTTTCAGTGTTATCCAGTCTGATTCAAAGTAAGTAAGGTGTCATAATTGCTGTGACAGTGTGGATTTACATGATAAGATTCATACAGTGAGGTACTGAGGGGTACTCTGCATTGATTACTACGATGTTGAGCAGTGTTAGTCACTGCCTACAAAGACATCACCTGTTACTGTTAAAAAACAAAAACCATCAGCATGGCAAGGCTTATGTTGTTCAGCAGAGGTAATTTAATGAGAAGGGTAGAAAAGTTGTTTGCCAGGGGCATGTACTATCTTAACTGACAGGGGAATGAGTCAAAAGGTTCTTTCAGCATGTTCTAGGCACAATGCATGATTGTATAAAATGAGAGAAAACTGTTATTTCTGGATCCGCCGAGAAAGGAAAAGGTGGACACATTCATTGTCTAATAAATACCAAACTTCTGGGCAGGTTAACAATGTGTTATCTATATATGTTGTGTGTGTGTGAAATGAATGAGGCTTCCTGTGTTTCTCACATAATGAGATATATCAGATGAAGTTTCCAGTATCATTCATGTAATTAAGTTGCTTGATTTCACTGTCCGTGGTCATATGTCATACCGGTGACATGTAAATATCAGCTGTTTCACACATGGCCAGTGCACTGGGGGAAGCTCTTGACTCCTGCACTATATTACCATGAACACCAGACAAAAGGAACCAGATAAAATTCACATATATTAGATGCTTCCCGGTTATTTTAGTGGGAGACAGTTGCGTGCTCATATATTATTGTTATGTCCCTGTGTGTCCACTGTAGGCCTGCTGTCAAAACCACCTGACTGTTATGGCATTGTGTCTTGGCTTTTGCAGCCATATATAAAAGATTAGCTTGCTTTTATTTTGCTTAGTCATGTTTACCTACAATAAATAACCACCTGTTTGGCAGAAAGGAGTTGGAGCAAAGTGCAGAGACACATGTAGTACACATGGACCTCATTAATCTGAATGCTGTCATGTTCTTGATGTGGGGTGCACATTGATATTAAAGGAACCATTCGATATTTTCCCAAGTGAACTCACACATTCATGGCAGCAACAGTATTCACCACAAGCACCATAAATTAGTCTGACAATGTTTATTGATTTGCTTGCTAAAAACAAGTTTATTTCATGCAAGAAAGTTTTGATTTTATGAATGTTGATGTTTAAAAAGCTTGATAATAACATAATGCTGTGGCAGTTGTTAGTAAATGCATAAGTGAGATAATATACGGAGCCATATTGTTGTGCTGAAAATTATTGATTGATCTGAATATGCAAGTTTGACAAAGACTCACCATTGATAGTGAACTGGTGACTTGCTGATGCTTCATATGTAAATAAATACAGCTGGCCTCAGTTTCTACATATTAACCCTTAAAGTGCTGATTGAAGATCAAGTCAACAGCTTTCCTCGGGACACTTTGCTCGCATTGTGTGCAAAGTGTCCCATGGAAAGCTGTTGACTAGGACAACTTTTTGCTTAAGACTGGGTTGGGTGGTATTCAGATGAAAGGTAGCTTCATGAGGAATTTGAATCTTTTAACCATTATGGTTAATGGTAATGAGAAAACAACTATAGCAGTGATTAGCACTTTAAGGGATAAGTGGTAGAAGATACGTTCTTGTTGAACAATTCTGCATTTACATTTGGAAATTTTACCCCAGGGGACTTGTTGTTTTAAATAAACTAACAGTTGCCAGCCTACCTGATAAATGGAATCCAGGTGATAAGAAATTATACAGTTTAGGTTAATATGATATAACACATGTATGACAGAAATTATCAAATTGTAGTTTATAGTCTGTCAGTAGCAAAGTGCTGACAACTTTGTCAGCCTGTCTGACCAGGGAGAACAGTTGTGTGCTAGACAGGATGGTCAACAGTGCACAAAGGGTGCTGCTAACTGTCAAATTTACTGCTTTGGCATTGTTTATTTATCTATTTTTTACTAGGGTTACTGGCCCAGTGAGATAGCAATGAGCCTTAGCTAGACCCTGGATAATAGACATAATTGAAATATACATACAACATGATGCAAGTGGGAAAGACAGTTATTAAGCACTGTGGGACTATCTAACCTTCACTGTGGAGTGGAGACGGCAATCGTCAGTAATGATGCATATTTGATCTACTTCCCGACATGGTTTTTACACTGTTAGCTTGATTCTTTACACACACAGTTGTCATGGCAACTAACAAAATGTTTTGGTGAAAGGGACACCTGCAAGAAGTTGCAGCCAAAGTGAGTCCTAGAGAGGTATTGCTCAACAATGATTGTACTGTGTTAGCATCCGGACTGACAGGCTTCTGCAGAAAACAATCAACAAATGCAAATACAGACACTTTTTTACCTGTATATTGACACGGAATTGTGATTTTGGTTGGTTCAATTGGTTGCTGATGTCCAAGTCCAACAACAAATTTAATGTTAAATGCAAACACTTTCTCTGTTGTCAGACAACGGGATATCCCTGGCTTCCTGTTATTGGCTGGTGCCTAATGTGCAAACTCATTCCATATGCCAACTGGCAATTTGCCCTGTTGTTGAAATTAAGGGAAACTTTTAAGTATGTCCATGGTTTTCACTGGTTGTTTTTGTGCATGATGTGACAGACAAGGCTTTGTCCTGTGCCCATAGCACAAAAGGAAAGATATTGAGCAAAATGTTCACTGCAGTAAGGAAAGTTATTGACCACATTTGGAACTGTATATTTTGTGATATCTGGTACATGTATAAATCTTGTAAAGATGATGATTTCTCTTTATGGATTCAAAGCAGAAATATCTACTATGGGATCATTAATTGTACAGCACGCCTGTTTGTGCCTTGATCATTCCAGTCTCTGTGTGTGTGTACAATATCATCAGCATGGCCCCACAATAAACATCTAGTTCTGTAGAGCTTATGACGACAGAGTATAATAATTGAAGATAGAATTGAAGATTGTATCAACAACATGTCAGGCAAGATCATCTTGTCTAATTGCAGTTTTTTGTTTAAGGAAAAAATGTTTGCACTTGAAATTACTGGATTTAAAAACGTGTCTCAGTAGCATGTATATCTATTTTAGTTGTGTGGCTTGTTCATAACATTATGGTTGCATGGCACAGTTGGCAGGATGTGACACCAGACATTATTGACAAAGATGCATCAAGAAGGTGTGAATTCCATGATAAAGACAGTTTGTCTGCAGAGAATGCACCTCATAGAACATTCCAATTTGTAATTTTTGGTTTGGAACTGAAAGTGCGACTGAAAGCAGCAGGGAACTCAGGCAGACCCATGCAAAGCTGTGGCTACACCAGCTCCACTCCATACAAACATTTGGCCTCAATATCATGGGGCAAGTGAGCTTTCTTGTTCGGTCTTATGCTAAATTTTCATTGTCTTAGCTCACTGCCCCAGGATAAGCCACACTTTTTAACACAGTAGTGTAAGAAAGTACCTGAACTGGCACTACACAGCTTCTAGGGAATCTAGCAAGCTTCCCTACTCTCCCCACAGAGGGGGCATGAAGAGGTCCGGGCTGCCCACTGTTCTTGATAGAGCCTACTGTACTGATTGACTTATGCAGGTCAGTTCAACTGTTTTATATATTTGGAAACAACAATTTCTCAAAACAGAGTTAGAGGGGAACAAACTTAACTACAGGTGTAATTCATGGTGAAGCTATGAGGCAACATAAACAATAGAATGTGCGAACATTGGCAATGACATAGCTACCTTGTCATATAAATACTAGAAGCTCTTGAGCCCCAGTTGACAGTTGCTTATCTTCAGTTCCTGACCAGGGCAAAAACAGGCCTGAAACTGGTTGCACCTGAACCTGTTCAGCCTCCCTATTGTGATTACTTAGCTCAAGTGGGACTGAAACCTGGTATACATGGAGCACTATAACTGGACCAGCTTGGACCTAGCTGTTAATAATAAATGAAATAATGAAACTCAATTTTAGAGCGCTTATTCCATACACAGTATGCTCATAAGCACTTTACAATAGTATGAATCCATCGCACAATTGATAATATGTGTTAAGAGAATAAATGACAATGTTGAATGTGCATTAAAAAATCACGATAGAATGTCCACTTAGTCATTGAAAGATTGCTTAAAAAGGTGAGTTTTCAATTTTCGCTTAAAAATAGCGAGTGACACGGAGGATCTGATATGAATTGGTAAGCTGTTCCACAGCTTGGGGGCCACAACTGAAAAGGCTCTGTCACCAAAGTGGGTCATGCAGATAGGTTGTGACAGTAAATGATGTGATTGTGACCTGAGCACTCGACATCGTCTGTATGAAGTTAGGCAGTCCTTTAGATATTGGGGGGGCATTTCCTTGCAGGCATTAAACAACAAGTAGGAGTATTTTAAAATCAATCCTTTGCTTTATAGGCAGCCAATGGTGATTTTTCAGCACAGGTGTAATGTGATCCCTCCTTCCAGACCCAGTCACAATTCTTGCAGCTGTATTCTGGATCCGTTGCAAGCCATTAAAGAGGCATTTTGGTAATCCAACCAGGAGCAGGTTGAGGTTATCAAGCCTGGAAGTTATGAATGCATGTATGAGTGTCTGTGTACCTGATTGGGAAAGGAAGCTACGGATGTTTCAAATATGTCTCAACTGGAGGTTGGATGATCTACAAATAGCATTAACGTGGCTTTCAAGGCTCATGAGACTGTCCATCATGGCACCAATCTTTTGCGCCTTGGCAGATTCGGGAACAGAAGTGGTGCCAATTTGAATGGAGTTATTTGCAGGGATTTTGTGTTTTTGATGTTAAGAACCAATGAGCATGAACTCAGTTTTATCATCACTTAATTTCAGAAAATTTGTTGCCATCCAAATTTTAATTTCAGTGATGCAGCTTTCAATCTGATGGGTTGCCTCACTCAGCCCGCAAGGTGATGATGGTTTGAACGATATGTATATTTGTGTATTGTCTGCATATAGATGATAGTTCAGACCATGTTTCCTGACAATGTCACCTAGTGGAGACGTGTACATTGTGAACAGGATAGGTCCAAGTACAGACCCCTGTGGGACACCACAGGACAAGGGGAACATTAATGGAGCTTTCACCTTCAATGATAACTGCTTGTCCTCGGTCAGCCAGATAGGACTCCAACCACTTAAGAGCAAGTCCAGTGATCCCAAAACGTTCCTGAAGTCTCATCAGTAGGACAGAGTGGCTGAAGATATCAAAGGCTGCAGATAGATCTAGGAATACAAGTAACACACTGCTTCCTATCCAGAGATGACAAAATGTCATTCTGAACTTTCACTGGTGCGGTCTCGGTACTGTGATAAGATTTGCATGCTGATTGAAATTGCTCATGGCACTGATTTGATGAAATATGTTCGCGCAATTGGCAGGCAATAACTTTTTCCACTAGCTTTGAAACATAAGGAAGATTTGATACCGGTCTATAATTTTTAAGCATGTTCGAGTCTATAATGATGGTTTCTCCAATAGCGGCGTGATGATTGCATTTTTCAGGTCAACTGGGAGCTTTCCTTCTGCCAAAGAAACATCGATAACAGTTTGGATAGGCAGTAATGGGTCTTCCATGCACTCTTTTAGAAGCCAAGTGGGTAATGGGTCCAGATCTAGAAAGCAAGATTTTGTTGCTGACGATTTAATGAGATCTTTCAGTTCTGTTGTATCTATTGGCTCAAGAGCTGAGATGCAGCTGCCAGTGAAAGGAGCTGGAGAGTCCTCTTTTCTAGACTGTTGGTTGGATGATGTCAATAGTTCACTTCTGATATTTGGTATTTTATGGCTGAAAAAGTCAACAAAGCTTCGGGCCAGTTCTTTCTTATCACAGTGAAGTAGTGTATTGGTGACTTCCCTATGTAACAAGAAGTTTATGACTCGAAAAAGGCCTTTTTGATGGTTATCACTACTTTTGATCTTCTCAGAGAAGTAGTCTATCTTCGCGGCATGTATATTATATAAAGTGACTGAACATGTTGGTGTTCTTTTTTTATAGTCAGTAAGGTGTTCATCTTCAGATGATGCTCTCCATCTGCACTTGGCTCTCTGTCTTTCTCGCCTGGCATCCTTGATTTTGTCGTTGAAGCAAGGTGCATTCGGTACAACCGAAATGGTTTGCTTTTTCTCAGGAGCATACTTGTCCACCAGGTCTGCCAATGTAGTGGAGTATAAAGTAGACAGTTCATTTATGCCAAGACTAGCATATGTGGACAAATCAGAGCTCCGAATATCTTGTTCAAAAGATTACAAGTTGATCTTCCTGTATTTCCTGTAGACAACCTGCTTTTGTACTTTCGTTTGTTTTCTTTCTGGCAGAGTGAATGACACAACAAAGTGATCTGATATGAGCTTGTCAGCTACATTGATATTGCCTATGTCGAGTTCCTCAGATCTTGTAAGAACGATATCAAGAGTATGTCCATGCTTTTGGGTAGGGCTGTTGATGTGCTGCATAAATGACATTGACATGATTAAAGACTGGAACTTTGATGCTAAGAAATTTTGCATATCTTCCATATGAATATTAAAATCACGGAGGACTAGTAACTTTCCGGATGATACAGAAGTTATCTTCATAAAGTCAGAAAATTCTTCAAGGAATTGGTGTGTTGATGAAGGAGGGCAGTAGATAACAATGACATGCAGGCTTGTTGTCACAAGATCTATTTTAGTATCTCAACACTCAAAGGAACTGTACTTTTTACCAGAGTCTATATTTACTCGCAGTTTAGACTTGCATTAGACGGCAATGCCATCCCCTGTTCCAGTGGACCTTGATATGTGATATAGGGTATAGCCACCGGCAGTCATGTCTGCTTCTATTGAACACTCCTCACCACTGTTGCCTAACCAAGTTTCTGTTATGGCACAAATATCAATGTCATTTTCTGAAACAAGGTCAAAAATCATATCTGATTTATGTCTCATTGATCTGGCATAGTACAACATTCAAATCTTGAGCTGCTTTTTGCACTGCTGAGACACATGGAATCAGAACTAAGTTTTTCAGTCTTGCAGCTTTAGGATCCTGGTAGGTGATATTGTCAAATTGCAAGTTTTCACTGCACATTGTATTGAAACAAGGTTTAGCAATCTGTACTGGTATAAGGCATTGTTTTCTTTTGTTTTCTTTGACCTGCATGCTTCCCCCTGTATCGAAACAAGTTAAAAGCCTTCAATCTTGTTGCCAGATTTGTTTGTATTCTAAGGTCGCTTGACCACAAGTCTAAGTTCAGTCCTTTGGTATATAATAGGCCGGCTAACAATACACATTGTGGCTATAATCCTGCTGTTTGGTATCCAGGTGAACTATATTGCACCAGAGACCATAGGTACACTGATAAAATTGTCCATAAAACATATCCAGATAAAAGCATACATACAAATATAGTAAAAGCCCAGTAAAAAGCCCAGTCGTGTCTTGGAATATTCACGAGTCAAATCACCAAAGCTGAAAACACTGGCTTGCATGTATCCTGCGAAAAACTCCAATTATATCACGCTGAAATCAAATGTTGGGCAGCCTGCTAGGCACACTTAATGACTTTTTTCAGCTGTTTGGGTTTGGATGGTGGAGGAATGGTGGCCAACTACAGACTATTAATAAAAGAGCACATATTATGGACATAGTTTAGTGAACACCCCAACCCAGGCTGAGGGGAGAGTCTTCCACGTGTGGAATCACACAACCCAGGCTGAGGGGAGAGTCTTCCATGTGTGGAATCACACAACCCAGGCTGAGGGGAGAGTCTTCCATGTGTGGAATCACACACATACACTGTACCTTGATATAGTGTTACCTGCACTACGCTTATACACATGTATCATATTAATCTACTTTGGCCCACCCAGCCCCTGAAGAATGTTACTTAGGGACCATTTTGTGACCTTGAAAATGCAAAAAAGGTAAATATTCTAATTTTTTAACATTTATTATGGGAAAATTGTGACCTTCCTGGTTGCTTACTGGGAATAACATATTAACAATGTGTCGTCTACTTGCAGGCAGCACTCCCCGACGAACAGCCAGTGCTAGCAGCTCCAAGGAAAAAGACAAAGAGAAAGATGGCAGCTGGAGGGATGACACAGAACTCATCCTGACACCCACGCCACTCTTGCGGTTAGTGCCACTCGCAGTACTGTCACAGGTGTTTTACACGAGATTGTGCCCCAAACTGTGTCACAATCCAGTTGAGACTGCATTACAAGTAATGCATGTATATGATTGGCTTGATTAAGGTGTGAAAGTTGACAGAATTAGGCCATTCTGTTTGTACACCTTTTGCTACTTGTGCACATGTACTTGGATAGTCCTGTACTCTGTTTCATTACCATCCCCCATAGGAGGGATGCATATTGTGTTTATTCTTGTCGCCCGCCGTCTCCCCCACCACCTCTGTGTGCTTTACTTTCATTATGTTTCTGTCCCCTGTTGACCTATGGACCTTGGCCTCTGGTGAGAGGTGCCTGCTGGGGGGATGCATAATGTTTTTCATACGAAAAAATTGCTTCTAGTTCTCAAGTAGATTTATTATGTGCACAAGATTAACATGTATATTTTATGTGGTATGATAACACAAACACCTGGCAGTGGTAAAGCAGTGGTAAAAATACATACGTAAAGCAATGGGCCTCCAGTGAATGCTTATTATAAAACATAATGGAATCAACCATTTATAGCTCTGCTGACCATAGGTTGCAGAGCTTATGTGATCACTCATGTCTGCTGTGTGTCACTCCATCAGTCCATCTGTCTATCCATAAATTTGTGCCTGTGAATGCAGTACAGTAAACAGTTTTCGTGATAACCCTATATAGTTTTTGTCTTATCAAGTATATGAAAATTTAGGCCGAATTCGACATTAGTGGCATCATCATTAGTGCTAGTATTATGTAATATTTGGGCCAACATAGCAAAAATATGAGACTGTTTTTTTGACATTTTTTTGGTGAATTATCTTAAAAGTTAGTCAGAATGCCAATCAGGGAAAAAGATGGAAACGCACCGAACTTTAAATTTGCTGGTGCCACCTACAGTACTACCAAAGATGTGGACCAAAAGATGTTGAAAACACATTAAACTCATTATGTTGAGAAAGAATAAGGCTAATGATACCAAATGTGCCACAAATATGTATAAAATGTTGAAGTTAGTTACATGTGGAGTAATATGGATGACCTGGACCTACTTTCTCAAGGTCACAGATGGAATGCGTATCAGTAAATGTTTTTATTGCCGTGCCTTTGAGATGGAACAGCAAAACTCGCACTAAATATGCATTAGGTCATCGGTCAAATTTTGTGGTATGAGGTGTGACCTTGACCTATTTTTCAAGGTCACTAAGCACTTATGTAAAGAACACTAAATTTGATATGTGGATAAAGAATAAGTGGAAGGATACCAAATGTACCACAAATGTGTGATCATGTAGAAATTTGAAGTTGTATATGGATGACTTTGACTAATTTCTCAGGGTCATGGAAGGAATGCATTTCAGGAAATTAATTTGTGGTAATGGTCATCAGATTATGTCAACAGACCATTCTGCCCATGAGTCTCTTGTTTTCATCATTTTTTTTTTCATTAATTACAGTTCATATAGAGTGAAGGGGATAAATGGAGTAGTATATTTTTATAATGGTAAGAAAATCATGAACATGGCCTCCCAAAATGCAGTGCATGTTGGTAAGATTTTTTGCAACTTTTCAAGTGCTATGTGGGGGGAGTTGTCAGAAAATTTAGCTGTTAAAAATTTGTGGAAATATAGACCTGTCAGGGGAGCCATCCATATTGACTGCTTGCAAAGTCTCTTGGGTAGGTGAGCGATCAACAGCTCTCCTGGAGTGTTTTAGGTGTGTGTGGTCATTAAGAGAAGTGATTCACTCCCATCTTGTTGCAAAATATTATCATTATTGAAAACCAAGGCAGATTTTATGCAAGAAGTAGTAAACAGATCAGCATTGTGTCAAGTGGCTATTTCCATCTTCCACATTCTGGAATTTCTGCGACATGTGTTTCTCAACCTGTGGCGTGTTTATGGGATTGCCCTTTTTGTGCTGCTGAATTTATTCAAAGTTATATCATGAGTGAACATCTCAACTTATTGATTAACTTTCCGAAGAGCCCCTTTGGTGCTGAAACACGCCAAACTGTCATTCCAATAAATAACTGAAAATAGCACAATTTTCAGGCGGTTTGCTAGTGGTGAGGAACTGGTCTGGTGTAAATACAACATCTGAACTTGGCTAGAGTGTTATTGCTGATTTTATCAAGTTTTTATTAGCAATCATAAATCTTGCACAAGCTTGTGATTTTGGAGTCCATGCTGATGGAAATGCATCCAAATACTTATTACAAGAAAAAGTATAATGTTCTGAAGACTGAGCCATGGCACATGTCACATGGAGGTGTCAGTTGATAAGCAGTCTGTCACCTAACAATATCAAATCTACCATAACGTCTCAGCAAGGCCAGGAGGCCAGTGAAACATGAGTATAGTGCTACTGTTGTAGCAGCTATGTGACACTGCCAAGGTAACAGGGGTCATCAACAGGAACCCCAGCTGTATAGTACATCTATGACAGGTTACCTGTGAAGCACTACATGCTCTCCTGTAGGTCCAGAGGGACCAAGAAATGGATTAATTTGTAATCAGGATGCAAAAAGCAAGTCAAGGTCATGTAAGTGTCAAATTTTGATAGAAACTGCTAAGGTTTGATTGTTCCTGCATGTGGCCTATTACATATCAGGGCAATCTGCATCTTAGATTGCAGCATGTCTGTGTGATTATGTAACCAATAGTAACAAAAACTGAGCACCATATTAAGAATTCTGTACATTGAAAAAAAGAGGATTTTTAAGATTTAAAGAGCTGATGACAGGTGAGATAAATGACATTACAGAGTTGATAAAAATAGAACTGGAAGTCAAATACTAATGGAAACTTGTGTCCAGATTACATGTGCCACCCCCCAACAGAGAGAAAAGTGTAGAAAGCCCCCAACAGAGAGCAAACTGAAAATGCCCTAATGAACAGGGACCTGTACAAACACCACTGGAAACTAGTATTTATTCACTGCAGAGAAGGACCTTAGTCCATAAAGATTGAAATACTCAGATATAAAATGGCTTTTGCTTGTGAAAAGAAGAAAATGTGATGCAGCTGCAGTATGGAGAGACTACTCCTGTGATATGCCACAGGTAACAAAGCACATGTCAGGGTACATGTACCTTGGTAAGTCAGGGCTCACCAGGCTTCTTTCTGCTCTGGTCTTCAGGGCAGGGCATTTTGATATCACTAGTCCTTTATTATGATTCACTTGTCCATGCATTCAAATCACAAAAACAAAATTTTTTGTTTGTCCTCAGAGCAATTGAAAGTTTTGCTTACCCTTATTGGGATATCTTTTGTCCTGGGTAAGGGGACATACACGTTGGTGATCCCTTTAAAGTGTTTTTAGTTAAAGTGTGTGTGTCAACACACACTTTTCTGTTTTTCATGAAATTCTTTCTTTCTTTCTTTCTTTCTTTCTTTCTTTCTTTCTTTCCTTCTTTCCTTCCTTCCTTCCTTCCTTCCTTCCTTCCTTCCTTCCTTCCTTCCTTCCTTCCTTCCTTCCTTCCTTCCTTCCTTCCTTCCTTCCTTCCTTCCTTCCTTCCTTCCTTCCTTCCTTCCTTCCTTCCTTCCTTCCTTCCTTCCTTCCTTCCTTCCTTTCTTTCTTTCTTTCTTTCTTTCTTTCTTTACCAGCAAATTTGTCAGACACTTTTCTCGGACACTTTATACATAGAAACTCTAAACTTGGCATGGTTGTACCTCCATACAAGGAGTTTGAATGTTTTATACAGAGGAATGAACATGTTTAAAATTATGCAAATTAGGGGCATTTGAAATTTTAAATCTTGAATATCTTCAAAAGTATAAGAGATAGAGATGTCATTTCAACTTCTACTAGGGGGTTGTTGACCATTGCACATGTAATGAATCTAAAATAAAAGTTATAGCAATTTAAATTATGCTAAATAGCACCATTAGAAATTTTAAAATCATGAATAACTTCAAAGCTATAATAGATAGAGATGCCATTCCAACTTCTACTCCTGTGTTATGGAATAGTTGTACATTGCTATACCAATATGCTTTGAAGACACACACACTGATTTGCTATGCAGCAAATCATCTTTCCTAGTTTGATTTGTTTTTGTGTGTTCCAGTATGGACTCAGCAGGGACCCACAGCACCACGGGAGAGACTGTTACCCTGTCTAACTTCTTCTGTCATGGAGAAAACCTATTCATGCAGGTAGAAACTACGGCACCACCACCTAAAAGGAAGTCACGTAGGAAACGGCATATGAGGTAGGGTCCTAACTGTGACTTTACAACAGACACAAAAATGAATGTACACAGACCTTGACAAGTTGGCACTGAACTGTCAGCAGTGGGTACCCTGTCTAGTTTGAAGCAGAATCTGCTTCATCTGTGTTCTTAAATTTTGAATGAAACTCTGAGGAAAGACCCACTTGAATGGCATGGCTGAAGTCTAAAGTATTTGTTGGTGCACTCCTGGCACTGAGCACCCAATGTGCCCTAAGGAAACCAGATACTTGCTATGCCTGTACAAAAGCTTATAATTTGCACAGTACTTGTACATGTTCATCTGTGAAATTGGACTCAGAGAACGGTATATTTGCTCAGTTGTTTGTCCTGCAAACCCATATGTCCTGTTATTCTTCCATATCATCAATGCCAAAAATCAAGTGGTCAAGACCCACATTCTCCCTGTATTTTCCTGTCAATGCCTATTTTTGATATACAAATACAGAAAGTTTAAGAATTTTATTTTCACCATTGCATGTCAACAGGTAATTTTGAAGACCATTTGCATTTAAAATTCATGATCTTCTGAGGAAAAGTTACATAGCGTTTTGGAGCTTGAAACAGGCAGTTGTGTATCTCTGATTGAAGCTCCTTATTTTCATGTAAAATTTAATCAATTTAAGGCAACCCACGATAAATTAAAGAAAATAAAAATGTGAAAATTGTAATTAAATCATCTTTAAGACTGTATGCATTAGTTCTTGCTTGTAAATGTCCTTCCCTGTAGAATAGATATACAACTAATATGTCTAGCATATATTTGGAACAAAGCATTTTCATGAAGGAGTATAAAGTTTACATGTGGTACAATCTTCCATTCTATATCTATGTATGGTAGACTGAGGTATTCTGAGCATAGCTATCCACACAATTAAAAAAAATACTGCTGTCTTTGTGTGCCTGGTTGGACAAATTGCGACATTCCTCTATTGGGCCTATGAAGGAAAATAGACTCACTAATCACATTACATTCTGTAACTAGCTTGCTGCAAACTGAAAAGGAAAGCCTGCTCAGGACAGGCATGCACTGATTACCTAGCTTATGTATAAAAGCATGAATAGTTCGTATGAACCCATGCTGTAATAGACAAAGTGCTGACACATATTGAATTCTTGAATGTACACTGAATCAGAGCTTTCACCTTATAGCTCTGTAGACACCCAGCAAGCTTATGTTAGAGTTAGTAGTTACTATTCCTGTGGTTGTCATGGAAAAACTAGATTGAATGACATATACAGTTATAAATATTACTCTATACATAGAAATGCATTTACAAATATAAATGTATGTGATGTAAACAGGTGAAATTCAGATTTAGGGGATCACATTTTTATGAGTATTTAACAGTCACATTTCAATTTGGATCATTAATATTAATTTAATTTGCTATGGAAAATTCTAAAGAAGGTAATTATTTCTCATGTGCCATTTTCATTGAGTGAATTCTGGTAGAAATTATCTCATTTCTGTTAGTTTCACCTTTAAACATACTTATTGATCTGTATTATTTGTTTATATGAATGAAGTGTGCATGAAAATTCTATTCTTGCTGTTATCATTGTGGACATATCAAAGTCAAATCTGGTTAATATAGTCAGATTTTGTTTCAGTGGTATCCTGTGGGTGATGGATATCCTGATTGCTGTATTGTGGTGACTAGTGTGTGCAAAACCATATCAGCTTAGTGTCCTGTTTCCCCTACAGGAGGCGTATAGGTGTCAATATGCTAGAGGTGCCAGAAGGACAGATGCGGATGTCTGCATCCAGCCATGATGGTGGGGATGAGTATTCTTCAGAAGCCTCAGAACTCGACACATTTGGCACAGTGAGTATTGACATGGCACCAGCAGTGCCCTTTGAGAACCTCGGCAAGACATAACTGGGGGATACCAAGCATTTGACAGGCCCTGTTAATTTGTGCTGTAAAATATTGGTAAAATGGTGATTTGGGTGGATTATGCCTTTGACACAGAGATAATGCAACATTTCACCTGCCCACGTTGTGGAACAAAGCAGAAATTTTTTTTGCAAATATTGTTTGGAATAATCGCATCGTCTGCTTACTTGAGTGTGAGGAACTTCAATAATGAAAATGTAACAATTTTGCAAGAACTTCCAATTTGAAAAACTGAAAACAGTGGTACACATTTTTGTTTAAATTTTGTGCCCACTGCTATAACATTTGATATTCACATTGCTGAAAAATAGTTTTGCAATTTATCTTTACTAAAATAAAAACTTGGCCTTATCAGCTAACAGGGTATTGTCATTGTGTTTGTGTGTGCATGTGTCTGTCCGTCGTGTCTGTTCACCCATTTGCGGATGCAATAACTTAAGAACAAATTGAGTTACTATCATAAATCTTGTACAGTAGAAGTTTCTTATTGGAAGCTTGGCTGAGTGTGACATTCAGCAGCTTTGACTTATTTTCAAGGTCACCAGGGGCATCATGTTTTTACTGTTACAGAAGCAATAATTTTTTTTAACAAATTGAACTGTTATCAGGGGACTTGTAGAAAAGCATTTCATTGAAAGCTTGGCTGAATTCGACATTCAATGAACTTGACTTTTTTCAAGATCACCAGGGGTTCTCATATTTTGACCCTGGCTGCGGTGGTGTTAAGGTCATACAGACCATTATATTTTCTTACTTTATAGTATATGTGGTCATAACGGTACTAAATCTATTGTTTAAGAAAAGTGTTTCCTCTTGTGGCATTTATTTGGTCTTACAAACACATTTTGCATCATGAGTCTTCACCTCATAACAAAACTATTTACACTTTCAATTATAAGGATCAGACTAAGAAATTGAATAGAGTACAGGATGTATTTTGCCTTATGAGCCTCTTTCTCCTCCTGTTGTAGGCTACTTGATGACATCGATAAGTTGCAGCAGTGAGCTGCATTAGCTGCCTGTAACAAAATGGCAGCAGTGAGCTGCATTAGCTGCCTGTAACAAAATGGCAGCAGTGAGCTGCAGTAGCTGTCTGTAACAAAATGGCAGCAGTGAGCTGCACTAGCTGCCTGTGACAGCAGTAAGGTGCATGCCTGTTGGCAGCTGCCAGTGACAAAACAGGAGGAGCGAGTTGCATATTTGCATGTCTGTTGTTAGTTGCTAGTGACACAATGGCAGCAGTGAGCTGCATTGCATATCCATTACCAGCGACAAGATGGAAACTTAAGCCTACAGTTCATAGTTGATTACATATGCTCAAAACTGGATGTATGCATGTATAGGATTTTTTTTTCTCTTTCCTTTTTTTGTATGTGTAATAGTGAATAATGTCACCTGGTTTGTAATCAGGGTCTTATAGGCTCATACGACATGTGGTCAGAGGGGTATCGTGGTTGTGAATTTTGGTTATAATCTCTGTGTGCCATAACTCATTCCAGATTGGGAACATTTATTTTCCTATATAGGTGGCATTACTATGAATTTGTCAATTCAAATGCCTCAGAATTGTCTGTTCAAATTTTAGTATGGAAAGAGTTTTCATTGAAACAGAGCCTCCAAGCTAGCCTATGGTAAAAGTGGGAGATCTCCCTGTAGCAGGTACTGAAAAGTACTGAAGAGTGGGAGGGCGAGCGCCAAAGCCAAGGGCGAAGCATAGCTAGGGGGGTCTAGGGGCATGCTCCCCCGGGGAAAAATTGGAATTTTCACCTTACTGCATTTTTAACCATTTCAGTCACTATCAGAGACACTTTCAGTCAATAACACTTAATTACTTAACTGCTCTAACAGCTAACAAAAGTAAGCCACACATATGTGTATTTAAGGTCATCACCCTTTATCATATGAGCAAATTGTCTGCCAGAGTACAAATTACCATGATTGTTGTAAAATCAGTAAGTAGAAAGGCACAGCAAAAACATTGCTGTACATAACACATATCACAAAATGAGGATAAAGATGTGTAGTTTCCAGGTGTATATAGTACAACAACATGGGAAAACAGTTAAACTTTACAGCCACTGATGAAATAATGCTACTTTTTATGCCCCCCTTGGAAGAAGGTGGGGCATATAGCGTTGCACATGTCGGTTGGTAGGTCTGTAGGTCTGTAGACTGTGGTTTCCGCACAATAACTCAAGAAGGTTTTTAGCTAGGACTTTGATACTGTACAGGTGTATCATTCTAGTCAAAAGCTAGGCAAAGTTTGAAGATGGGTGACCTTGACATAGTTTCCAAGGTCACAGTGGTACCTGAGTCAACTTTGGTTTCCGCACAATAACTGAAGAGGTTTTAAAGCTAGGACTTTTATATTGCACAGGATTATGGTCCATATTTAGGGCTAGGCAAAGTTGGAAGATGGGTGACCTTGACCTCATTTTAAAGGTCACAGAGCCACTTTACTGAATATGGTTTCATGCTTTCTGCATGATAACTTATACCTTGGAGCTAGAACTTTTATATTGCAGAGCTTTATGGTTCTCTGTAAGGGCTAAGTTGAGTGTGAAGATGGATGACCTTGACCCATTTTGAGGGTCACAGAGAGATTGTAGAATTTTCTGTGGTTTCTGCACAATAACTCAAGAAGTTTTTGAGCTAGGACTTTGATACTGTACAGGTGCATCATTCTAGTCAAAAGCTAAGCAAAGTTTAAAGATGGGTGACCTTGACCTAGTTTCCAAGGTCACAGTGGTACCTGAGTCAACTTTGGTTTCCACACAATAACTGAAGAGGTTTTTAAGCTAGGACTTTTATATTGCACAGGATTATAGTCCATATTTGGGGTTAGGCGAAGTTTGAAGATGGGTGACTTTGACCTCATTTTAAAGGTCACAGAGCCACTTTACTGAATATGGTTTCATGCTTTCTGCATGATAACTTATACCTTGGAGCTAGAACTTTTATATTGCAGAGCTTTATGGTTCTCTGTAAGGGCTAAGTTGAGTGTGAAGATGGGTGACCTTGACCCATTTTGAGGGTCACAGAGAGATTGTAGAATTTTCTGTGGTTTCTGCACAATAACTCAAGAAGTTTTTGAGCTAGGACTTTGATACTGTACAGGTGCATCATTCTAGTCAAAAGCTAAGCAAAGTTTAAAGATGGGTGACCTTGACCTAGTTTCCAAGGTCACAGTGGTACCGGAGTCAACTTTGGTTTCAGCACAATAACTGAAGAGTTTTTAAGCTAGGACTTTCAGGGTTAGGCGAAGTGTGAAGATGGGTGACTTTGACCTCATTTTAAAGGTCACAGAGCCACTTTACTGATTATGGTTTCATGCTTTCTGCATGATAACTTATACCTTGGAGCTAGAACTTTTATATTGCAGAGCTTTATGGTTCTCTGTAAGGGCTAGGTTGAGTGTGAAGATGGGTGACCTTGACCTATTTTCTGGGTCACAGAGAGATTGTAGAATTTTCTGTGGTTTCTGCACAATAACTCAAGAAGTTTTTGAGCTAGGACTTTGATACTGTACAGGTGTATCATTCTAGTCAAAAGCTAGGCCAAGTTTAAAAATGGGTGACCTTGACCTAGTTTCCAAGGTCACGTTGGTACCGGAGTCAACTTTGGTTTCTGCACAATAACTGAAGAGGTTTTTTAAGCTAGGACTTTTATATTGCACAGGATTATAGTCCATATTTGGGGTTAGGCGAAGTTTGAAGGTGGGTGACCTTGACCTCATTTTAAAGGTCACAGAGCCACTTTACTGAATATGGTTTCATGCTTTCTGCATGATAACTTATACCTTGGAGCTAGAACTTTTATATTGCAGAGCTTTATGGTTCTCCGTAAGGGCTAGGTTGAGTGTGAAGATGGGTGACCTTGACCCAGTTTTCAGGGTCACAGAGAGATTGTAGAATTCCTGTGGTTTCTGCACAATAACTCAAGAAGTTTTTAAGTTAGGACTGCGATACTATACAGGTCTATAGTTCTTGTTAAGGGCTAGAAGAAGTAAAGTTTGGTGACCTTGATTCAATTTCCAAGGTCATGTTGGTACCTGAGTTAATTTTGGTTTCCACATGATAACTGAAGAGGTTTTTAAACTTGGACTTTTATATTGCACTGGATAATTGTCGGTATTCGGGGCTAGGTCAAGTTTGAAGATGGGTGACCTTGACCTAATTTCAAAGGTCACAGAGCCATTTGGTTGAATACTGTTTCTGCATGATAACTTGCATTTTAGAAGCAGCACTTTTATATTGCACAGCTTTATGGTTACCTATAAGGGCTAGTTTGAGTTTTTAGATGGGTGACCTTGACCCAGTTTGAGGGTCACACACAGACAGTAGACTTCCTGTGGTTTTTGCACAACTGAAGAAGGTCAAGTGAAAATGAGTGACCTTGCCCTAATTTCCAAAGTCGTAAAGCCACTTTGCTGAATATGGTTTCTAAATGATGACTAATTTTTCGGCTATAACTTGTATATTGTCCAGGCTTTTAGTCGTTTTTTAAGGGCTGGGTTAAAGTTTAAAGATATGTGACATTGATGTATGATCAACCTCCACTAATTTTGTAAGGTCGTGAGTGCTGCATCTACCACTATCAATAGGGTAGCGAGGGCAAGGGTAATGAGGGCAGGGGGCATCTATGTTTTATAAACATATCTTGTTTGAAAATTTTTTTTACAAAAAACGGGAGACTTTGTAAAGAGTAAGAAAAAGCGGAAGATCTCCCGCTGAGGTGAGAAACTTGGGAGGCTCTGTTGAAATACCAACCTGCCAAGTCCAGTATCTGAGGTTTTTAACTTTGCTTGGCAAATTATGTCACAGCTGCCACAACAGCAACAAGGGCTGTTACTACCAGAGTGTGACGGGAGTTAAGGGCCTGCTATACTTTACGACTTTCATGTGTAAATTTTTGAATTTCTGTCTATGATTACCATCTAATACCATAAAAAGTATATATTTTCTGAAAGAAAAATATGTCAAGTTTGATTCCGGTACGGAATGTAAAATTTTAGTGTCACTATTGATGTAATTAAATTCTAATTAAAATTCTTAAATTTTGAATGAGATTTAAAACAACAGTTTAGAAAATCAAAATCAGATTTAGTTTATAGTGTCAAGTGAAAGAGCACATAATGATCTCCAAAACCATATTTTAAATTTTGGAAAAAGGGCCTAGTTCTTATTTTGTGGCTGGTTAAATTTTTTATTTAAAAAAAGTTAATCTTAACTTAAATTGAAACTTCCTGTAAATTTTGAACTAAAAGCCTTGTCCGAAATTTAAAATAGGGTTCTGGCTGCTAGCAGTGTACTGTTTCATTTCCCATAAGATTATGATGTTTCCCATTTTTGGTGTTTGCGCTATTTTTTTCTGCAAAAACAGGTAAAATTAAAGGTTTTTTGATTCAGGAATTTGAAATTCAGTTTCTTAACACTTACAGAGATGTCACTATTTTAATAGCTTAATCTAAATGTATAATTTCAGAATATATAGTTTATATTATCTCATATGTGAAGTCTAATGTGTAAAAGGACATGTTTGGAGCAAAGTCGTATTTTCTGTGTAAAGTGCTGTAAAAGTTTACCATGCCCTTGAGATTGTGAAGACTGCTTCCTTCAGAACTAGGAATGTTCATACATGAATAAAACGTATTTTGTAGGGAATGTCATATGCAACTCTCTTTCCAGTCAAAATGTATAGGAAAAATCACTGGCCTGGAATGACTTCATAAATCATGAACAGTGCAACAAAATCTTAGGTATGCATGATAACTGAGGTGTATATTGGAATTCTGGTGGCCTCAGTTTAGTAACAGGGTGTTTTTTATGATTGCATAACAGAAGCCTCCTCTTGTAGCAGATGGCATGAGGACTGAGCATTCAGTTGAAGCCTGCAGCAGCATCCCACTAGGAGGCCCGCAGGATGTGGTATCTCTTCTACTCTACATGTATTGATATGTGGTGTCGACTGCCTGGTCTGTCATGGGCATTTAGAGAGCACGTCATCAGTGTTCCATTGGAGATTTGGCTTTCAAAATGCATGAAAAAAAGACAAAATGATGAACATTCATCTGCCCACCTGCCAGTCGATTGGCATATTAAAATGCGTGGTTGACTTGCACTGTGTTAACTTTTACACAATGTTGTGTTAATCATGACACAACACTGTGTTGACCATTAAACAAGATTGTGTTAACTTTAACACAACACTGTGTTAGCCATAACACAACACCCATGATGCATTCCTTGTTTACTTAATTTTTGGTGTTACTGAATCCAGTAGCATGTGTCTGACATTACCAGTTTCTTCACTGACTGTGACCAGGGAACAAACTTTGCCATTTAAACTTGTGCTGGCTGTGCAGAGTCAGTATATGTAGTGAATGTTATGACTTTTCCATCTTTTCTGTCAGTTATAATCTATCTTTTTCATCATCTGCTTGTAAAATAAAAAGGTCATGTAGTGAATTCCAATGTGGACTTAATTTCTTTCCTATAGGATTCAGTCTTGTTTTATTTCAAAGGGTTGCAGTTGTCAGTTTGAATTTGTTACCAAAGTTTGGGGCTAATTTTTCTGGACCCACAGTTGATAGCTCCTGAATTCTAAATGACAGACCTTTTAATCACAGTACATGTACAGCAGGTTAGACAATGGCAGGGACTGTTCTGGCCCTTTGCCAGTTAGCCAAAATGCCAATGTTTGTTGCATTTGGCTTATTGGAATGATGGCCATGGGTGGACTTCTCAAATGTCTGCCTTAGTTTCCAATTTGGCTCATGATTTTATATCTGGCTCAGTATCTGCAAGAGTGTACTGTAAGCCTTTATGCAATACATGTACATGTAGTTGATAATGAGTGACACATTAACTATTTCAGTGCCAATCACGTCTAAAGTTGATCTACTAAAGCCAAACTAGTCTGAATTATCATTAGGATCTCAGATTTGTATTCCTTGCAAAAAGACCTTTCATTCAAGTACCAGCATGCCTATAGTTCAAGAGAAAATATCCCAGTTCAGCAGCTTTTTTCAGCATGCATTGGGTTTAATGTGCAGAATGCACGCTGAAAAAAGCTGTTGACTCAGTGCAAAATTTGGCACTTAAAGAGTTAACTGTGTTTGGACTGACTGCTGACAGGCATAGCATGGAGTCTTTCTGGCCTGACTGATTAATGAGTGATTCTTGTAGCTTTTTGGTTGACTGTTGATGCTGACACATTGTAATCATTGTCAAGCTGACCTGTAACTCATTGACCCTATGTTTACTTCAACAGATTACAAGTCACACATTAACTTATTTTTGTGTTCACTAACTGCTGATTAATTGGGACTAATTATGTTTTTAATCATCAAAAATTAAAGATCGGGATGGGAGTCAAAGTGAGGCAGCTGAAGGTGTAAGATGCTTGCTTTGACTGCTCTCCTAGCCTTAAGTTTGAGACTGCTATAAACAAACGTAAGTAAACCCTATACAGTCATAGAATAAAGGAATCACAATGGGACACTCCATTTGAGGCCTGCTTACTGCTGACAGGTATGACCTTTGAGGCATTATCAATTTCTAGCCACAGATGGTGCTGTATCATTTAGGCAGGTTGCTGCCTTGTAAACAAAATGCTCTTGTCAAACCCAGTTATGTCAGGTGGACTTCAATATGTTAACCCTTTCAGTGCCAAATTTTGGACTGAGTCAACAGCTTTTCTCGGCACGCATTGGGCCCATTGCGCCCAATGCGCACCGAGAAAAGCTGTTGACCGTGGGTAATTCTCTGAAACTAGGCATACTGGTACGTGAATGAAAGGTCTTTTTAAGAGGAATACGAATCTGGGATCCAAATGATAATTCAGACTAGTTTGACTAAGTAGATTGATTTAAGGTGTGATTGGTACTGAAAGAGTTAAAGTTTTATTTGTAAAGTTGTACAATTCATAATTCTATACATTTCTGTGGAGCAGAACATCACCTTTTCATTGTTGCCTCCACACTTATACTGGTCTGAGCAGCCAATAACTTTGATGCTGATGTGAGTGTCCTGATTGAGATTAGCTGAGATATTACCTTTAGCCTTTGAGGATTAAATGACTGTACATTAGCCCACTGGTGAGGTACTCCAAGTCACACTTAATCTTTTGCTGACTGCCTATGACAAAGGTAATGCATAGCAGACTGCTGACGACAATAATGGACATGTCTGAAAAGTGAGGCTCCTGCTGCCTTAGGAAGCTCCTGGATCATGACTTGTCAGGCAATGCAGAATCACTGACTTGAGGCCAGTTGTATTAGTACTGAAATGAAAGCTCTTTTTATGAAGAATGAGAATAAGCAATGTCCATCTTAGATCAAGATAAATATGCAGGAACATCATGGATTTGCATGAAGTGAATTTTTAAGTATGCTCTATACGCAGTTGTTTTGGGTACAGTAATAAAAAATTGAGTGATCAATAATTGGACACTGTGTGTGACAGACTAGGCATGACAAGTAGCCATAGAATAGATTAACTGCTCAGCATTACCCCTTGCAATGTTGCTTTGATCCCTTTCCATCCCCTTCCTTGCTCAGCTGTGTATGTTGTGTTTCATAGTGAGATGTAGACCAGGTGTGTAGTATTTTAACTGCTCCCAGCAGCATACTCAATCCCATACTTGTCAAGATTCCACCTTTTGGCCGGAATTTCTCACTGTTTTTGTTGAATGTTTAGACTTTTTCAACAGGAGGGTAATCTCTTCATGAAAATGCATTGAATTTTAAAAAATTCTATGATAAATATAAAATCTTCATCCTGGGAGTAAAACTATCTTTGTATATTTTATTTGGTGAGAGGATGTTGACATGCATGCTGTCGAGACGTGCTGTGTTCAGGGTCATGCTGTGGGCCATTCTGATGGTCAATGTGCCATGTCCCATGGTTATAGTCCAGGCCTGAGATGTTTGTGAAGGTGTCATGGTCCTTACTGAGACCCATTTTGACATTCTAGGCCTATGCCATGGTCAGAGACAAGGCTTATAAATGGTGACAGTGAAGGTACACGTAGTAAGATATCATGTGGTGTTCTCTGTTGACAGATTACATGTGATATCTGGGCCACTGGCTGATGCGTTGATCCAACCATTAGCCATTGTTACGGACACACACAAAAAAAGCACAACACCACAATATAACAATAGGTCACTACTGATTGTTACATTAGGGTATAAATACAGGTGTTTGTGTCCGTTACAACCCAGTCTCTGAAGAGTCTGTTTAAGGACGAAACTGGTGAGACTGTCAAGTGCTTCCACACTCAGTATACAGGCCTCAAGATATATACACCATAACTCTTTATTTGGAAACTGGCACATTCCCCTCCATGCCACTTGCCGAGTTTTCCTTGTATATGATAAGGCCTGTGATGGCACTACATGCTTACAGTGTGGGTAGATGTATGTGCTGTGGTCACAATCCAGGCATGTGGTTACAGTCCAGGCAGAGTATTGGTAGCCCAGGCCTGTCATAAGAATGGTGGACTTCAGACCTATCACCTCTTTCAGTTATCATTCATTTATGATTTATAATTTCCCTTTTTGTCAGTAGAATTTTGCATGTTGTTCTGTGTGTGTATTGTCAGTGGCAGCTTTGAAGTCATAGGATGCTGAGGATGTTGAAAACAGCTGAGTTTGGACAGTCTTCTCAAACCTCTGTCTCACTGAAGGGTTTAGACTGCTGATATTTTCTTCACATGTATAGGTTGCAGTGATAATCATTCCCTTCAGGCAGATTTATAGAAACAAGCAAAAATATCACATCACCTTATTAAGGCTTAGCTTGGAACTATATATGGATGACCTGGACTGAAGTTTCTAGGTCACATCAATTCTTAATTTTTTTTTTTTTTTTGGGTGCAAATGTAGCTCCTAGCTGAGTCAAGGGCTGTGTATTTGATTAAGGACTGAAATTCGGCTTGATTGTGCAGCTGTGCATGACTTGATTAGGATTGTGTATTGGTGACAGACTGTAGTGATCACAGGCCAGTTGTATGCATGTACAGATAAAAATTTTAAGTGGGTTCTGTGATGGCTGATATTGCATGCGATAAGGATTGCATGTTCCAGTCTTGTGTGGGACATTCTTGTGTGTTTGCATCCTATGCAATCCCAGAACATGACGTGAGTAGGTGTAAAATGAGTCATTGTGACTGGTCATTTCCAGCTTCACAAGTTATAACTCTCAAAGAGACTGTCATTTGATAAAGGTAATAAAGGTGTGAAAGATTTGTACAAACATGGACCTTGGATGCATGATGCCATCATTTTGTTACAGATCCCAGCCTGGATCAAACAGGAGCTTGCCAACTCAGAGAGTTACGCCAATGACGGACATGAACCAGATGACACCAGCGAGCCATCTGATGAGGAGAGTGGAATGGTGCCTGATGCATCCATGTCCAGCATCCGTATCAATAAAGATCTGAAACAAGGTGTGTGTACAAGTCATTCATATTGATATATCAGTGCAGTCTAGGCTGGTATTTTGCAAAGGGTCATGGGAAAGAGTAGAAGCACATAGTTGTGAGGTCTCATGCAAGATATGGGTTTTTAAGCTTGACATAAATTTTACATTTTAATCAAAGGAGTACATGCAAGAGCCAATCATTGGGAAATGACAAGTCAGTCTGATGCCATGCATACATTAAAGTGGTCACATCCACAGGCCAGCTTAAAAAAAAAAAGAAAATTTTCAGTGCCTTCAGTCTTGGGATTATACATGAAGCATCTCCCTATGTTGGTTTCAGATGAATCTTTGAGGTCAATTTTCTGTACTGGTATCCTTGAAAATGTTGAAGGTAACAACAGCAAGTGGTTTGTGGGTGTGTTTGTGGGTGTGTTTGTGGGTGTGTTTGTGGGTGTGTTTTGCATCGTTTGTGCACCTCAGGTCTCAACCTGTGTCAGCCACATTTCACATCTTAATTTGACCAGCCTGACTCACTCACATGAAGACTTAGTTGGCCACATTTAATTTTTTTTATTTGGCTAGCTTGAGTCAGCAACATATCATACATTTATTTGAATAGCCTGACTCTGCTACATTTTATATTTTCATTTGGTTGGCCTGATTGAGCAATATTTCATCTTTTCATTTATATAGACTGATTGAGCCACATTTCATATTTTCATTTGGCCTCACTTGGTCATGTTTCATATTTTCATTTGGCTAGCCTCAATTGGCCATGTTTCATAAATTTCATGTGGCTAGCCTCACTTGGCCATGTTTCATATTTTCATTTGGCTAGCCTTACTTAGCCATATTTCATAGGTACATTTGATTAGCATGATTGAGCCATATTTCATACTTTCATTTTGCTGGCCAGATTGGGCTATATTTCAAATTTTATTTACCAACACAGATTGAGTTTAAAGTTGAAGTCTGGTAAGGTCTGTAGGTTTGCCTCCACATTACCTGTTCAAAATCATACAGTGATCCAGGTGAAATTAGTATAATTCTTTAATGAGGACTTCTAATATTTTTAGTGCCTCAAATCAAGAACAGTCAAGTGTGGAGGTCCAAGTGGTATCTGATGTGTTATAACTTATGAGTCACACACCATATACCATGTGATTTCTTGGGCCAGTAGTCTCACACCTTGATCATTATGAAGGTCTCTGAAAGTTTTAGATGCTCACAAACTCTGAGGGCTCTGTAATATCTGACCTTGCTCCTGAGTGTAAAAGAGTAAGGTCTGGTGACCCCTGTACAGATTTCAGATCATTGAAATAATGTAAAATATGTACAATTTGAAATAATGTAAAATATTAATCAAAGCACCGGGAGTGGCAGTGAGTGAAGGAATAGCACAGTGTCATTACATGTATACAAACACCACTGCAGGCAGCACAGTTGTGTGATTTATACTGGAATTATAACTATAGCCTTTTTTTTTGGGTGTTGTGAATGTTTTTTTTTTCTTTCACCAAGATTGTTCACATTCCATACAATATTTGCTAATTTTTACCCCATCATTTAAATTTTACTTCAAGACATTTATAGAATATTTAGTGAGAGCTGGTCATGGACTGGGCCTGACTGTTATTCGGCTGTTAATTAAGGATGGAGACCTGGTTTACTCTAGTCTCCTTTCAGTCTGTATATGCATTATATCTAGTGCTGTCTGACAAGTCTTTGAGCAGGTTGACTGAGATAGCGATGGTCAGCTGGAAAAATCACTGATTCATTGCATTTTGACTGGGATAATTTACCTGTCAAAAGGTGTAACAAAAGAGTCTTGCTTCTTGTTTTGGCAAATCAAAGTTTGTAGTTTTGCAAGCACCTCAGGACACCATTTATGTTGGGATTTCCCACAATATAATGCACACACAAGAGCTTCTGTTTATTTGTAAGAGCATCCGATTATTTGTCCCAATATGAGAATTTTCAATTCCTTAGTTTTCATAAGTAATGAACAATGATGTAATTATACAAAGTCAGCACTCCATATGTATTTGAAGATTAATCTGTTGTTTGTTGTCCTGAATAGGTGCTAAAGTCAGAAAAAGCCACCAGGGGGCAGCAGGCAGCAAGGGTGCAGAGGATGAGCACTCAGACAAAGTGAGAAAGCAAATTCTTTACTTGAAACAAGTGGTCATAGTACATGCACATGTATTTTTAGTTATTAAATGATTTTAAACTAAGTGGTCATTACACATGTATTTTTATTAAATGATTTTAAACATAATCCTACTTTCCTTCTCTTTCATCTGCTAGAAGTTCTTTTTATGATTTGCAGTTAGAACTTATGTCTAGCTGTGTGTAAGATAGAGAATACCAGCTATGATAGTCCTGACTGTTACTTTTGGGGCAAGCATAGCTTAACTTCCTGGCGTTACATAACCAGCATGAAAGACAATATAAGTGTCATAATAATGTGGAATTTGAGCATGATGAAGTATCTTTATGATGTTAAAATGTGGACAAGTTCCTATATCATTTTAGATCTTTCAATAATGTGCACACATTTAAAGTTTGTAAAGATGCTGTGGAGGTTGGACTGGAAGAGAGACAGGTCAGTGTATAAAGAGTTAAGTCCGGAACTGTTGTTTAAGGTGGGATCTAAGGATGGGAAGAAAGCAAACACCAAGTTATCCTCAGCAGAGAGTGGGGTGGACTTCCCATCGGTGGACCCAATGTCCAGTACCAGCAGTTCCAGTGAAGCCATTGCATCGGGGCTTGTGTAAGTAAAACCCATTGTAAAGAAAATTATTGATATGGATAATCTTATAGTTTTAAAGAACACATGTCTCCATTGTTAATGATTGAGTAATGTTCATAGTGTCAGGAAAGTGATCAAGGCACCCTGGGAAGAAAGCTTGGTAGTCCCTGAGAACATGCATGCAGGTCACTGATCAGTGATACTTGTAGAATGTCTCTGAATCAATATAAAGCTTCATGGAGAATGCTAGATTAAATATGGTGGCTTTTAATCATGCCCCCCCCCCCCACTCCGATGGAGGAGGGGGCATATAGCGATTACTTTGTTGGTGTGAGTGTGAGTGTGTGTCCAGACTGACAGTTTTCATGCAATAACTTGAAAAGTTTTTTGCTCAGTTCTTTCATATTGCACATGCTTATAGTCCTGAATAAGGTCTCAGACTATTTGAAGATGGGTTACCTTGACCTACTTCCCAAGGCCACAAAGCCATTTTAGTGAATTTGGTTTTCTCGTGATAACTTAGAAGGTTTTTGACATATGCCTGTCAAATTGCAGGTGATTACATTCCTACTACTTGTACACAAGGTCACAGATGAGTGTGAAGATTGGTGACCTTGACCCAGTTCCCAAGGTCACGGAGCCACTTTAGTGAATTTGATTTTCACATGATAACTTGAAAAGTTTTTTTTTTTTTTGCATAGGGCTTTCATATTGTACATGCTTATAATCCTGAATAAGGTCCCAGACTATTTCGAAGATGGATGACCTTGAGTCAATTCCCAATATCACAGTGCCATTTTTGTGAATTTGGCTTTCATGCGATAAGTTGGAAAAGTTTCGTGCATAGGGTTTTCATATTGGACTGCTACTAGTCCTGCATAAGGTCTCAGACGAGTTTGGAGATAAGTGACTTTGACCCAATTCCCAAGATCACAAAAGCCATTTTAGTTAATTTGGTTTTCACGCAATAAGTTGAAAAGTTTTTAACTTAGACCTTACTTACAAAATGTATTGTACATGGTGTTAATCCTACATAAGGTCTGAAGGTCCAAGACAAGTTTGAAGATGCATCACTTTGATCCAAATCCCAAGTTCACAGAGCCGGGGGGATACATGTAGATCTAGCAATCTCTGATTCTGTTTTAATTGATTTTTTTTCTTCATGTAAAAGTGATTATATGAGGGTGTATGGTAAAGAAATCTGAAAATACATGTACATGGATATGGATGGCCATGTGGGTGCAAGTGCATTTTGTATCAAATATATGTTTCTTTAAACAACATTAACCTGCACATACACATCAAAATACACTGTAGCAAGTGTCTCTTTAAATTACCATAAATTAAACATTCTGCAAAGTGTCTCAGTAAATGACAATGAGGGAGAGGGGAAATAGCTCAGGTGCGAGTGTCAGTTGAACATACAAATCAAGGAAAATGTGTCTAAAATCACAATCAGTTGTACACACACATCGAGGGCAGGGTCTCATAAAGCAAAGTCAGCTATACATATACATCACAAAACTCCTAACTCCAAAAAACCCCAATGGAATCATGTTGACAAACTTTGCATGTTTCTTATTTATTACAGCTGTACTCGAGATAACCTCACACCAAGAAGTCTGAGTGAGCCAAAAAAGCCAACTCCTCGCAAAGTAACTGTTCCCATGCCATACAAGTCCAAATCCTTGCCAACACAGAAGCCACTTAACCGCCTTAGGGCACAGAGCAAGCAGGGTCGGGTCAAAGGGTGAGATATGTGACCTCATTTTATGCTTTCATTTTTGAAGTGCACGTGAGGACGACTTTGCTGCTTATCTTCAGAGCAAACGTGTAAATCAAATTTTGAAAGAGTGCCAAGGGGAAGGTCTAACTCTGTGTCAATTGACAGTCAGGGCATTTCATGGGAAAGGAAATCTCAGCTCGTCAGTTTTATTCACACTCAAGCATAGTTGTCATCAGTTTTATATAATTTAAAGGATGGTACTAATGAGTTTGATACATTTTAAAGCATGGTATTCACCAGTTTTAAGGCATTGTGCTCCACAGTTTTATATATTTTAAAGCATGATTGTCAGCAATTTTAATCATTTTACTTATGGTACTCCCAAGTTGTACACATTTTAAACATATGGTTATCATCCATACTATATACATATCAAAGTATACTAGTCATTAGTTTTAGGCATTTTAAAGCAAGGTACTTCCCAGTTTTATACAGTTTAAAGCATAACAGTCTTCAAATATATATATTTTAAAATATGATACTCACCACTTTATTCACCAGTTTTACACTTCTTTGTTGTAGGGATGCAGCTTCGCCAAAGACTTCAGTAGAGCTGAAGAATGAAGAGATGACTTTACAGGTAATTTTCAGCCAAATATGGTCTTGGCATTTTATCCCATGCTGTGTGTATCAACACCAGGCTACCAGTAACAAGAAAAAAGAAAAATACATATTGCTTATCCAGAAAAGATTAAACTACAATTTTTTTTTCATATTTTCATGAAATATTTTTTTAAATGTGCAGCACATAAAAAGCTGGAGGCTTTTGCTGTTCTGCATGTTGTCCGTCAACCCTGACAACATTACCACAGTATCTGAAAAATATATTTACTGCAACTTTAAAACATTTTACCAGAACTTTACCTTAGAATTGACCAGATGTCTATTAAAAACCAGCTTCCCCTGATCATTTTTATCCCTCGGCCTATGAGGCTGAAGGGTGTTGTTCTGACCTCTTACATTCATCTGTGTCCATCTGTCTGTTCGTCTGTCTATCCATTTGTTACCACTCTAAGTCTTGAACAGAAACAGCTGGTTGTCTTAATTTCTCATCAGCCAGATATATGGGTTTCAGAAGCCTATTCAAGGTCAAGGTTGTATCTTTATATATGACATAATTTCTGGAGGTCAACATGCAGAAAGAAGCCCAATGGAGGTCAAGGTTATGTTTGTTGACTTGACCTATTTTTCAGAGGTCAAAGGTCACAGAAGGAGAATGTTACCATTCACATTCTTGAACGAGTGCAGCCAGCCGTCAGAATTTTATATAAGCCAAGTATCTTATTATAGAAGGTCAAAGGTCATATCTCAATATTTACCAACTTTTTCAGAGGTCAAAGGTTCTTGATCGTATCTATATCATAAATATAGGCTTACATCTGAAAAATGGTGTACGGTGGTACTTGATACATGTGACCAGCCCTTCAGCAAAGAAAAAGTGACCATATACAGCAGATGACCTGTCACTGCAGGTAAATTTACATAGAAACTAACCCCTATGTCTAAGCCTTGTGGCCACAAAAAGCAAATTGACTGTTCACGTCAGTGGTTGCATACTGCAGGCACCGCTGTATTTTAGAATCATGATTACTGTTTAACATGAAAAGGAAATGACACATGCTCTCATACTGCCCCAATCCTTTTGAACCTTTCAACTCTTCACAGGTCAAATTATGGTCAGGAGCAATATGTTTGCTGATATCTGAAAAAAAAAACCATGCAGTTTAGAACAATGTTTACCATAGAACATGAATAGAAACAAGGTGTGATTTCGTTTGTGGCAGGCACATTTGACCTTGAAAGGTAAAATCAAATTTGGTATTGAACTCCAGACAACAAATTGCTGGTAGGGTAATTG
This sequence comes from Hermodice carunculata, assembly GCA_964020975.1. Taxonomy (NCBI): domain Eukaryota; kingdom Metazoa; phylum Annelida; class Polychaeta; order Eunicida; family Amphinomidae; genus Hermodice; species Hermodice carunculata. The sequence goes on along the minus strand of OZ026630.1, from coordinate 43,588,552 downwards.
CCATAGATTGAAGGTGCTGTTGGATATTAAGTGCTCTGCATGATATTTTGGCATTCTTTTATGAATGTTTACAAGTAGTTGGAGGTCATCTGAGTGGTGCCCATGGGGATATAACATCACCACAATGCATGTAAATGTATGTCAAGGATTGACTGCATTTTCATCAAATGTTTATCAGGGCTGCACTTTAAGATAGACCAGTGGCTGTATGAAAACTAGCTACCTCTGATAATTTATTCTGATCATTTTTAGCTCAGCTGACTTGTCAGTAGCTGAGCTTATCTTATGGTCCTTCATCCTTGTGGTCCTTGATCCATTGTCCGTCGTCCGGTGTCAACAATTCACTTTTTTTGACTTCTCAAAAACCACGGGGCAAATTAACTTCAAACGTGGTGGAAATGTACCTTGGGTGGGTCTCTACCAAGTTTATTCAAATTGTCAAGCTCCAGTAATTTTGGATTTTTATATGATTTTTTTTGTTGTTGTTGAAAAAATGAAAAAAGTTTTCACAGGAAAGTTAAACATGGGAATTTTTGTGTGTTTTTACTATTTTCAACTTCTCTGAAACTGTCAGCCAGATTCACTTCAAACGTGGTGGCAATATGCCTCTAGTGGGTCTCCACCAAGTTACTTCAAATGATCACGTTCCAATGATTTTTGTATTTTTTATGATTTTTTTTTTTTTTTTTGCCAAATCTGAAAAAAATCTTCTCCGAAACCGCTCACCCAATTGCTTCAAAATCACACGGGGATACTAATAGGGACCCCTAGTTGTTAATTTATTTACCAGGTGGCGCTGCTATTTTTTGTCAGTCTTTATGAATTTTAATATTTTTTTATCTCTGCTTTTATGGACAAGGTAGTGTTTCCATTTTTGTGTCCGCGTTAAGACATTGAATATGAACAGCCTAGGGCAAAACGGATGCCAGATGTGAAGATGGCTTCGCTTATTGCAGAAATGATGAGAATGAGGAGTTAAAACAGCTCTTGGACTGATCCTTGTACGGTTTATGACAGATATAGGCTTCAATAGTGGTTTTATGGCTCAGACATCATTTATTTGGGAATTTGTTTGCCATTTCCACAATATTCAAGAGATTTTGTGTGGCATGAGTGTGTCTAGACAGCTGGCCTGATTTCAGTACATGGACCACAACAACAGGGTCAAATTAAATTGCTCACTCAGCATCAAACATCAAACAATAGCTGGAAAAGTATTTCCACTGTTTTGATTCAAGACCTCTGCTTAATTTGTTCATGACAGGTGCTGCTCAGTGGCAATAGAAACTGGTTTGTTTAGGGCACATATATACATGTAAATGAAATCTCAATCAGACAACAAGTGTGTGTGTTTTGACATTTTATGCATTTCCACATTTCCACATTTCGTACAGGCACTGTAGCCCACTATCAAGCGTGGTGATGGAAGGTTGCTTGGTATTAATATTATAGTACCAATTCTATAACAGGATAATGTATCATTGTATTTTATAAGCCTGTACCAAAATTTAATGAAATTCATACATTTAGTAATACTGTGAATTCATTTAATTTCACTGAGCATTAATTTTCGCTTATTTTGCTGATGCTTCAAAGCTGCTAAAAATAAGTATATATTATAAGAACCCAGTGTCAAAAAGCTTTTTGACATGGTGTGGATAGGAATTATAACAAAATAGTGAATTTAAAGTTTCAGTGAAAAGTCCAAAATACAAAAATCGCCAAAATTAGAACCTGTGAAAATAGATGTAAGCCTATTCACAGTATAATAAATCCTGATTTAGGCTTTGGCGTGATGTGTGCAGATCGACCATGCCATTGGTACTTTCAGTTTCACATTTTTTTATTTACGGGATGTTTTTCATGCGTTGTTATTTCATTGTAATGAGACAGGGTGTCACAGTTAATCCATTAGTTGAAACCACAAGACTGGCCAAACCTGCGACTTTGCCAGAGAGAGACTGTGCACACAATGTTGTATTTATTTTGTGGAAGTTTCAAAGTGTCATGGTTAGAGATGTCGTGGATGAGCTAAAATAAGACGGAAACATACATTTCTGTAAAATAGCAACATTTTGCGTGATTTTTGGCCATACTAAGGCCCTATTTAAAACCCCATAGCATGCTATTTTCTGACATACTCGACATGTATTTGAACATGTTTGTCAATTCGAGGCGTGTGTAACATAAGCCAACCTTCAATGGGCTTCATCAGCTTCCTGCTGGCCCACAATGTTCTTTTACCTGCAAGCTTGTGCATTTTATCTTAAACATACTTCACTACTTGTATATCAAATGGATAATTTTACATGGTGTGGATAGGAATTATAACAAAATAGTGAATTTAAAGTTTCAGTGAAAGGTCAACGGCCAATATAGGCAACATGCCGGTCGGCCAATTGTTTTCTTTTGAAATAAAATATGTTTAAACCAACCAAATGGATAAAAATCAAACAACGACCCATTTTTTGCAACATTTTTTTATGATACTACTGCAAAATTTACCCCCAAACTTAGTAACTTTTCACCTTTGTGGTCATGATGTTTTGCATCGTCCACTATTATGTTTATACTGCTGAAATTCCCAATTTTCATCTTTCCATTTAACGAGCTCTTTTATCATGTTTATTGGCTAAGAAAAAAATATTCCTTGGGTATCCCTCCAAAAATTGCCCAAAATGTAAATGGAGAGATCCTTTTACCTTATTATAAATGCACTTTGGACAGGGTCCTCATTGGGTGGATTTGTTCACATGCCACTCACTTTCCAATCAAACATGTTCCCAAGTGCACGTCTCATGTCTGCAATGTTGGGAAGGTAAACAAGTTGTATGCACACAAAGATCATTGGACTAAGATGCTAAATTTTCCCATCATATTTTCACAAAAAGACTTCAATCAAACAAATCTACACACAGGCAAAGGCAGAAGTGAACATTCCTTAGGGGAGGCAAGGAAAAAACAGAGATTACATGTAGTCACTGCACGGTGAAGAAGTGAAGATTTGCATGAGCACGATGCGTTGTTGATTGCTGTCCCTGATGCATCACGTCCTTATTGATGTTTTTAACAATATTTTGGCATTTTAATTTTAAATGTTTGAACGGAACGGATCTGTATGCCAGAACAAGAAAGAAATGAAATACATGTTTGAAAGCTGGAAAAAATATACTTACATCATGAAAATCATGCCCAGGAGCATGCCAGTGTACACTTGCTTGTTTTGCACCACTGTGCGTTCTCTAAGGTTGTACGGCCCATCTTGCTTAGTGAAAAGGTGACCACACTTAAGATCAGACTCTTGACACCCCCTACAGCATCAAATTTTCAGGTAAATTGAAATGGAAAATGCAAAGAAATTACAGCCTAGTGAATTTTAGGTTTTCTATGAATTTCTTTGTTCATTTTTTAGCATCAATGTGGATGCAATGATAATTCACATTTTTGGTTTCTCCAAAACCATGAGCCAGATTCACTTCAATCTTGGTGGGGATGTATCTTGGGTGAGTCTCTGCTACCTTTGTTCAAATGGTTAATGTACCAGTGATTTTTTTTATTTTATTTTTTTTTTTAATTTTCTTCTTTTTTTACAAAATCAAATAAAATTTTCTCCAAAAGCACTTGTCAAATTGCTTTAAAATTGCATAGGGACACTAGTGGTTATAAGGGCCTGACCTACATGGTACATGAGTGACCTCATTCTCAAGGTCACAGATCCCTTTCCATGTACATGAATTTTACTGTTAGCATCCTAACTTAATCCGACTTTAATATTGCACATGGTGGTGGTCCTGTATGTGGGCCAGAATTACCCAGTACATGAATAACCTTGACCTTATTTCCAAGGTCATAGGGTCACTTTTCTGAATTTTATTGTTCACATGATAATAAGCTGAGAACCTTTTGAGCTATGACCTTGATGTTCATGGTGGTGGACCTCTGTTAAGGCCAGATTTGCACAGTACATGGATAACCTTGACCTCATTCTCAAGGTCACAGTGCCTCTAGTGTGATGAATTTCTTGCGTCAGCTGAGCATGGGCTGTTCACACAGCCCACTTGTTTTAATGAATTTTAATTTATTTGAAAGTTGGGTCCAATTTGGTGCCTTTATGATTTTTTTTGGTCTTGTTTGACAGATTTAGTGATTCAATACTTTCCTGATCAGTGGTTTATGCAATGCCAGGCTTCAGCTACCATATGGACTAGTACTTTTAATAGGCCAAAAAAATGGCAGTTGAATTTAAGCACTGTAGTAGTATGAAACTATTTAAGGAAATAAAAATCATGGATGGCCCTGGATAAACATTCATTTTCATGCTTTCAGTGGCAGTAATATATTTTTTTTTAAGAAGAAAAAAAGGAATAGTTTATATTTACACTTAATGCCCCATGTGTATTGGATAGCACCTGTTCATGAAAATTAAGTATCCTCTATATTTTATTAAACATCAGGTTGGCTACTTTTAATCTTCAAGAAAGCACTAAATGTGCTGTCAGTGTCACTTTGTAAACATTATTTTGCTCTTGTCAACAAAAATAGGTTTTGTAGCTTACTTTTGACTGACAGTCATAAATGAGTGGCAAACTGCAGTGACTCTGACTATATAGAAGCTGTACTGTTTCAGCTCGAGTTGGAAAAAATGAAGGAGGAGAAGCAACGCATGGAAGATCGGCTGCAGAAGATGGAGGAGCAATATCATCGCCAGCAAGAACAAATCCAGCTAGAGTCTGAAAAAAAGGCATTGGTGAGCTAATAGAATGCAGTTAGAGTGCTTTCTTATGCTTACATTTGACTGTTGACTCTACTCAAAGCTTTGAGTATCCGGTACATGGAAATAAAAAATATTATAGCAATGTAAATATCAAAGTAAGATCTGTTTTGACACAGGTTGTACCATGGCTATGACAAAAGTATCAGAATGCAGACAATGTACGAGTATAAACAGAAGGACTGTTGTGTTTTTCAGGAGCGAGAGTTGGAGCTGAAGAGTGAAATCCATAACTTGCGGCAGGAGGTGATGCTGCAGAATAATAAGCTCAAGGACAACTACTCAGTCGTAACCTCATTACAGGTAACTGTGACTGCCTTTGAAGGATCATCTCTTTTCAATATCCTTGCCTCGTTTTGTCTTTTTTATGAACCAAAATATGATATGGTCATATGAATATTCTTAATTTTTATGATGAAATATTCAAAAGTACATGTAGTGCCATGATTTCCAAAACGCATTTCTGAATCTTAGTCTCACATCAGAAAGTTCCCGAAGCACCCAGGACACTTCATGGAAATAACAGAGCTTGTGTGTGGCTACAAAGGGAGGGCATTCCTTGTGTTTGTCACATTGCAGGGCCTAAGCTGTGGGCCTTCCATGCACTTGTAATGTTGTATGGCTACAATGGGAGGCCATTGCTTGTGTTTGTAACACTGTATATCCACATGGGGATTGATAAGTTTATTGAGAAATCCATATTCAGTTAGCACTGTCACCAGGAGAGCCAAAATGCCGAGAAAGGGCCAGTCTCGGCGCTTTTTGCCGAGAAATGCGGAGGAAATTTGTACAGAAATCCTTTTCTTGACAGTTTTGTGGAGAAACACCTAGGTCTGTTGCAATGCTACTCTCCCCTTGGCATTTCTCAGCAAAAATGCCGAGGTTCCTTTCTCCCTTATTCTAACCTCACCATATCTCGGCAAAAGTGAAGAGAAATGTCGAGGTACCTTTCACCCTAGTCCTTAGCTTGGTGTTTCTCGGCATTTTCGCCAAGGAATGCTGGGGTAATGTCTAGAGTGAAAAGAATCTCGTCGTTTGTCGGCATTTTTGCCAAGAAATGCCTAGGTATGGATTCAAGACTTGAATACCTTGGCATTTTCCAACATTTTTGGCAGAAGATATTCATAAGAAGTATTGGTAGGCATTTTTTAGGGTAATGCAAAACAAGACAGACACCATTTATTCATTGTAAAACATAAATGATTGTACTTTACTATTTATGAGAATCACTGATACCTGTTGGTAAGTGACATTTTAACCAAGTCCAGGAATATGAGAGATGCAAACCCTTCATTCAGATTCATACAGGAACATTTCATACTCCCCAGTATTAATAATAAATGAACAGCAAAGTACAATCATTTATGTTGTACAATAAATAAATGGTGTCTGTCCAGTTTTGCATTACCCTGAAAAATGCCTACCAATACTTCTCATATACATCTTCCTCCTAGAATGTTGAAAAACACCAAGGAATTCAAGTCTCCAATCCATACCTAGGCCTTTCTCTGCAAAAATGCTGAGGAACAGCGAGATGTCTTTCACTCTAGCCATTACCTTGGCATTTCTTGGCAATGCCAAGCTAAGGAGTAGGGTGAAAGGTACCTGGGTGTTTTTTGACATTTTTGCCAAGAAAAGCTAAGGTAAGAATAAGGGAGAAAGGTACCTCAGCATTTCTTGGCATTTTCGCTGAGAAACGCCGAGGGGAGAGTAGCATTGCAGCAGACCTCTGTGTTTCTGAGCAGAATTGCCAAGAGATGCAGAGAAAAGGATTTTTGTACCAATTTCCTCAGCATTTATTGGCAAAAAGCCCTGATAATGGCCTTTTCTTGGCATTTTGGCTCTCCTAGTGTGTTGACACAAGTTGTGTTTATGATGATGATATGGGTGGAAACAGAATGAATTCCTTGTTTTTGTAACATTGTATGGCAACAAAGGGGTCCAGTCATTGTGTTTGTAACATTATATGGCTTCAAGGGGAGGGCACTCTTGGTGTTCGTAACATTGAATGGCTTCAAGGGGAGAGCACTCTTGGTGTTTGTAGCATGGTATGGCTTCAAGGGGAGGGCACTCTTGGTGTTTGTAACTTTGAATGGCTTCAAGGGGAGAGCACTCTTGGTGTTTGTAGCATTGTATGGCTTCAAGGGGAGGGCACTCTTGGTGTTTGTAACACTGTATGGCCAAACTAGAGTGCACTCCTTGTGGTTGTGATACATGTGGGCATTTCTTGCATTTGTGGTATTTAATGGCAACAAAGGGAGGACATTCTGTGCATCATTGGAGTTTCTGTAAACAAGCCAAATCCACCATTACATCATCATTTCACAGCAAATTATCTGTGTCTGATTACAGGTAATCACCAGAAGACCAGTCATATACAGCACTGGAGTCTGTAATGTGGCACCGGTCACTGTGTTTGGTATGCAAACACTGAAGTCTATGACATGACACAAATCACTGTGGCTTGCTTTCCCTTGCAGAAGGAGCTGAGTAAAGTCCAGACAGAGCAGTCCATGATTAGAGAGAGAGAGCAGCAAAGGTCTTCAGATAATGTGCCCAGACAGTCAGTACGAGAGAGCAGGGTATGTGTGGTACAATGACCAAGGCTTGAAGCAGTCTGTGGTGGTTAGATGAGGACATAGACTTGCTATGGTGATCACAGTCATAAACAGACTGTCATGGTGCAAACCTACCAGTACATATGACTGGCTCTGCCACAGGTGCCTGCTACTGGTGGCATGGTGAGCCAGTAGGGTGACATATAGCAGATACTGACTGCCAGGGGAGTACACTGACTGGCCACTGGACAGATACTATGTGTGGCTACAGAATGGGCAGTATGTTGAAGGGAGTAACAGCAACTTCATGTAACATGAGGCTGGCAGCAGACCAGGACCAGGTGACCGATACCTGACAGCTCAAAGCAATATGGGCAGCTAAACATATACCATCAATATACATGGATACAGCTAGTGTACAAGTAACCATTTGGTCATTGAACAGATGACCTTTAACAACTGTACCAGTGGTCACATAAGCAGTCAGGCTTACTCTGTGTGAACAGTGATAAAGTGGTACATGTTACATGTAGGCTTCAGAGCTGAGACATTTCGGATGAGAGGGCAATGAATCAAAAAGTAAAGGCAGTGAGAGCTGACAGCAGAAGACATGTTCTAAATAATGGTCATAAAGGAAGTGTGTACCCGGTAGCATGGCAGAATGTTCCTTTTATTGCCAGTGTGGCTACTTAATCATATCAGGTACTGGGTCAAATTTGTCACATGTAACATTTGCTTGAAGTAGGCAGTGGTCCTTCTGGGTCGGTTCTGAGGGTAGGGCAGACAATGAGAAAACTTTTGTTAATGATGTAGTTATGGTGTGCCTTGTAGGAACTCCCAGTATCAGCCATTCCAGTGCTGAAGATGAACTCAACAGATGCTAGGTATGTCAAAGTGACCACCAGGTGGCACTGACTGTGTTCCACCTTTCTGTCAGCTGCTTCAAGCTGAAGTGATTATGGGAATCTCTTGTTCAACATGGGACCAAAAAACATTAGTACCATTTACTAGGGAGAAGCATGAGTCACTTGCTTACAGTTAAGCCCGTCCAAAACTTAACAGCCAAATGCATTTTTTGTGTTGCAAAGGGTTGTATTGGGGTTTGTAAAGGTTGTAAAAGGTTTGCAAAAGGTTGACAAAGGCTTTGTAAATGGTTGAGAAAAGGTCGACAATGGGTTTCAAATGGCCAAAACGGTTTGAAACCATTTCAACATTTTAATCAATAAGGTTGGGAAAGTGTGTGTGAAATGGTTGTTAACCATTAGAGAAAGGTTTGAAAGTGTTTAAAAGGGTTTTAATACAATAGGAGGAAATAGTTTTGAAATGGTTTGGAAAGTGTTGGAAATGGGTTTGAAAAAGGTTTGCCTTTCACTCAAAAGGTTGGAAAAAGGTTGCAAAAGGTTGATGCGTTAGGTGACTGTCAAGTTTAACATATGTATATCAGTTACTGGTTCTGTGGTGGTCCATGCAGTGTACTTCGTATGTATTATCACTGGGGTAATGTACAAAGGAAGCGAATGAAGCAAATGCTGAGATATTGTCATGAGACTACAGTACACAGTTGGAAAAAGGTTGCAAAAGGTTGATGCGTTAGGTGACTGTCAAGTTTAACATATGTATATCAGTTACTGGTTCTGTGGTGGTCCATGCAGTGTACTTCGTATGTATTATCACTGGGGTAATGTACAAAGGAAGCGAATGAAGCAAATGCTGAGATATTGTCATGAGACTACAGTACACATGACAAAGAGTGATATTGAGGCCAGTAGTGCCCAGGTTATAATCACATACTGAAAACACATGTCCATGGAATTAAGTGCTGTGAAAAACATCGAAGATATATATGTTACAGCTTACTGATGAATGTTTATTGCTCCCCAGCGGACTACTCTGTGTTTCTTTTCACACCCCACTTGTGTGGCATAGAAAAACATGGAACTTTGTTCAGCAGGCAACTGTATTTTTTCCTACTATTTATTGACACTTATATTCTTGATGGCAGGCCCATTTGCCCAGCTATAAGTGTCCTGTCTGATGAAATCCAGAAATTATGTACATGTATGAGGCACGTAATTTGGTCAAGATATTTTTTTACGGCAAAGGAGACGAGTTTTGGAGATGGACTATTTATTGGGCTTTTCTGTGATAACTCTGAGTCATAGACATAACTGACAGCCTATGTTGATATATGTACATATAATTATGTATACTGCTTTGGATGTGTGTCTGTTGTTGAGTGCTGTTTGTATATACTTGTAAGAGAGTGTGGAGTGTAATTGTTTGATATACAGATTCTCCAAGCCAATCTATTGTCAGGAATATACTTCATGTGTCAATCAGTGAGTGGCATAGGTAGGATGCTGGTAATCCCATCACTCCATGGCTGATCAGTTCCTTAAATATGTACATGACAGGATATTATTTATGAAGTGTTGAAGAATCAAAGAGGTTTTTTTTATAGGAAAACATTTGTATGCATTTTTCATAGCGACATAGATGCAGTGTATTCTCATGACACCTGCTAAAGCTGTGTTTCAAAGAGGAAGCCATGCCATTGTGTAATCATAATGTTATATCAAGAGATCACATTGTACATATGACATGACAAACCATTTCAGCAAGTTAGATGTTTGATGTACAAAATGATGTTACATGATTGTACATAGGTACAACACTCTATTTTCTTTTTTGACCAGTCAGATATGAGTCTGAAAAAAATGATAGTCTAGTAAACGGTACTGCCACTTTTATTTAGATAATACCGCAATAGTTTGATATACTTTGAAGGACTTCTAACAGGTGGTGCCATCTAATGGTAAAATATGTACTGGCTAAAATCTCTCCTATGGTTGTTAATTTGGAAGTTCATATCATGCTGAAAAAAGAGTTGTCGTTCACAATAGGAGTGGCCTTCTGCTTGCCTCTGTAGGGTCCCCCTAGTTTGCTATATGTTTCTGATGTGCTCTCATTGGTCCGGCAATCATCCACATCAGTGAACGCAATAGTGAGTAAGGAGGATGCTTTGGAGACGAGCCTTCTGCTTGTGAGGCCATTCACTCTCCCACTGCCTCCCTACGACCCCACAATGACAGGCTACACATGTGTTTATTTCATTTCTGCCCTCAGGAGAGGTCATCTCTCTCTCTCTCTCTCTCTCTCTCTCTCTCTCTCTCTCTCTCTCTCTCTCTCTCTCTCTCTCTATGTGTATCACATGTGTGCATACATGTTTTTCACACATTCTGAAGAGTGGTATATGTACCTTCCATGGCAGGTTTTAGTTTTTTTTGCTTCGATGACTTGACATATCAACTTTGGATATGTATACATCTGAATCAAAGGCCATGATGGGTACAGTAGAACTGTACCACCAAACACCCATGAAAACTACTTTTCAGTCCCAAATGCAGCAGTACCATTGTAACCTCTCAATGTGCCACAATTTTTGTTCACAACTATGCACCAGTGCCATGTTTTAGCCCCTTGGCCTTATTGGACTATGGGTTATTGTCATAGTCACATGTGTGTATGTATGCGCATGTGTCTGTCCTGCCATCTATCTGTTATCCTTGCAGATACAATTACTTTTCAACAAATGTAACTACTATCTTGAAACTTGTGCTGTTACAAGCATCTTATTGGAAGCTCGGTTGAGTTTGACATTCATTGACATGGACCTATTTTCAGGTCACCTGGGGTCATCATATTTTTATCCTAGGGAAGGGGGTCTTAAGGTCCTTCTGATTGTTATATTTAGGTACAAACATTCAGAAGGACCTTGACTTGCAGTCTAAAATTTTGGTACATGGCACAGCCACTGTTAGAAGCTGTCTGATAACGGAACACTTGCATCATCCAAACATTGGACCCAAGCATATGTAGGGCTAATAAGAGAACAATTCCAATGAAACTTTAGGATATAACATGAAATGAGCAGCAGAAACCATTTATCTGAGATATCTTCTGACCCACCCTAATTGAGCACCTGTGTTACCACGATGGTCTAACATGGCTGCTGTAAGTGGTAAAAGGGGCTGTATCAAACATATAAATTTGTTCTAAATTATGATTCTCAACAGAATGCCAAAATAAATAAAGAAAAAATCTCTAAATTTTAGTCTATTCCACATTACATTTAGATTAAAAGTTATTGCCAGAATGCTTAAAAACAACAAATTTTGAACTGAAAAAAGTATAAACAGTGTGGGATGATGAACTTGGAAGACCAAGCATGCTAAGTCCTTCCTGAGGATCATTCCCAAGTACTACATCAACGTGGCTTGTTGATTTAAACATGTTATATATAAATATGGAACCTGCGGCGCATGCATCTATTCTAAGGAAAAAGAGAGGAGTATTACTGTAGGGTGTGCAGTGCAAAAATCTCGACCAAAGGTCGGAATATATTCATTATCATAGGATTTGGCATACATGGGCTCGCGTCCCGTAAAGTTCAATAAGGCCCAAACATTTTTATAGGGTTTCTCCAGTGTTTGATTATTTGAGGTTTTGCTGTGCATAAAGGTAAAAAAAAATTTGGTGATACATAGATTACACTCAATCTGTAGATTATACTTTACACTAAGTTCTTGTGCATTTTTGTCAATATGGGAGCCAGTATTGAGATTTGACTGTAAAGCTATCAAAGACAGAATCACATGTCACTCTGAGATTGAAATATTTTTTGTACAATGTAAGAAATGATTACATGTACATATGCATGATTACACATACAAATAATTCCAATTGTGCTTGCAAGTTTTGAAAACTTGCAAGTACAATTAGATTTCTGTAAGAAGTATTTTGATAGTTTTGTTGCCTCCTATTCAGCAACCTTGATCTATTTTCAAGGTCACCAGGAGCCATAATATTTTTACCCTTGCCAAGGAGGTCTTAAAGTAGTTCTGACTGTTTATGTTTTTTTTTCATGTCATTGTGAAATACATTTTTCCCAAATGCTGCACACACTGTAGGTATGGATTTTTTCCCCTTTTTTTCTTGGAAGCCTTCAAGACTAGATACAGTTCTAGTATTGTCAGAGTTACAAAAAGCACCAGTCTAAACATGGTGACTATGGCAGTCAAAATTTAAATAAGGTGATGCTAGATAAGTTTGCCTTTATTGGTAGTGGAAGTTCATTGCTAGAGAGATGACACCACTCTGTCTTGCACTAGTACTGTTTTTACGTGTTTCAAGTATTGGGCACCGTGTGTCTCCTGCTGATTTGAGTACCTTTAACCTGAACAAAAGAAAAAGCTGAATAATTTGTTATCAAGAAATCTCACACTTGGCATAAATGTCTCTTGAAACAATGATCCATTAGGTAAACCTGACTGAAATACACTATATGGGCCTATGGATAAAGAATCTCGCATGTTTACCTTAATTGTGCCATGGCGTTGTAGTTGAACCAACCATTTTGTAAAGTGTAAGTTAAATTGCACCATGTAGGAACATGTCTTCAAATAGTTTTACTTAATAACTCAGTGTAATCCTTCATGAATTGGTATCATAAAGATCACATGTAAATACATGTGTGCACAGTCATTGACTAAGTGATTTGTCAGGTCTGTGATGCACGTAACTTGTTATTGATACAAATGGAAAAAGAAATTCCCGTTTAATACTGTAGAGGAAAACTGTGCTCTAAATGGTACTTTTTATGTGTAAAGTACAGTTTCTGACATGTGAAAAAATATTCTCCTAAAGATACATTTGAAATCAATTGCGTATATATTCTGATAAATTTTCTTAACAGCACAGGAACTTGCTGTTGCATGGTAGACACTATACACTCAAATATTTTTGTAGATGCTATACTTTTATACCAAGGTCCAGGGTCAATGATTGTACAATTTAGTTTTATGATGTTTACTTACCCAACAGCCATCAAAAGCAAAGTATCCTAACCCTCTCCCCCTTAAACTGGCCAAAACCATCTGCTGAAAAAATGTCTTCTGGTTCAGTGTATTATGCTAGTTTTAACAGAATAGTGAAAAACAATTTGGATTAGAATTGTACAGGAAACCTATCAAACATCAAGTTGTCTTGAAAGGCTATGTATGACCAAACTGTGGTCATTCAAGACAGGTGGTCTTTCAAGACAGATAGTTGCCCAGTGGCGTGGTCTCTGAAGACAGGCATCATTGTATAGCCATAGATAATTGGTTCACCAATGTTAAACTTGAATGGACCATTTTCAAGCCAAGATCCATGCTGTACAAGGCTTCTTCTCTAGTTAAAGCACTGGAAGAAAGTGATTTGAAATCAATGCTCATTGAAATGTAGCCATATAGCAATATGTGCTGAAAATAGACAAATAAAGGATTTCTTTAAAAAGTGAAAGATGTACTTGCTAAATTCTTTCATGGAAACAACGAAGTTTTTCATAAGTTGATGCATGCATGCTTAGGGTGAGTTACATTTCCGCTAGTTTCTCTATGAACTCCTTTTATTTAATGGTGGTTAATCCATCTATATTTCAGGTCCTCCAAAAATCTTCAATGGATTCATATCAGATTTTAAGATGGGGTGTGGATGAGTCTAATACAGCAAGTTTCTCCATGAACTCCTTTTGTTTTATGGTGTTTAATCCATCTACATTTTCAGGTCCTCCAAAAATCTTCAAGGGATTCATCTCATATTTTTGGATGTAGTGTGGATGAGTCTTATACAATGGTGTAAATTTTGAGGTCTCAAGTCTCATAATGAAGTTAATGGAAAAGATGTCAACCAAAGACAACAGAGACAAGGAAATAGTTTTATAGAGCACAAAATAGTAGTACAAAGAATGCTTGTGGTGGATGGAAGTCGTCAGCTTAACTGATGTCCACAAAGATTTTTAGGTAATATGTACACTGTCCCCACAGATTATGTCTGCAATGTCCACACTAGAAGCACAGCTGGAACAGTCAGTCGTTTTGTCAACATATAGCAACACTTATTTAGTTTTACTGTTAATGTCAAAAGAAAGTCACCTAGCAGTGATATGTATGTATATATGAAGTATATATATATATATATATATATATATATATATATATATATATATATATATATATATATATATATATATATATATTGTAACGGTCAAGTGGTCAATTGTGTTTTTGGTTTGTTACATTAATGGTAGAATATTCGTTAAATGTTGTTAAAAGTCTCACTTTGAATTCACTTCACCATTAACAATTTCCTGTCTAGAAACTAATTAACACAACACTTTATTCACTATAACACAACAAGTAAATTGATGGATGTAGGTCTCTCTTGGCATCAATTACTAAGATCTGGTATGCTGTCTTGTAACTCTCATGCACTTGATGTAAGATATCAATATTATCACAGTGCAGATTCTCTTCCCCTCTTGTGCATGTAGGTTGACATGTGCAGAACACGAACTTCTTTGGAAGTGTACCTTGAGTTCACTTGGTTCTCAAAATATGTCTCCATCAACGTTTGAGTTACATGTACATGGCTTCTACTCTTCAAAATGAGAAAGGTTGAAAGAGGTTTCTAATTGAAGTGCCTCACATTCATGACTGCATGTATTATTAAGACTTTGAAGATTCTTCACAGTACATCGAGAGTATTGAAACATCAATTAGACTTCAATGTAATATGGAAAACCCAATTGTTACCCTGCAGTACATCAATGATATTGGAACATCAATTGGACTTCAATGTAATATGGAAAACCCCACTGTTACCCCACAGTACATCAATGATATTGGAACATCAATTGGACTTCAATGTAATATGGAAAACCCCACTGTTACCCCACTGTACATCAATGATATTAGCACATCAATTGGACTTTAATATAATTTGGAAAACCCCACTGATAGGCCTATCTTATAGTAGACTAATTATAATGTTGGAACGTTGTCTCCCCCGTGATCGCCAGGGGTCACACTTGTACTTGGTGGCGGGAAATTAATATGCATACTGTGTATTAATCTTAATTATATTTGTGATAGCTAAACATGTACATCATCTGTGAGCATCATTACTAGGGGGGCGGCACTTTGCAAAGAGGTAAATATATGTCGACATCAATGATTATCACTTGGACGAGTCATCTTGCATGTCATACCTCTTGCTCAGTGAGTCCATATACTCAGATTTATCCCCCTGTAATAATTCAGTGTGTCCTTACAAAAATAAGACATTCATAAATCAGTTCATTCATGCTTTATTCGTTATCCAGGGAACTCACAGTGAACAACATCTTGGGAAAATATTCACATTATCACATTTCCATCTTCACATTATTGTAGTGTGCATATCTATATGTACATGTATATATGAATCAGAACCATCGTAAAAGTCAGTCTCTCCTCAGTATTCAATGGGCATCAAATCTGCACATCTCAGCACATGTATAATTCCAATTCGTATGAAAAAAATTTCAATTAAACAACAACAAATCAAAAACAAAAACAACCTGTTCTTCGTTCACTTACAATGGATGTCAACATGTAAAATACAGGTGTCTGTTCTCACCAATGACATTCATGATGGATATGTATTTCATTGTCCTCCACTTGGGAGGATCTCCCTTGGTTTGTTGAAACAGTTATTCCTGCACATAACAGTTACTTAAGATTATGACGAATGCTTCACTTGTTAATGTTTTGCCGTATGCTTCAGTCCTTCCCTTTTGCTTCCTTCTTGATTCCTTCATGAATTTGTCATAACTTCCTTTATCAGGGCTCTTGGCCAACATAATTGGTTTGGAGATTGGTGGAGGGTTATGGTGTGTTCTCTTCCTCTCAGCTGGTGGGCGGAAATCAGCTGGCCACTTGGCAGGTCAGCGTACAGCAGTAACTTCTATCTTCACTGGCTACTCCAGCTTAGTTGTCTATTGTGTTGGTAGCTCAGTTGCCTGGTTCATCTCATGAGGTGTTGGAAGAAGTGGAAGGGAAGTTTTTCATCATCATCATCATCATCATCATCATCATCATCATCATCATCATCATCATCATCATCATCATCATCATCATCATCATCATCATCATCATCATCGCCAATGATGTACCTCACACACTTTGTCACCTTACCACCACTCATATCTTCAATGAAGCCAGCAAAACAGTTCTAGATAGCCTTGAAGGTCTCCGCTTGAAGTTTCATCTGATTTTTTAAATGCTTGTGGCTGTTATTCATGATTTTGCCCATTTTAAATTCATGTTTCCCTCACATGGTTTCAGGCGATTATGATGGACTATCCTCCTTTGACCTTGTGCGTCAAACTATATTTTGTCATTGAGATCATTTATCTTTTCACGACAAGAAATGGTCCTTCAAATGGCGTACGCCATTTGAGTGTCATGTCAAGTGCTTTGCTTAAGTACCATACAAGGTCTGCCATTCTGGACTGGTGAAATGAGAGTTTCACATCATAGTTGTCTTTTTGGAGCTGTGCCGATTGCTCCAAGTATTTTCTTGAAACATCATGAGCATGCTGCATTTGCTTCTTTAATTCATCAATGTAACTTCCATATTAACGCACCTCTTCACCTTCCTCCATTTTAAATCCACAAATAACTTCTATGGAAAGACGTTCTTCCCTTCCTAGCATCAGTAGATTAGGAGTCTTCTTTGTGCTTTCATCAACTGTTGCCTGGTTTGCTCCCGTTAGACAACCAAGATACTTGTCCCATTCTCATTGCTGCCCCTTTAGGAGTGCTTTTATTTTCCATATTAGAGTCTTGTTAAATGTCTGCCCATTACATCTTGGGTTGCCAGGGAAGGTACATGTCTTCCTTATCTCCAATAATATGCATAGTTCAGTAAACAGCTCACTTTCATAGTTCCTAAGCTGATCTGTTTGTAGGTCATAAGGACATCCAAATCTTGAGATCACTACATTTAAAATATGCTCAGCACAAGTCTTTGCAGTAAACTCTTGGTATTGGAAAAGCTTTCACACACATAGAAAAATGATCACTGGCTACTAAGATGAATTTATTTCCACTTGGAGTTTCTGGAAGGGGGCCTAAGACATCAATCGATAACCTGTCCATTGGTGCTCCCACATTCATACCTCCAGGTGGTGCCTTGGCATTTCTTCCTGGTGGCTTTATGGCTCTACAATCATGGCATTTTGCCACCCAATTGTTTGCATCTTTCCTCACCTGAAACCAGTGCAATCTTTGAAGGATGTTTTCTCTTGTCTTTTTGCCACCAAGATGTCCTGATAAAATGCTGTTGTAGATCTGACTCAGGATTTTATTCCTAATACATATTGGCACAACC
Organism: Hermodice carunculata; assembly: GCA_964020975.1. Taxonomy (NCBI): domain Eukaryota; kingdom Metazoa; phylum Annelida; class Polychaeta; order Eunicida; family Amphinomidae; genus Hermodice; species Hermodice carunculata. Next base: position 43,570,969 of record OZ026630.1, on the reverse strand, counting down.
AGTTGTAAGTGATTACCTGTGCCATCCTTCTTGTGGAACCTTTTGTACAGAACTGGATCATGCATGTCAAGACTATGCCAAAGATTCCAATAGTGCCTTGTGGCAGGAGAAGCTGAACACACTATTGCTCCAAAAGGTATTTTGCCTGCCTCAAACCATCTTACAATGGCACCTATATCTACATTACACAGCTGTTTACTTCGCAAAGTCTTTATAAAATGTGGAAGAACCGAGCTCAATACTTTTGAGACTCCACAAATCATCCCCAAGGCCTCGTCATAATAACTTTATCTGTATCCAAAGAATGTTTTCATTTTTTTCTATAATTTTGGATCTTCCAATGCTAAAATAGTTGAAAACTTTTGGTCTAGCTCTACCATCATCCTCTATCTCTGAGTTTATCTCGCCCATCACATCAAAATCTATCTTGTCTGAGTTTGCATCTTTGAGGATTCTTTGACATCTCAGGCCTCAAACCACATTAGTAATGACAGACCTTACACTAATTATGATCCACCATACCTTCTGTATCAATGACACCATTGTGATTGTTCTGGTGTTCCTTTGTTTATCAGAGTATTTTCTTCTTAAGACCCTAATTGACCATCTCCCTATAACATGGCACTTTGCATGACCACTGCTCTTTTTTCACATTTGTTACAGGGTCCACAGCTTAAAATCTGTGCAGATTCATCCTGTTCACAGTCACATTCTCTTGGCTTCAGGCATCTTGACATAAAATCTGAATTTCCATGTTTCTTCTCAGGATGATATTCCGTCACAAAATCAAATGCAATCAAATCTTCTATCCATCTAGCAAGTCAACTTTTAGGGTCTCTTAGGCTTAAAAGCTGTTTCAAAGCTTAGTGGTCATTTCTTACCACAAATCTTTTGCCAAGAAGATAGTGTTTGTAATGAACTAAAAAGAATCTTGTTGCAAGTAATTCTTTATCTGTAACACAATAGTTTCTCTCAGCCTTTTGTAAGGTTTCACTACCATATGAAACCACCCTCTCCCTGAATGATTATACTTTTGAAACATTTTTAGGAGCTGGTAATTCCCTTATTTTTCCACATTCTCAGGATTTGGTAACACTTTTTCCTTAGAGACAACATGACCCAAAAATGCTACTTCTGTCTGGAAGAAGTGACACTTATTTGCCTTAAGATTCAACTGTGCTTGATTGATTCACAGTAAAACCTCCTCCAGTCTTTTCAGATGTTCCTCAAAGTTTCTTCAAAATACAATTACATCGTCCAAATATATGAGGCATGGAGATCACTCAATGCTAACTCCATAGCTCACTGAAATGTTTCTGGAGAGTTAGAAAGGCCATATGGTATGGTTGTATATTCATATAAACCATGCTTAATTACAAAAGCTGTTTTGGGTATATCTTCTTTCATGACAGGTGCCTGATAGGAATGCTGAGGTAATATCTAAGGTTCTGTATAAAGATGCTCCAGCCACAGCAATAAGATAGTCATTGGTATTTGGAAGTGGGAATGCATCTTTTTCATTTACATTAATAACTTTCTGGTAATCCACACATGGCCTCACAGATCCATCTTTCTTTCTGACAAGAACTATTGGGTTTGCCCATGGAGAACTGGAAGGTCTTTCTGATCTTTGTTTTATGAGTTTCTGCAGAGCTTCTCTATCTTCTCCAGCAAATGCCATTGGTATCATCCTTGGTTGCTGTTTCATGGGTTTGACATTTACAGTATTTATCTCATGCTCTACAAGGTGTGTCAGTCTTAAGTCATACTCATCAATAGAAAATGTATCATCAAACTCCTTCAACATCAGTGCAACTTTGATCCTCTCATCATTAGTCACCTTTTGTGTGGACTCTTCATATAGTTGCATCAAGTGATCAGGGACCATTCTTTGTTGGTCAGCTTTTCCTAAATGATCCCCCAGTTCACTCTGATCTCTGATTCTGTCTCCCATTTGATTCTCAGCTCCATGAAAGGTGATCCTCCTCTTAGTTCAACAATAATTCTCTCTCTCTCTCTCTCTCTCTCTCTCTCTCTCTCTCTCTCTCTCTCTCTCTCTCTCTCTCTCTCTCTCTCTCTCTCTCTCTCTCTCTCTCTCTCTCTCTCTCATTTTCTTCAGCTAGCACAATTCCTCTTTCTAAGTCCACTTCAACTGCCTATCCAAGTACTGTATCCTGTCTAATAGATACATCCTCAATAGAACAGTTCAATACCCTGACCTTGACAGTAGTATTATTAGCTACATCTACCGGGCTTGGAGCTGATATAAGTGAATGGTTCTCCATCAGATTTCGAGCTGCCTCTAAAATGGATTTTCCTCATTAGTTCCATCATTGCTCAGATCCACAAACACATCCCAAATAGCCTCACTCATTCTTGGAACAATTTACTGATCTGAAGCATAAACCTTGCAAACCCTCCTTGGCATGCGAACTCTTTCTACTAGAACTGGAATTCCTCTCAAAATAATTTTTCCTCATTCAATAGTAGGTCAGTTGAGCCAGTATGATCCAGCACAAGTACATCAGCTCCTCGAAGCACCTTATCTTCAATATTGGCAACTTTTACTATCTTGTTGATCATCACAGGTCCTATATGTAAATCTAATGAAGCTTGCCCCTCATGAACAATGGACCTCCCATCTGCAGTTACTAACTTTTGTCTAGAATTTAGGTCACACAATTTTGGACGCTGAAATTTTCTCAAACACATGAGGTGAACCAATAGTTAATGCTCCTTTCTCTTTGTTGTTAGGCCATTTCTCCTTTGGGTCATCTCATGGCCTCTAGGCTCAACCCCCTCAAGTTTTCCTGACATTTTGGCAGAGTACCTTTAAACTCTGGCATCCTTACTTCTTTGCTATTGGACATCTTGTTCTTCAAGTGGACATGTGGACTATCTGATTGTTCCATCATACCTGGCTGAGCAGCCAGCTGCAACTGTCCCATGACAATGGGATAAGGACAATCCCAAATAAAGTGCGCAAGTTGTCCACACTTAAAACAGCACTTTTTATGTGAAGTCTGATATGACCTTGACACACCACATTCTATCTTGCTCTTATTATTAATCAGTTTGTTACCTGAGTGATTATTCTTCTTAAAACTAGGATATTTTGTACTCTTTGTAAAACAGTTTTCTTCCAGTTGCCCTATTTTGATTTCTAAATCCTCATTGGCTTTTACCTTTTTTTCCATCATCTTTTTTTCCACTTGGGTAGCATTTCTGGATTTTGCTTCAATGGCTACTTCTGATTGACCTTGATCCTTAGGTTTTGTTCCATTTCCAGCTAAATTTGGTCTACCTGGTGCTTGGTCTAACCTCTCATTTAATTCTTTTTCTTTATCACTGCTATCCCCTGCTCTAAGGATTCTGGCTGGAGGTCTCTGTCTCTTACCAGAACCATTATCACTGGGGCTATGTTTTCTCATTTGGATGAAATTGGCCACTTTATACATTGCTTCATCTATATCAAATGGGTCCTGATATATTCGACTATGGATTGAGCTTGACCATTGTACAATCCACCAAGAAAATGTCTAAGAAGATCTTCCTTGTGAGACCTGTCATCCCTTTTCCTGTAAGCTTTATCATAGAGGCGTTTTAGTTCAGCAGCTTAATCTTCTGCTTTTTCACCTGGTGTTTGGTTCCTATTGCTGAACTGTGCTTCCAATATTTTCTCTGTCTCTACTTTCCTGAATCTGTTACCAAGCTTTTTAACAAGATTCTTGAAGTTACTTCTTGTGACACAAGATGATTGATGAAAAACAAACTCTTCTGCTTGACGTTGTAGACAGGGAAGAAGTGCATCCAATTTTCTATTATTATCCCATCTATGCCTCTCAGCCACATCGATAAACCGATTGTACCAAACATGTTCTTTACCTGTAAGTGGGGGGAGTGTCACACTTTGACTTGTGTTTGTCCTTCTCTGATCAACATCAGTTGACGAGTTCTGATTCTCTATCTAACTAGCTTGTCCTGAGGTAAGAATTGCTTCTTTGTCTTTGCTTTTGATGGGTACTAGCATCTTTATTTACAGCTTTTCCTCTAAACTGTGTTTCATCCTCATCTTATGGTGTGTGCCTTACTTTGGGGTCTGAACTGTCTGCCATCAAACATTCCCTGAGTTCCATCCTTTGGAACTGCATTATTTGATGTGGTTGATCTGATTGTACCCATGATTTCTCTTGCAACATCTTGCCTTGCATGACCTACACTTCGTTCTATCTGTCTAGATATTGCATCTACATGTAGTTTGGATTTCTGGCTTTGACTCACATCATTTGCAACATCTTGGCAAAGATTTCCATCACCTGCACCTTCATGAGTAGTAGAGCTATTATAAGGCACCCCGCATGACATATTTGGAGGTCTGTCATATATATATTACTCATAATTGGTGGTCTTATTATCCCTTTTGTCCTTGTTTCTTCAATTGCTAAAGGCTTCCTCAGAGCATGAGGATTTGAAGATATAGTTACCACACTGACCGTCTGTGGATTTGAGATCCTTGTGCTACTACTGAAAATAATAGGAGTTCCAACACTCCTTGAGCAGGTTTGACCAAAATGTTGCTAACACATCATATTTCATTGGAATTTATATTTGAATGATTCCCCTGTGCTCATAGAAGAGCCACTAGCCACTGGACAGGATTCTACTTTTGATTTTGTGCAGGGTGCATCAGCACTGACATCATCATTTGTCATCAGTATTCCTACCTGACCTCAACACCATATGACTTATTTTGTTCTTCAATTTTACAAAGAGACTGAGTTAAAATTACAGGTTATACAATATTTGTATATCCCACAGCTGCAACCAAAATAATGTAAGGGTCCAGCGGTCTATTGTGTTTTTGGTATGTTACATTAATGGTAGAATATTTGTCAAATGTTGTTCAAAGTCTCACTTTGAATTCACTTCACCATAAACAATTTCCTGTCGAGAAACTGATTAACAACACTTTATTCACAACAAGTAAATTGATGGACGTGGTTCCTTCTTGGCATCAATTACTAAGATCTGGTATGCTGTCTTGTAACTCTCATGCACTTGATATAAGATCATTAAAAGTCCATTTAATAACTTTGGTAGTTTTAAACATAATATTCAGTTGCTTCAATGTCATCACAGTGCAGATTCTCTCCCCCACTTGTGCATCTAGGTTGACATGTTTAGAACACTAACTTCTTTTGAAGTGTACCTCGACTTCACTTGGTTCTCAAAATATATCTGCCTCGACTTTTGGCTTACATGGCTTCTACTCTTCAAAAACAGGTTAATCGGCAAAAAACAGAATAAAACACGGGAAATCATGCACAGAGGGAAAAGGACTGATAACAAGGAAGAAATACAGGAAGTTTAAGGGAGCATTGGGAAGAAGTCAATAATCCACAGTGGGGTCAGGGAACAGTACCAGGGTGTCAAGCAGAGTACATGCAGGATCAATGGGATCCAGAGATGTATTGTGGGATCAGAAGGATAAAAGTTAAAATAGCAGTTGAACAGATGTGGTTACGCAAAGCTCAGGACCAGATGATATCTGGACAGAATTCATAAAGAGAGGGCCAGAAGAAATTGAAGATAGTTTACAGTTGCTTTTCAATAGCGTTATTGAGAAAAGACAAGTACCAAAGGAATGGAATAGACTTAGGATTTCATATATTCCAAAGAAGAGCCCAGGAGGCCAATTGGACCAGTGTAGGGGCATTGCGATTGCATCAAATGTGGGTAAAATATTCAGTAGGATAACGTACCGGAGACTAAGTAGAAAATTTGAAAGGCTCGGTCTTTTGGGGGAAATTCAGAATGGATTCAGACCAGGTAGAAGGTTAGGTGACCACATCTTCACAGTGACCCAGGTGTTAGAACTGCAAGACAAAAGCGGAAGAAGGTCTTCATGGGTTTCTTAGATGTTAGGAAAGCTTATGACAGGTATGGAGAGATGTTCTATGGGAAAAACTAAGTGGAATAGGATTTGGTGGAAATTTTCTAGAAATTCTAAAAGCGCTGTATAAAGATGTAGACTGTACACTGTCAGTAGGAAAGGTGGAAGTAGAGAATGTAAGTCTGGATATAAGCCTAAAGCAGGGGCGTGTGCGGTCCCCAATTTTGTTCTCTTTGTATGTTAAAGAGTTGGGGGATCAGTTGATGGATTGTGATAAGGGTATAAGGGTAGGTGATCTAAAAATTCCAGGCCTGTTTTTTGCAGATGACATTGTACTCATGGCAGAGTCCCAGAAAGAACTACAAGAGATGCTGAACAAAGCAAGGGAATACGGGAATAAATGGAGGTTAAAATTTAGTAAGGATAAGAGTAAAGTGATAACTCTTAGAAAGAAACCAGATGGAAATAAAAAATGGAGATTAGGGCAGTTCCAAATTCCAGAAGGAAGGGAACAGTTAATTGAAATTGGGGAGGTTGATGAGTATGAATACCTAGGTGTTAAGATAAAAGCAACGGGTAAAGGCATGTGCAGGTATCAGGTGGAGAAGATTAAACAGAAGAAAGTGAATCGGACAAAATGAATGATTTAAGCTACTGCACTGAACAATTTCAACAGAGCGTACACAGCAAGAGTATTATGGGATAGAGTTGCCATACCAGGAATGACATATGGCTTAGATGTGATTTCTCAATAAATCAATATTCTGAAACCTGCGACATCGTCAACTGTTTTGTTTGCAACTATCAACGATAACTGTTACTCATTCCCTTTATTATTATTATTATTATTATTATTATTATTATTATTATTATTATTATTATTATTATTATTATTATTATTATTACTATTATCATTATATATTTATTTTTTATTTATTTATTTTCTCTACTAATCACAATCTTGTTAAAACTTGTCATTATTTTCAATTGAAATCAGGTGTAACTTACCAGTCATACTAACACAGGTGGCCACAGCAATAACGGATGTTTACATCCTTAGCTGGGTCATCCTGACTATGTATTTGCATATATATATCCTGTAATTTTGGTAAAATCAATTTTGTACACTTCTTTCTTTTGTATTACGTGATACCATATATCTGACATTTGTATCTGCTGATCTTATGTATATGTATATATATGTCTAATAAATAGATGTGAATCCTGAATCCTGAATCAGTAAATGAGGGAGATATCCAGGAAATGGAGAAAGCACAGAATGAGATGGGAAAATGGATACTGGGAGCACCACCATGTACAGCAACAGAAGCAGTCCTAGGAGAATTAGGATGGAATAAAATCACAGATAGGATTGCCAAAGTACTGGGGTTATTTACAAGCAATAAGTGAAGACAGGTGGTGCAGGAAAGTTTACAATGAGGTAGTCAAGGAAAAAACAAGATGGGTAAAAGACATAGACAGGGTAGCAGAGAAATATGAACTAAAAGGATATGATGATGTGGATGATTGAAAAGTATATATAGGTGAGACTATTACAGAGGGTTGGAAAGAAGACTGGAAAAGAGGAGTCAGGGAAAAATTACATTGAAGGCATACAAGGTATTAGAAAAGCCACAGAAAAGTGTGTGTTGGGATGGAGGGAAGGGATCCAAGCTTCTGTTTCAAAGTAGGGCAGGAGTAATCAATCTAGAAAAGAGAAAACAGAAGTGGACAACAGGTAGTAATGGAAAGTGTAAGTCTTGTAGACAAGAGGCAGATGAGACATTGGATCATTGGCTGTTGTGGTGCAATGCATATAGAGAGATAAGGGAAGATTTTTCCAGAAAGTTGCATAGGGAAGACTACAATTATAAGGGTTTAGAAGAGGTTCAGTGTTTAGAGGAAGAGGAACGTATAGCGTGGATTTTAGGTTTGAAAGGTGGCTTTCTGGGAGGCAGGAGAGGTAATAAAAATGTACAGGACTACCTGGTAGGATGCTGGGAGAAAAGGAATAAAATAATAGAGTTAGAAGGCAACAGGTTAAATTAGAATTCCAGAGTACAGGGTGGGGAGGGAATGGGAATGGTGGTAGCCCTTATAAGGGCTCCCATGGGAAAAGCCTGAGCCTTAGAGGCGGGGATAGGGTGTGTGAGGGATGGATTTTTTTTTTACCCTAGGCCACCTGTGTCACACAGTGACACAGGACCGCGGCAGACAAGCGTATAGCCACCATATTATTAGTATTATTATTATGATGATGATGATGATGGTGGTGGTGACAGTACATCAATTGTGTTGGAACATCAATTGGACTTCAATGTAATAATTATCGAAAACCCCACTGCTAGGCCTATCTTATAATAGACTAATTATAATGTAAGAACATTACTTGTTTACTTGTATACTTATTTACTTACTTGTATACTTGATTGATTATCCCTCTCTTCTTTATGGTAGGGATCTCAGTTAGGGATCTCGGTTGTCTTTTGAACGCTGACTTGGAAGGTGCGTCTACTACTTCCCCAGGGAGGCTCTTCCAGTTGTTCACTACCCTGTTGGTAAAGAATTTGCAGACATCAGTTCTGCAGTGCTTCTTTTGTAGTTTATAATTGTGGCCTCTAAGAGTTCTACTGGGGTGGGAAAAAAATTCCTGTGGGTTGGTCTTGTACGAGCCATGTAGGTATTTATACGTCTCACACATGTCAATGTGAGTTCTACGCATTTGCAATGGCTGAAATTTTTTGCTTAGTTGCTCGCTACATAGTTTTTAGACACCTGTCCTGTACTGTTTTTAAGGATTTTATATCTTGGTTATGCCATGGGCTCCATACAGGAGCCCCGTATTCTAATATCGGTCTTACAATAGTTTTGTATAATGTACTTATGTTTGTTTCAGTGAGGTTGGTGAAGCACCTTTTGATTGTACCAATTCTCTGATTTGCTTTTTTGATGATGGGGTTTATGTGGGTTTTGGGATGGAGGTTGTCAGAGATGATAATGCCGAGATCTTTTTGATGTTTTGTTTGTTGCCGCATTCTGTTATTGAGTGTGTAAATGTAGTTTAGAGACTCTTTTATTTTAAAGACATAGCATTTGGTTGTGTTCAAATTTAGTAGCCAATGCTTTGACCAGCTTGATAGACTATTTAGATCCTGCTGTAGAAGTTCGCAGTCTGCTTCTGTTTTAATTTCTTTGTAAACCTTAATGTCATCTGAGAACATTTTGGCTGTGGATACTGTGATTTCAGGGGTGTCGTTTACATAAATGAGGAATAAGATCGGGCCAAGAATAGAACCTTGAGGTACCCCACTTGGGACCTCACGCCATCCTGACCCTCCATTTCTAAGTAACACTCACTGTCTCCTGTTTGACAGGAAATTTCCTATCCATGTAAGTGTTTTGCCTCTGACCCATACCTGACGCAATTTGTGTATTAACCTCATGTGAGGGACGGAGTCAAATGCTCTTGAAAAATCCAGGTATGTCACATCTGTTTGGTTTGACCTGTCCAAATTCTCTGTCCAATCGTTGAGACATTCAAGCAATTAACACATGAGCATTTTTTTGAATCTGTGTTGATCACAGCTGAATGTATTATTGACATTAATGATACCCAGGATGTTGTCTAAGATGATTCTTTCCAGGATTTTAACCACATGACTGGTGAGGGCAACTGGTCTGTAGTTGCTGGTTACTGTGTGGCTACCCTTTTTGTGTAGTGGTGTTATGTTGCTGTCTCTCCAGTCCTGTGGGAACTGGCCACTGTTTATGGATTTCATGAATAGTTTGCTTAGGGATACGTTAAGGCTGGGACAGTTTTTTAAAATGTTAGCATTTAGTCCATCTGGGCCATTGGCTTTGTATAACTTAAGCTTTGCCTGTTTGCTTAGAACTGTTTCTTGGGTAATGATTATGTCCCTTAGGACATGCTCTACATTTTCTGATTTGGGCAAGGGAAAGTCTATGGGGGGTTCTTCGATTAATGATTCAACGAAGAACTTATTTAGTATCTCAGCTTTGTCTTGATCTTGTGTAACTTTTAGTCCGTTTTCTTCTATGACGTCAATGGTGGAACTGCTTCTGGTTAAGTGTCTGGTGTAATTCCAGAACAGCTTGGGGTTTTGCTCCAGGTTGTTTACCAGTTTGTCCTCGTAGTGGGTATGATCTTGTCAGACTCCAAATTTGATATACAATGTCTGATCCATTGTTTTCTTTTGTGTTGTTTTGATTTATTGATAGATTTGTATCTAGTCCAAGGAGGTTTATTTCTTTCCTCTGGTTTTACCATTTTAGATGGAATATGCTTGTCTACTAATTTTGTATAGATTTCCTTATAGATTTCCTTGAATTTGGACCATGAATCTTCTGTGTTGTGGGAATTGTTTATAAAGTTTTAGTCGGTTTCCTGGAAGTTCTTGTCTAGCCCTTCATAGTTGCCTTTGCATTATAAATAGATTTTGCGGGGAGCCCGGTTTATGCGGGGGACAGGACAGTTGACCTCCAAGTACACGGATTTTTGGTTGCTTTTTGCGAAAGGCTCTTCCACTGTACATGTTAGGACTGTGGAGGGGTCACCGACTAGGGCTAAGTCCAATATGTTATTGAACCTGGTTGGTTTGTTGACCATTTGGTTAAGTAAATTGTCGTTTATTATGTCGAGGACCACCTCCTCGATGGGACGTGATCCTGACATTGTGGAGCAGTCAATCCCTCTGAAGTTGAAGTCTCCCACAAGCAAGCAATTTTTCTGTGTTAACCTTTGTTATTGACTGGCCTATTTTCTGTAGCATGTGGGTTTCGTCAACATCTGGTCGGTAGCAGCCACCAATTAACCAGGTGAGCCCCTATGTCTGGGGTTTATCTGGATCCAGAGGATCTCAGCCTCAACTTGTCCTTGGATATACCTCTCTGGGTTTAGTGAGCCCTTGGCTAGTATGAGTACCCCACTTCTGTCTGATTTTTAGTACACCCCAAGGAATATCTCTATCTTGCCTAAAGCAAGTGTATCCTTTGGGGGTGATCTCGTTGTTGCTGACATCTTCGGTTAACCATGTTTCGGTGATTACAACAATGTCAGGGTCATTTTCTGCCAAAAAAAGTGCAAGTTGTGCTAATTTGCTGTACAGTCCTTGTGCATTGAAGTGAAAAACCTTTAATGGCATGTATTCTCTTCTTCCTTTTAAGACAGTTGTACATATTTACAGTTATTTACATTTCCTAGTTCTGAGGTGTTTGTTTCTGTAGAATTTTAAAAGAAATGATGCTTACAATTACATAATGTCATTGATTCAAATTGAAAAGAACAACACCTACGGGCTCAGCAAACAGAATATAGAATGTAACACATCAAATTTATTAGGAGAAATCCAGCTGGTCAAAGAACTTCAATTATGAATAAAAATTATTCTTCATACCCTTCGAAAGTTGCTTGTATCAGATTCATCTGTTTATCATATTTAAATTCTGAGGAATCATGTGCACACGAGAGCGAACACTTGATACCATGTACGGAATTAATCATTCCTGCTGAAGTCACATTTTTTTTCTCACGGTCATCATGCCTACCATGATAAAACTGACAAAATATCAACCTTTAAAAAAAAACTACCCTTAACAAATTGCTTCTGCGGTCCCTAACCTCCACGTGTACATTAATTCAAGCCTTGTCGACATTTTATGAGTTGTGACCTTTATATTTTCTCTGCTTTTTGGAGGATGTTAATGCACTCCCCCTCCCCCCCCCCATGAATGGGATTTGTTTACCATATCATCTATAAAACAGCACAGCAGACAGAAAAAAAAGATATATAAAAACAAAAACACCCCGAGCCCCCATACTACCTGCAAAGGTGCTTTCTCCTGGTTTTGTGCGTGCAGGCCAACTGGCTATCTGTTAGTTCTGTCCTGGGATTAGATGAGATAAGAGCATAAGAAATTTTCACTGCCTGCGTAATTTCCAGTTTGAAACAACGAAGTACTGAAACTAGCCATGAACAAATCATTCGGAAACCAGATTCTAATAAGAAAAAAATAAATCAAATGTTTTGCAGCATTCCTGTCAAATACAAAATTATTGATTCACTAAACATTCAGTGTTTTTTCAAACTGAAATTTGTTCGTAACATGATTCCCCATCATTTCCTATAAATACGGCAACAATATTGGACAAAGTATCATGAATTACAAGAAATTTCTGGCTTCAATTACCCTCGAAGATATCGCAGCGAATCAAAATTGTGACTGTATGTCTAACAGTAAATATTCTAATTTTGTTGATGCATACCACAAACATGTATTTACAGGTAATTTGGATATTATACATAATTCAAGTTTTAAACGAAATTATGAAAAAAGGTACAAAATTTCGGATGTGTCCCAAGTTGAACATTGACAATATTTTTCAGGATACATGTGATGCATTTGATTCCTACTGTATGAAATGGGCAAAGAAAGAAAAAATTGAATTTCAGAAATTTGAAGGATGGTTATTGAAACGAGTCTTTAGAAATAGAATTTACCCTTTGCAAATCCCACATTAAGAATTTCAATCCGGTTAATCTAAAACAACCTGAAGTTTCAAAAGCAGTCAAAGAACTACAAGAAAGATTTGTAGTCACTAACATATACTGAACCAAACAAATAACGCAACCCTTAAAATTTTTAACTTAAATATTTATTGTTACTTTCATATCACAGAAACAAATTAGATCCATATTCTGCAGTCTTTTTGGCATAACATGTGAAAAACAAAAACTTGAAACTGTCAACGAGGGCGCGACCAGCTGGCAATAAACAGGGCAACATTGATTTGTAAAGTTCACAAATTGGCATGTCCACTAACACTGTGTGTGACCACCATCAACATCTGTAACTGCTATGCAACGTCGGCGCATGGATGACACTAGCTGGATCCCGTCTCCGAACACGCTGGTCAAGGTAGTCCCAAAGATGCTCGATGGGATTGATATCAGGTGAGAAGGCTGGCCATGGCAAAACGTTAATTCCTTCTCCTTGCAGAAAATCCATCGTCAGTCTAGCGGCATGGGGCCGAGCATTGTCCTGTTGAAGCAAGTGGAGTTGGTGGTGTCTAATGAAAGGGACAGCAACAGGCTGAAGGATCTCATTCCTGTAACGGGCAGCGTTAAGATTGCCTTCAATGAAGATTAGCTGGGTTTTGGCTGTGAATGAAATTCCACCCCACACCATCACTGATGCACCTCCAAATCGATCTGTTTCCAGCACACAGGCATCTGAGTAGTGTTCTCCCCTTCGTCGCCAAACACATGTCCTACCATCTGCATGATACAGGGTGAAGCGGGATTCATCGGTGAATAGCACATCCCTCCACTGTTGATGGGTCCAGCGAGTATGGGCAGTAGCCCATTGTCGTCGGGCTTGCTTTCTTGCCTGTGTCAAAATTTGACCCCTATGAGGATGCCTGGTGTGTAGATGGTGTTCTTGTAGTCTATTACGGACTGTCTGGGCAGATATTCTGTTATTGGTTCTGCCAGGTGTCTGTTGTGCAGTTCTAGTGGCTGGTCGAGTACTGTTCCGCAGATGTGACACCCTGATGTGTCTGTCTTGTGCAGGTGTGGTTTCTCTTGGTCTCCCAGGACGCTGTCTATCAGCTGTGGCCCCAGTCTCCTGGAATCTTGTAGCAAGTCTGGATATAGTGGATTTGTGGACTTGCAGTCTTCTTGCCACCTCTACTGCAGATAAACCAGCCTGTAGCATGCCAATTCCTCTCTCCCGATCTACTGTTGATAATCGACCCATAGTTCTTGGAATACTGTGCCAAATGAATCCCATGCTGCCCTTTTATTGTCCGTGAGGGGCTATACCCAACCAGTAAAGGTGCAAATGTTTTAGTCATGTGGGTAACACTGAATCCTACAGTTGTCCTTGATTCAGCACAACCACCAAACTTTGAAAGCCTCATATCCTCGCACACAGTTACGCTTGGGCTGATTTCAATGTGGCCTTTTCCTGTCCCAGAATCAAAGCCTTGGCAACCTTAATTTCAGGTGTCAGAGACTTGCATAAAATAGCCTGCTGTAGTCACTCTTGATTCATGACGATGACCCCATGGCAAGGTCAGGGTACTCGACCTTGAGGTCACACTTCTTGGTGCATTATTTTAGACTGATTTAACAACGGTTCGTATATTTCTGAACTTTAGATACAGTTCCAATGTGAAAATAAACCCAAATGAAAAAGTTGCGTTATTTGTTTGGTTCAGTATAGATAAGGCAGGGAACAATTTTGTCATCATCTGCAAAAAATGTTATCTGGATGTTTTGAAAAAAGAACTTGGTATAAACAATATTTCAGACATAAGAGGAAATGACGTTTATAAATTACACAAACAATCCATTGATAATTTGATAGATACACATAAAGATGAGATGAAAAGGAATTTTAATATCAAAATTTCTGAAGAGGACTCCTCTATTCCACTTTTGTTCTGGATACCTAAATTACATAAAAACCCTATTAAACCTAGATTCATAGCCGGTGCTGCAAAACGTACAACAAAACAATTATCAAAAGACGTAACATTGTGTTTGACCGCAATTATGAATCATTTTCGTAAATACTGTAATGCAATTTGTAGAAACTGTGAAATAAATTGTTTTTGGAGTATTAGCAATTCTTCCGAGTTTGTCTCTAAAATCAAAGATGTAAAAGCAAAAAATATCAAATGTTTCGACTTTTCTACACTGTACACAAATCTACCCATAGATGAAGTCAAAATTTCTCTTTCAGAATTAATAAGCAAAATGTTTAAACATAATGGTAAACCATACATTAATATCAATTCCAATACAAAGAAAGCATATTGGTCACACAATAAATATTCAAAAAGTAACGTTAAATCTTACACTGTTGAAACTGATAGATGCTATAAAATTTCTTTTGGATAATACTTTTGTTCAATGCGGACCATTGGTTTTTCAACAAATAAAAGGCATTCCAATGGGTAGCAACTGCTCCCCTTTACTGGCAGATTTGTATTTAACCTGGCTTGAATTTAAGTATGTGGATAAATTGATGAAAAAGGACTTTCAAATGGCTACAAAATTATCCAACAACTCAAGATATATTGATAACATTGCTTGTGTATATGTTCAAAATCTCACTGAAATTGCTAAAGAAATTTACCCAAAAGATATCCCCTTGGAGGGTAACAATTCAGATGGTTTCAGAGATGTGTTTTTGGACTTGGATATTCAGGTCACTTATGACAAGTTTTGTATTTAGGTCTATCACAAAATAGACGAGTTTAACTTTGAAGTAGTTAGTTATCCTTTCCCGGACAGTAATATTTCGGATACTATTGGTTATAATACATTTTTGTCACAGATTTTGAGATTTGGTCGTATTTGTTCTAAATTTCAGGACTTTGCATGTAGAACCAAATTTATTTACAATAAACTTGAGTCAAGAGGATTCAAAGGTGTACTTTTGATCAAATATTTCTATAAATTTTGCTGTAAATATCCCGAGTTGATTAGAAAGTTTGGCTTCAATAATTTTAGAGATTTTAGACTTGCCTGTTTTGCTACTTAATTTTATCTTTTGACATCATTATGTTTAAATGTTCACCTTTCAGACATTTTAGGCTAGCTTGTTTTCTCTAAGGTAAACCCCCCGAGGCTAGAGGTAGCAAGAAAGCCTACGATAGTTACAAGCTTGCCTAATTGTACTTGATATTTGTTTAATATTTTCATTGCATTCTCTTGACATAAATACAAAAGACTTTGATTCTTTTCTGACTTGCCTTATAATTTAGCTGTTAATATCCAAAGATTATTAGAAAGTTTGGCCACAATAATTTACAGTTTTTAAACTTGTCTGTTTTGCTACTTAACTTTATCTTTTGGCATCTTTCTGTTTTAATATTCACTATCAGACATTTTAGGCTTACATGCTTTCTGTTAGGTAAACCCCCAGGGGCTACAGGTAGCAAGAAGCGGCCTACGACAGTTACATGTTTGCCTAATTGTACTTAAAATCCTGTTAAGAAAAATTGTTTTGATAGCATGTTTTTGGCATAAATGCTAATTACTTCCATTCTTTTCTGATATGCCTAAATGCACATTTACTCAATATTAAAAAATTACTCAAAATTGACAGTATTTTCTCAAATGTCACAAACCTGACACATTAAGTTGACACATTGACTCAGGGTTGGCAGTTAAATAGAGCTTAACTGTTTGAGGAGTAGGTGTCATCATGGAGTTTGTTTTACATTTCTGGTGCTGGATGTACATTGTTGCAGTCCTTGATAGGATTTCCCTTGGTTTATACAGGTGGTCTAGCTGCAACTGTTTATTTTACAATTACTGGGACTGAATATAATGCCCCAGCTTGTTTCCACTTCAGTTAAACATTGGCGGATGGTTTAACTAGGATAAGCTGTCCAGCTAGAAAGGGTACATATTGGTTCAGGGGTAAGTCAAATTGTTCTTATCTGAACCTGTACTATGCAAATTTGTTAATTACGGTTAGTTTGACAGGTTTCTTCTTTGATATGAAGCTCTGCATTTATAAGCAAAACTTCACGCATTTAGCTAATTCATCAATTGCCACGTTCATATTTATTCATTATTATGTGGGTTGTCTTTGCTGAATATTTAGCTTAGACAAGGAGCCGCTACTCAGAGACATGTACGGGTAAAAGGCTCCGAAACATGTTGAGTAGTTACCCGCTGAAAACCGTTTAATTTATATGGGCTAATACAGCCTATGTCAAAATTTTATAGAGGAACGTGTGCAATATGGACAATACTACTTCTATGTATATAAGTTAGACAGGAACAGGTTAGCTTATGGAGAGTAAAGAGTTCGGACTGCGGAATAGGGTAATGACTACTAGGAAGTGGTTTTGGACAAAAAGGCACAAATACAATACATATAATTATACACAATCTGAGTCTACGCACATATTATTTAACAGTGTGTTAAAAATAGAGGATTTTACAGTTTGCTGATGTGCACTCAGACTAGACCGCAGTCTTCTTTCAGTACACTCGCAGTGCTGTTTCAAGGTTACCACAATGCACACTACATAACCCGCCCCTAAAATGCAGCGCATGTGGGGTTTGAATATAGCCAAGTGTTTTATGAGTGCCCAGGCAATGTCCTTGCAATGTGTTGAAAAATGCCAACAAGACAGCAGGAGATGGTACAATGCACAATATATCGTTTATTCTACAATAGTGTATAATGGACAGAGGTCTCTATCTGATAGAGACCCGGGATAGAGACCTCTGCAAAACCATTGTCTAAGTGCAGCGGTGCGCAAAGATTTGCACTCTAGTTTGTTAACAGAGAACCTGCACAATATTATGTTGATTCCATCATTTGACGCAGATTATGTTAAATCGATTCAGTAAAACAGGAAAAAATATAGACAACGCAGTACAAGAACAAAAGAAATAAACCCCACTGGAATGCCTGAAACAAAAACGGTTTTATATTAATGAAACAAGTATGTAAACATAAGCTACATTTTCACAAAATGTCCTTCCATCGGCCAACATGTTCAACAAATTAATAAATACTATAGTCCACAAAATTAATATTTTGTGTGAACAGTGTCCGACTTCATATACTTCGCTTGATTCGTCAACAACTGTTTAGAATGCAAAATGGAAGGTCAATGGATAATACAAAATTTCAAAATTGGAAATTAAAATTTCCCCCGTGCACATTAAACACAGCACTTTTTTCAGATTTAATTGAAGCATTAGTAGCTTGAGATGACGATGCCTGTGAGGAAGTACTTTGTTGGTCAATGTCAAGCTTAATTCGTTTGTTGCCGTTTTGAATTACATTAGAAACCAATTTCAGTTGAGTGTCGCTAATTCTTTTGTACGTATTTACTGCATCGCTACGATGACCAGTTTGGTTTTTGATAAGCTCGCAGTCCAGGCCTGCTTCAAATAATCTGGTTACTGTTGACACTCTTAAGCTATGATTTGTGTAATAGCCTTCTATACCAGCTTCACTCATCATGATCTTGGTCATATTATTCAGCGTATTGTGTCCTATAGCAGTTATTGCGTACCACAAATTATCTGGATTTGAGAGCGGTTGCAGGTATGAAGCTGTCTGTAACTTGGCTTGGGGACACTTAGAAATGTAAAGACGCAAAAGTCTCACCAGGCACCGAGATGGATCAGTGGAGTTAGCGTATGCCCTTGCAAAATGGCTGGATATTTTTCTTTGCTTTATCCCACCTTGGTTTGTCTTAGAAACTGATTGTACGTACAGTAAAAACTCTTTGCCGTCCTGGTCCCTCTGAAAACTGAAGTTTCTGATAGACAAATCGCGGTGTTCCTTACCACCACGTAAGCCAAAATTAACTCCAATTAGGTAAAAGACAGCCCGTACCAAACTAAGAAGCGTTTTATCACAAAGAATGCCAGTTGTCCATAGGACATTTTCAACTTCAGCAGTAATTGCAGTTGCTTGTTTTGGCGTATAACCGACATTTTCTTTGGCCGTTTCCTGCATTTCTACATTCAAGCTGTAGTAAAGTTTGGGCAAAGTTTCACAGCATACCAACCTTCGGCGAACACCATTGATTTCCAAATACTTTTGAAGAGAAGTTATTATTTCGTATAAAGTTTTGCGTTGGTACCTCTGTCCATCCTTTTGTCTTCTTACTTGACAGATTAAGTTACAAAGGACTTTGTCAAGCTCAGTGGTATCCATTTGCCACAATGGCTTCTGGCAGAATAGCAATGTCTCGTATAATGCGGGCTTTGTATTATCACTGCCCCTTTTGCGTCTCCATTTTGCCCAGGTATCAAAGATCCTGTACGCCCACATCGCCTTTTCTTTAGTTTTGTATGGAATGGACAAGTCAATTGCTCGCTGCAGATCCACGGGCACTTCATCTTTAAATCTTGTGGGATATTCTGAAAAATACAAAATAACTGCTACTTTACCCTTTAGAAGTCACTGAAATCCAATTGAAAGAAAGAAAGAAAGAAAGAAAGAAAGAAAGAAAAAGAAAGAAGAAAGAAAGAAAGAAAGAAAGACAGAAATAAAAAAAGGGGCGGTAGGGAGGCAAGGACAAGAAAAAAGGAAAGGAAAGGTGGAAAGCCGGAGCACAAAAAAAGAAAAGAGATAGGGAGGGGAGGGAGGGAAGTATGGATTAAAAGGAAAAGAAGAGGTAGGAAGGGAGGGGGTAAGGGAGAAAAGAAAAATAAACAAAAGGAGAGGTTGAGAGAATTGGTAAGGGAGAAAACAAAAAAGAATAACATAGGAGAGGGAGAGCGGGAGAAAAATCGAAAAAAAAATATATAGGAAGAGAAAGAACGGAACAAACAAAAATAGAGAAAGAAGAAAGAAAGAGAAAGAAAGAAAAAAGGAAGAAAGAAAGAAAGAACTATAATAAATTTTCTTCTATTCTGCCTATATGGCCCAAAACAACCCTTTCGAATTAAACGCTGAATTTATAGGTTGAGCGATTAAATAGCTTTCCTTATATTGCTGTTGCATGTAAAGTGCTCCTACAAAATTGTTGAAACATATTAAGCTAAAAGTGAAATTTATCATATTAAATTTAATTACGTGTCCTGACTTAATTATAGATTTTTTTTAATTACCTTTGTCGGGATTTCTGTTTGACGTAAAGTTGTAACCGCTGGCCAGGCAAGGAATCCCTAAAGCCTCTTTTCCTGTAGTATCTATGTGATTTTGTAACGCCTCCCAAACCTCTTGCACAGATACGTTCAAATCCGTAGCAACACTGTTCAGTTCGTCACATTTTTCAATTTCTTGACAAAGCTGAGACAGTTGAATTTCCTCAAGTGCATCTGTATTGTAAAAATCAAATTCCATTTCGGCATTTTTCAAAGCCTGTGTAAGCACAAGGTCCGTTTCTTTTCCAAAGAAATCAGAAAAGTCCGAAGACGGTGAGGGTTTCGCAGACGTCTCCGCAGAGTGAATACCATGTGAAACACTTTCATGGTCAGCCATAGTGCCGAATTTGGCGCTGGAGAACTTTGAATGAATTTCAGCATTCTCCACCACTTGCGATAATATCAAATCTGTTTCGTCCCCAAATGAATCTAAAAAATCCATTCTTAGTTGCACGAATGTGACATGTAAAACTGCCGAAACGCAAATGAGAAACCGCAAGGATGGTGGCATGATTTCTCCCTGTTGAACAATACGCACATGGGATCCAAACAAAATGCCAGGTAACAATACAATACAGGTGCGCGTGGAGTTAAAGTGGAAATGAAAGAAAACAATATTTGGTTTCATACTTTGTGACCTCAGGTCAAACTTGAGGCCATTTCAGCCCAGTCCATTATAACAACGGCGAGATGAAGATTACAAATAATCAAAATGAAATGAATCAATCAGTCAAATAAAACAAATATTGAAAGCATTTTCTCTGATAATGTGCAGTTGTTTTTCATAATCAATGATGCCATCATACACTATGCAGGACAGGTCCTTCGTTGTTTTGTTTTCCTCTCGGGAGAGAGACTGCAATAAATCCATCGCGCCCTATCGGGCGCTCAGGAATTATTGAAGTCTCTCTCCCGAAAGGAAAACAAAACAACTCAGGTCCCTATCCTACACCTTGAGTGGCAGTGTGGCGACCGCATGTTTCAGCTGAGGCTAAAATGACAATGAATCCCCCACACTGTACCTTGCAGGGTACACGTTCTACCTTGCAATCTATACTTTGCCAACAGCGTACTTTGAGCTTAGCCGCAATACACAATGATCTTGACCGTTGTATTCTGCTGTGCGGTCCAAATTAAGCTTTGGCTACAATATACATACATATATGGTTCAGTAATGTCCCAACTCTTCTAGTAGCTGGGTGTTCAGATTCAGGGCCCACAAAAGCAAGATCAATCAAAAACAAAAAACAAAAACAAAACAAAGCAAAACAAAGCAAAACACCCCCCCCCAAAAAGAAAGAAAAAATAAGCCGACACACACACACACACACACACACACACACACACACACACACACACAACAAACAAAAACATACCCCCCCCCCCAAGCATTGCCGGATGTAGTCGCATTATTTTGTCTGGGTGCCAACCCAGACATTTTGTTTTCCGAGAATTTATTTTCTTTCTTTCTTTCTTTCTTTCTTTCTTTCTTTCTTTCTTTCTTTCTTTCTTTCTTTCTTTCTTTCTTTCTTTCTTTCTTTCTTTCTTCCTTTCTTCTTTACGACCAGATTTGTCCGTAGTTTTTCTCGCACCCTACTATTCCGAAACCACCAAACTTGCCATGGTGACTGACCTACCAGTGAAATTAGGGACCTGACTTGGAATAGTCATGTTTAAAATTATACAAATTAGGGGTAATTCAAATCTTAAAAGTTCCATATCTTCCACACTATTGCAGATAGATACAAAGTTCTAACTTACACATGTAGGTTTGAGACAACTGTCAATGGACAGTTCTAGAAGTGCAACTAAATGTGGCAAGTTTGAAGCTTTTTGCCATGTTAATTGTCTGAATATATTCTCGTGGAAGGGGGAAAAAGGGGCACATTGTGTTGAATATAAAATGATTTGTTACATTGACACAAAATAATTTAGTATGTAATCATGAATTTTAATATGATGTTAAATCAGATTCACATGTTGAAGTATTTAATGAAACGGCCATCACTCAATACTTTTTGTGTAAAAAAAAGCTCAGAATCACCATGCAAGCAACCCTGTTAAGGGAACCCCATGTTTGGGTCCAGTGTGGCTACTTACTCTTTTACTTTAAACTTAGCTGACTGACAAGTCGGGAGAACTAAAAGGTGATAGGCCTAACAGGTCTCTTTTTATTTTTGGCAGAAGAAATGAAATTTGTGTTTTGGGTGTTTAGGCCTATACATTTTGGAAAAAGAACTAGTGTCTGCAGTTAATGATGAATATTTCTAAGGTTGAGAGGACCGGTTTAAAACCACCAGTTGCCTTTTATGGGTGACTGCCTGTTTCATGTCCGGAGTGAAATTTCTTTCTTCACATTGGTATTGGAAAAGAAATGTTGATACTTTGGCACGTCTGAAATCTCTTTGCCGTCATTGTTGGGTTTGGAATTAATGAATATGGATCATGTGTTTCTGTACTATACAAAACAGTTGTGTTCACTGCTGATTGGCTGAAGATCAGGTTTTAGACAGGGTCCACTGAATATGCAAGTCTGCTTACTGTGCTCTTAACTGAGCCCCATGGACTCTGCCTTATCACTGGACATGCATGTTTGCTGCAGCTGTGTTTGTGTAGAAAGATGGGAGGCAGGTTGGTCACAGCAGCATTTTCCTGCTTGGATAACTGTAAGGCCACTTTTGTATGTGTCCAGGGGCCCTGGGTCTGCTAAACAGGCATCACCTTGAACTGGGACCTACATGTGATGAATTATTCTGCTGTAAAAAAATTGAAACAGGTGATGACTGGGCTCTCTCTCTCTCTCTCTCTCTCTCTCTCTCTCTCTCTCTCTCTCTCTCTCTCTGTCTCTCTCTCTTTTCCCTATCCCTCCTCCCTCTCTGTGTCTGGGTGCCAACTGAGACATTCTTTCTTTCTTTCTTTCTTTCTTTCTTTCTTTCTTTCTTTCTCTCTCTGTCTCTCTCTTTCATTCTTTCTTTCTTTCTTTCTTTCCAGCAAATAGTTTGCCCGGAGCGTTTCTCAGACAACGTTCAAGCTACAATGTTTAAACTTGCCATGGTAACAGAGCTAGTAGGGAAGTTGACTATTTGATTTTAGACACAAAATTTTAATGGGCACACATAGGTTCGTGAAACCTGCCAATGTACTGGACAGTATACGAAAGTTGTAGAATTTCAAATTATGCCAATAAGGGGCATTCCAAAATTTAAAAGTTGAATATCTCCAAAACTGTTATAGATAGAGATGCCATTCCAAATTCTATTCGTAGGTTTGTGGCAAAGACGCATCCAGTCAACTATGAAACAAAATTATAGGATTTGAATTTATGCAAAAATTAGGTGAATATGTAAAATTTAAATCTTAAATAGCTTCAAAATTATTGTAAATAGAGGTGCCATTCCAACTTCAATTTATGGGTTTGTGACATAGCTGCATCCAATGAACCATGATCCAAAATTATACAATTTTAATTTACGCAAATACGATGAATACAAGAAATTAAAATCTTTCAATAACTTCAAAACTATTATACATAGAGGTGCCATTCCAACTTATATTTGTAGGTATGTGACATAGCCGAATCCAATGAACCATAAACCACAGTTGCAGGCTTTTGATTTATGCAAATTAGGCAAATGCACAAAATTAAAGTCTTGAATTGCTTCAAAACTATTACAGATAGTAGTGGCATTAAAACATCACTTTATAAGTTTGTGACATGGCCACATCCAATAAACTAAGGATCAAAGTTGTAGCATTCTAATTTATGGAAATTAGCCTAATACACAGACAGAATTTAGTTTATGTTGAACAATGGCAAAGTGTCGCACTTCAAACTGTTCTCATTTTGAAGGCACCCGGATTTGCTGTCAAGCAAATCTTCTTTTCTAGTTTAATTTTGGTATTTAATGCTTTTCTTGAATGGCTATTAAACGCGCTGCAAAAGACATTTGAGGCGTGCGTAGTTGTGAATAAGCAGTGGTCGGGAGGATGAGTAGTGATCAGGTGCAATGTGCGTGATCGATTTTAGGCATGCGCATACATACCGGTTTTTCTGTGTTGGTAAACACAGCTGGAAGCCGCGTGGGCATGCTTTCCGCGTGGATAGGCTTCACAGGAACTTCCTGCTGTTACAGTTCTCTCCTTGTTCTGTTTCAGCTGCTCATCGAGGTTTTTGTGGTAAATGTTTGTCCTCTCCCATCCCCGATTTACCGTTCCGATTTCAATATATGGGTTTGTAGCGAAGCCGCATCCAATAAAAACAATATGTCTGGGTTGGCACGCAGACATAAATGTGGAAGGAAATGAAGAATTTCTTGGAAAACAGTATGTCTGTGCCGTCTTTCAACAGTTAATGTGTTGGTTGATTTCATCATGTCTGTGTGCTAACACAGACATACTGTTTTCCAAGAAATTCTTCATTTCCTTCCACATTTATGTCTGCGTGCCAACCCAGACATATTGTTTTTCATCGGGTTCTTTATTATGTCTGGGTGCCAACCCAGACATTTTGTTTTTTTTTGCCAATTTTCTTTCTTTCTTTCTTTCTTTCTTTCTTTCTTTCTTTCTTTCTTTCTTTCTTTCTTTCTTTCTTTCTTTCTTTCCTCTTTGTGACCAAATTTGTCCGGAGTATTTTTCGGACACTATTATTCCGAAAACCATCAAACTTGTTAACTATAATACCTCAACAGTATCCAGTATTCTCTCTGTATGTAATCTTGAGGTGCACTGGCACAGTCAGTCAGTGGAAGATGAATATACTTTTATGAAACTGTTAAAAGAAAAGCTATATGGCAACTATATGAATGACTGTGAGTCCAAACTTAAAGGGCTTGATGATACCAACAAACTGAGGTTGTATAAAGATTTTAAACATGAATTCTGTTTAGAGAGCTACCTGCTTAATGTACCGAGTGTGACATACATTCAGTGTATTGCTCGCTTTAGACTAAGCTCCCACAACCTGAACATTGAACTTGGCCGTCACACAAAGCCTGTTACCCCTGTAGCCAACCGTTTTTGTATGAGATGTAATATGGGAGTTGATGATGAACCCCATTTCCTATTACAGTGTCCTGTGTTTTTTAATGAAAGAGCCGAATTGTTTAGAAAAATCCAGTGGTGTATACCTGATCTCTCCAATCATAATATAAAAGATAGGTTTATTGCAATCTTGTCGAGCAGAACACCGGAGGTGAGTTTCCAGTTAGGCAAGTTCCTACATAAATGTCTCCCAAAGTAATGTGCATAAGAATTGTGAACACATATACAGGCCAATATTATTTTATCTGCTCCATAATTATTATGCAAACAAATAAATCGGTGCTAAATGTAATATTTATAAGTTATCTCTGCCACATGAAACCTGTATAATCAGAAGCTTGCAGCGGAGTATTCAGTGGATACAGAGTTTAATCACTTATTATGGTAAACAATATTCATGTAGTTATGTGCTATTCACATGGTGGAGGAAATCTCAGGTGCTAAATATTATGTCATGTTGACTGATACATAACGTGCAGTGTTGACTGATACATTTCATGTGCAATCATGGTAGCATTGTAGACAAAATTAGAGGTACACAATTGGGCACAGGAAGAGTGCAGGCTACATAATATGGTAGTATGTTGGTTACATCCGCCAGTATTGCAAACTACTGGTAAGCTGTCTCTAGTTGGGTATATGCGGCCTATATTTTGTCATTACTGCCCCAGGATGTGATTTTACATGGCGGTGCCCATAGTGTCAGCCCTCTCCCTGTCCCTAATTTTAGATATTCTATTTAATCACTTACTTAGTTGACATGTAACTTCTACCCATAATGGGTGTTATTGCTTATGTAGACATGTATCATTTAGTTGGTCGAAATGATTGTTCTCTGATTGTGTACGATTTCTTTATGTATGACTGATGAGTCAATACTGACTCAATTTTGGTCAATAAAATTCTTACTTACTTACTTACTAATACCAGTGGAATTCTGCACCTGGTTTGGAATAGTCATGATGTTTAAAATTACGCAAATTAGGGGACAATTAAAATATTAAAAGCGCCATATTTTCCAAACTATTGCAGATAGACACAAAATTTTAATGTGCATATGTGGGTTTGTGACACCTGCCAATATAATGGACAGTAAACGAAAGGTATAGAATTTCAAATTATGCTAATTAGGGGCATTGAAAAATTTCAAATTTGAATATCTCGAAAACCATTATAGATAGAGATGCCGTTCCAATTTCAATATATGGGTTTGTAGCGAAGCCGCATCCAATAAAACATAAACCAACGTTGTAAGATGTTAATTTATGCAAATTAGGTGAATATATAAAATTTAAATCTTGAATAGCTTCAAAACTATTATGAATACAGGTGCCATTACAACTGTAATTTAGACATTTGTCGCAAAGCCGCATCCACTGAACCATGAACCAAAGTTGAGGGATTGCAATTTATGCAAATTAAGTGAATATGCAAAATTTAAATCTTGAATAGCTTGAAAATGTTATAGATAGAGATGTCATTCCAACTTCAATGTAAAGGTTTGTAACATACCTACATCCAATGAACAATAAAGCAAAATTGTACAATTTTGATTTATGCAAATAAGGTGAATACACAAAGTTTAAATATTTTTGAATAACGTCAAAACTATTATAGATAGAAGTGCGGTCCCAACTTTAATTTAAAGGTTTGTGGCATAGACGCAGCCACTGAAACAAAACTGTAAAATTTTAATTTATGTAAATTAGGTGAATACATAAATGTAAATCATAAAGTAGCTTCAGAACTATTATACATAGAAATACCATTGCAACTTAAATTTGTATGTTTGTGACATAACCACATGCAATTAACCATGAACCAAAGTTATAGGTTTTTAATTTAAATTAGGTTAATACTGAAAATTAAAATCTATTGGATATCTGCAAAACTACTGTAGATAGTGGTATCATTCAAACTTGAGTTTATATATGTGTTTTTGTGACAAAGCCACATCCAATAAACCAGGAACCAAAGTTGTAGCGTGTTAATTTATACAAACTAGACTTATAGACAAAATTTAGATTATGTTGGACCATGGCAAAGTGTAGCATTTAAAACTGTTCTCATTTTGAAGGCACCCAGACAGATTTGCTGGGAAGCAAATCTTGTTTTCGAGTCTTTGTTTCTTCTTGGCACTTTGAAAAATTTCATCTTGCCATAACTTGGTCAATTTTCATCTGCTCATCATCGGGTGCACGGTTGGTGGAGCTGCAACACGCTCGCCCTTCACCTCTGTAGCCCGGGTTCGATTCACAGCCGGGGAAGCAAGTGGAAAGAGTTCCGACCACTGTGACTGTGCACGGTGGTTTTCTCCGAGTCCTTCGGTTTCCTCCACCAAACAAGTATGTAGGAAAGTATACGCCATCATCTGTTCTATGAAGAGAGATTAATATAGGCTTGGCCCGTTTTGCAATCCATAAAAAAGATTTGGGTCTATACTATACTTTCATCTGATTTGGATAATGTTTGGCTTTAATTGTGGGTATTGTAACACGGTGCATTTTGCAATTTACACGTGACCTCTAAAGGTGGGCGGTCAAGGTCATTTGGACTTTGAAATTTTCATCCAGCCATAAGCTTAATTGAATGTGAAGTACCAAAGACCCAGTGGTTATTGTTTAAGGATTTTCTCATTCAACAGTACCTATGTAATTTTTTCGTCAATTATCCATGCTTGAGTAATACGAGCACGGAGGAACTTCTATAGGCTCCTTGATATGAGTAATAAACACCTGTTCCCATGCTTAGGGCATAGTGACCTTTTACAACAAGTACACTTGTGTTTCTGGTTGTCTTTATGTATATGCCTAAATGCATTTTCATGTCCTTGCACACGGAAGTTGTTATTTGTATGACACGGGATATAGGCTCCGACTGCGATGGAGCTGAAAGGGTGTTGTTTAATAGACGTAACAGATAGTGCATTGTCACATTTCCATAAAACTATACACACCAGTGAATATGCATACTGCTCTCTGAAGGAGCAAGAGGAGGGATGCAAGCCGACACCGAAAGGACATAAGCCTGGGTCAACATTGACCTTTAACTCAAAGGATTATTATATTAAATATTATTACTGGGGGGATCAAATTTCGAACGGGATCTAATTCCGAACATAGGGTTGTCACAAGCATGCAAAAGGTGCTTCCTAGCCAGTCAACCTTATTAAAATTTAAAGTCTACATTTCAACTGGTCATGAGCAATGATGTATATTCAGTACGTATCCATGCCACTGAAGTTTTGTTCATAATTTAAGAGAACCCACGCAACATCTGAAAACACAGTTTCCTATACCCTCAATATATAGTTGATTTACCTATTATCGATATGTTCCTATTATCGATAGGGTGGGCAAAAGCACTGTTATTATTAATGGCTAATTTATCTTCATATGTGAGGAGTTGGGGGTCTCTGAACTGTGAAATTTTGTGCAACGATGTCTGGCTCCGTACCCCGGCGTCTCGGTTACGAGGGTAATTGCCGGTAAACTAAAATTCTCTATACCTAAGCGTAGTTACTTGGACATACTTGGTATGGATAGCAAACTTTTGTATCTTGCTGCTGATGTAGTAGCGCCATCCTTAACTTGAATCTTTAACCTATCCCTAACAACTGGAGATGTCCCAGCGGACTGGAAAGTTGCGCGTGTTACGCCAATTTTTAAGGATAAAGGGTCGCCCAACGACTATTCATGCTATCGTCCTATTTCAGTGCTGTCCCATTTAAGCAGAATCCTGGACAAATATATTCAATCTGACTACATGGATAACCTAAGTAAATATAATTTAATCACTCCCGATCAATCAGCTTTCCTTAAATACCACTCTACACAAACTGCCCTACATTACATGGTCTATGACTGGTTTCATTCGTTCGATGAGGGTACTCCTACCGTAGCAGCTTTTCTTGATCTTCAGAAGTGTTTTGACACTATATAGATCACAATATTTTGTTACATAAACTAGAGAGTTACGGTTTATCTGGTAAAGAAAACGCTTGGTTCAAGTCATACCTTAATGGTCGTTCTCAAGCTGTATCTTGTAATGGCCGCTTATCTAAGGTACAAAATATAAAGCTGCGAGTTCCCCAACGCTCTTCCTTGGGACCTACCCTGTTTTTAATCTACATTAACGCCTTTCCATCTGCAATGAAATACTGTAACTGTCGACTCTTTGCTGATGACGCCACTACCTACTGTTCGTGTCCTACGGTAACAAAAGCAAAACTGCAGGTACTGTCCGACCTCAGTGACGCGTCTAACTGGCTTTCCATTAATAAACTTACCCTTAATATCCCAAACTCTGGTATCATGACAGTAGGACATCACAAACGCATCGGTGATGATGAGACTTCTGTGACACTCAACGGTAGATCACTGTCCATTGTAACAGAATCTAAGCTCTTAGGCGTTGTCCTGGTGTTCCCACATAAACTACATCGTCTCAAAGGTCAGCCCTAAAATAGGATTGTTAGGAAGGCTCAGGTTTACTCTCCCCTCTAATTTATTAACTGTCGTATATAACAGTATTATTGTACCATATTTCGATTACTATGATACTGTTTTTAGCTTTTTAGATTTCTCATAAACTGATTTCATGTTTACTTATACAAAAAATGTTTGCCAAACTGATCCACTTCGATCTTTATCTGTGTGGAGTTTTCAGTTGCTATATCAAGAATTGGAACATTGTTTTTACAAGCTCGACACTGACACGTCTTGCTTAGACCACATGCGTTCGTCAAGAAAAGACAACTTTGTTTAGATTTTACCTTGGAAGTACAGTTTAGAACTTGAAGCCTGTGATTTACAAGAATAATTTTCCTATCTATGGTCAGTGACGTATTGTGCTGCACGGCTACAAACCGCACGGCTTAGTCTATTGATAACTGGTACATCGTGCATATAGCTCATATCACAGCTCAAAGTCATGTAGTTGCTTCATAGCATATCCTTTCATGATGACTGCGGCAACCTTACCATGCATCTCAAGGTCATTATTGCTTCATTACATATCGTTTAGTGACTATACTGACATATGCAACTACCAGGCATCAACGGCTCGCATTCATCACTTACTTCGCAAAAAACTTGACAGGGATGTATCCTGTAGAGATCTTCACCAAGTTTGCTTGATTGGGGCTACTGTATTCTATGTATGTATGCACGATCAAAACTAGTAAACAATTTTATAACCTGTCTTGACAAAAATGTTAACTTAATACTTGTAAATAAGCAGATTCCTGAGTATTGGAGAATAACACCCACTGCCCCGAAAACTACAGAGTTAAAGCAATACCCGGTCAATTAAGTAAATAAACTCCTTGGTTCAGTGCTTAATGATTTATTAACAGGTTTCACTGAAAAACATAAAACCATCCCAAATAATCAAATCGGCTTTAGGAGGAAAAGCAGAACCTCTGACCATATCCCTCATCTAAAAACGGTTGCCGATAAATGCATTAACCGAATACCCGGGCAATATTTATGTCTCTGTGCCAACACTGACATACTGTTTTTCTTTCTTTCTTTCTTTCTTTCTTTCTTTCTTTCTTTCTTTCTTTCTTTCTTTCTTTCTTTCTTTCTTTCTTTCTTTCTTTCTTTCTTTCTTTCTTTCTTTCTTTCTTTCTTTACATGCAAATTTGTCCGACATTTCATTTGATAACTATTACACGTAGAAACTCCAAACTTGGCATGATTATACGTCCAGACATAAAATGGCGGGAGTTTTTGTAAAAAGGTGCAATAATCTTAAAAATTATGCAAATTAGGGCCATTTGAAAATTTTAATCTTGAATATCTCCAAAACTGTTCTACATGTAGGTACAGGTAACCAATCCAACTTCAATTAGTATGTTTGTAACACTGCACATTTTTGTAATTTACATGCGACCTCTAAAATTCAAAGGTCAAGGTCATTTGGACCTTTCAAGTTTTCATCTAGCCATAACTTGGTCAATTTTTATCCAATTTTGATCATGTTGAACTCAGACTTGTAGGTATTTTAACACTGCACATTTTTGTAATTTACAGGTGACCCGTAAAGGTCAAGGGTCAAGGTCATTTGGAGCTTTGAAATTTTCATTTAGCCATAACTCTGTCAATTTTTATCCAATTTTTATAATGTTGGGCTCAAATTGTATATATTGTAACACTGCACATTTTTGTAACTTACATGTGACCTCTAAAGGGCAAAGGTCAAGGTCAAGGTCATTCGGACCTTTGATATTTTCATGCAGTCATAACTCAGCCAACTTCCATCAATTTTAATCATTTTAACTCAAATGATAGGTGTTGCAACACGACACGTTTTTGTATAAACATTTAACCTTAAAAAGGTCAAAGGTCAAGGTCATTCAGCCCTTTGAAAGTTTCATAAGCCATAACTTGGTCAATTTTTATTTGACTTGGTTCATGTTAGCCTTAAATTGTAGGTATTGTAACATGGTATATTTTTGTAATTTACATGTGACTTCTTTAGGTCAAAGGTCAAGGTCATTTGGACTTTGTAATTTTCATCCAGCCATAAGCTTAATGGAATTTGAAGTACCATAGGACAAAAGTTGTAGCATTTAAAACGTACAACTTTTGAAGGCACAGATAGATTTGCTTTGAAGCAAATCTTCTTTTCTAGTTGTTCTTTTGTTTTGTAGGTTTCGGCCTTTGACAAAGTATGGCGCCAGGCTCTTTTCTACAAGCTCACTGCCCATAGTATGGGTGGCAGCCTTCCAGGCCTGTTAGAAAACATGTATGCGGATGTATCCCACTCAATTAAGACTAAATATGGACACACTGAAAGATCTCTTCAAGTGTGGGTCTGAAGCAAGGTTGTCCCAGTCCCAGTCTGTTCAATTTATTTTTGAGTGACCTTCCGAAAATTTTTGATGAAACTTGCAGTCCTGTTCAACTTGACTCTTGTCCCATCAATTGTTTACTTTATGCAGACCATCTCGTTTTTGCCATCGGAAAGTAGCCCTGGCCTTCAAATTTCGTTAGACAAATTAGAGGTATATAGTGAAAATGGAAGCTCATGTTAATCTCAAGAAAGCTAAAATTGTCATATTCAATAAGGGCGGCTCAAAATTAAAAAAAAAAAGCTGTCTTCTATTACAAGATCATTAAAACTGGAATTATTAGGAACTATTGTTACTTAGGTATTGACTTTTCAGCCGTAGGCACTTTGAACCTGGCTATTTCCAAACTAGAAGAAAACGCAAATAAAGCACTATTTGATTGACAATATTTTAATTCTCATGGAAACATTAATTTATCCCTGACACTTTTTAAAAGCCTTATTGTGCCCATTGCTACACATGCCGGTGAAATATGGGCTCCCTACCTCATGCACGGTCTTTATGATGAAAAATTCATGCATATCCGTGAACGCTAACCAACTGAACAAGTCCATTTGATGTCGTTTCATCCTGGGCGTACACAGAAAAAGTTGTATGGCTGTTATAAAAGTTGAGCTAGACACCTTTCCCCTCCTCATCAGCAGCTTGTGCTCCGCAGTCAAGTATTGGTACCATATGCACAGGCTCAGTGAAGATATTCTGTTCTTTAAATCTTTCCGTGCAAATTACTACTTGACACAACAGAATAGGATGTGTTGGCTTAAACACATTAATTCATTGTTTTTGAAATGTGATCTGCAAAGTTGTTTGGAAAATGTTGGGGGTCTGCACACAACATTGTGTACAAACATACATTAATTCATTGTTTTTGAAATGTGATCTGCAAAGTTGTTTGGAAAATGTTGGGGGTCTGGACATAACATTGTGTATAAACATACATTAATTCATTGTTTTTGAAATGTGATATGCAAAGTTGTTTGGAAAATGTTGGGGGTCTGGACATAACATTGTGTATAAAAAAACTGAACAACAGAATTTGCTTGAACTATGTGGATAACTGGTCTAAGTATGTCAATGGAGAAGAAAGGAAATCCAAAAAATTAAGAGCCGATAGCAAATGTAAAGAAGCAAACCTTTGTAAAGAAAAATACTTAAATCTTAATCTGCCAATTCAAAGTAAGAATCTTTTACTAGGCCTAGGATAAGTGCACATACAGTTAATATTGAATTTGGTCGATACAACAAAATTCCTGCTGATAGAAGAATCGAATCTGCCACTATGGTTCAAGTGGTGAAACGGAAGATGAATTTCACTTTTAATATGTTAAAATGCACATAGTACAACCCACTTCCGACTACTCTTTCCTGTGCACTGAAAGACTATAAATTAAAATCTCTACCAGACCCTACTAAATTTCATTTCCTTATGACCTGCAATGATGGGGACCATCATATGATAAAACAGGTGCTGATAAATGCTAAGTCTCCCATGGCAGTGAGGTCAAACAATGCTTTGTGCAACTAAAATTAGACCAGTACAACCCACTTCCGACTACTCTTTCCTGTGCACTGAAAGACTATAAATTAAAATCTCTACCAGACCCTACTAAATTTCATTTCCTTATGACCTGCAATGATGGGGACCATCATATGATAAAACAGGTGCTGAAAAATGCTAACTCTCCCATGGCAGTGAGGTCAAACAATGCTATGTGCAATCAAAATCAGACCATTTCTGATTACGTCCAAGATTAGGTTAGGTGGTTTCTATATCTTTCTCAGTAGTGGTAGTTATGCCTTATGGTTTTGATCTCGGAAGGCATAGATAAAGATATGTATGTTTAATGCAAATAAATTGATTAGAAATGATGCTACCTATAATTACTTGGAATGGAATTTTTAACATGCGTTTCTATGGTCTTTTCCACTGGCAATATGTTCCTCAAAACAGTCCTCCATGTTGCCCTATTTGTAAATTATTTATTGAGGGTAAATCATGGTGGATGTCTACAAGATTCGTAAGCTAGAGGCGAAGCCAGCTATGTATACGATTTAATACACATGGGACCAACTTTAAAGTCTGAACTATCACTGCACCAAAGGCCAAGCAATTTAAAAAAACGGCTTTATTTTATTGTAGAAAAACCCGTGAAGCGATAGAAGCCATTTTAATGATGAGAAATTAAATGTTGCACTTTATTGCCATTATTTTGTTGTCGTTTTGCCACTGTAATAGTAAAGATTTAATAAGCCATCATGTCATATTTATCAGTCATGTCGTAACCTTGCATGATATCAAAATTCATTCATATTTGTAACTCGGACGCGTTTGGTACTCATTTATCTGCTTTCTCTTTATCAGACAGAAATAGAATTAGCGATAAAAAAACGTTTCCGCACAATATAAACTTACTCGCCAACGA
Source organism: Hermodice carunculata (assembly GCA_964020975.1). NCBI lineage: Eukaryota > Metazoa > Annelida > Polychaeta > Eunicida > Amphinomidae > Hermodice > Hermodice carunculata. The sequence goes on along the minus strand of OZ026630.1, from coordinate 43,537,099 downwards.
TAGTGCAGGGATCATTTTTGCTGCAAAATTTGCCATGATCATGAAGCTGCTGTTCTTATTCCTGATTGCTTCAGCTACTCAAGCACGCCCTAGAACGCCAGGTATCCGTACACCTACATGTTAATTTAAATTTTTGACCCGCCTTTAAATTTGTACCAGCTTTCACAAAAATTAATTGTCTTTTTATTTTTAAGTATACAATTGTTCACGTGCAGAGCAAAGGTGCGTGATACCTCAATTACCATTTGAACCTTACTGTTTTATGTACTAATATTATACTTCCTGTTACTTGTCATTTCTATATGGGTAAGCCCACTCTCTTTACCAGGTCCAGCAGGTAATGCTATATGTTTCTGTCCTGTAGATAGACTTGCACAAGTCCCTGGTGCATGTCCCTATTTTCCCATCCCGCGGTCCCACCCAGAAGTGCGATACATTTTCCCCTCCACAAAGTTAACTGTATAATATTATCCCGACTACATGGTGTCATTAAGTAGGTCCTACTGTTTTTTTTTTTTTTTTTTTTAACTGGTCGAAACTGGTCGACACTGTCGCCGTGCCGGTTTCAACAGTAGCAGCTATTGAGTCCTAGTCAGTTCTAACCCCATTATCATCGCGATAAGGCTGAAGGCAAAGTGGTCTTCAAATGAATGCATGGCTAGTCACTGGCCACTCAAGCGAGACAAAGCTGACCGTCTCCCTCCGGCTGCCGTCGCTGGACGCCCTCCGGCTGACGCGGTGCACTGCAATTAATCCTTCATTACACAGTTACTGTTAATTGAGCTACTGAGTAGCTCAATTAACAGCTTCTTATGAGGGGTGCCTTATGACCGATCGCTTGTCTGTGTGATAAGAAACACAGTGCAGACCGCCTGGCGCTAATCATCTGGAGTTAATGGTATCTGGTTATAGACACGTTCCACGCCAATTAGCTAGGTTTAAGGGCCTACCTGTATTGTAACAGAATAAGGCTACGACGTGTGTTTACTTATTTTGCAAAGAATTTGATTTTAAATGAAATACGGAAGACAGTCCAGTGAGACTTGAGCAAGTCTATCCTGTAGAAAGAGGTCTATTCATGCCTGATTTGAAACCTTTGCGACTTTTTTTTCAGCAGATACTTCCCTTTACACGCAATGTATGACTCATCAGTTCATCAGCAACTTACCTAAACGTGAACAATCGTTGGATTAACCCACTCTGGGTACAACTGAGTCAAGCTTTCCTTCGCCCAGGAAAGCTAGTGACCTACGGCCTGCCATCATGGATGGATTAACATACAAATCGCGCAACAATGTTTTCTAGTAACGCGGCATTTGAGTAAAAACTTTAAGGCAGCCGACAATTTACATCCCGACGATTTGAGAGGGAAAGGTTTAAAAACTGAGTCATTATCATCAAGGCCCCTTTTTATACATGGGAAAATATGTGACCCTCCATAATACATTTGAACGATGGACAAATTTCAACGATGGACAAATTGAATTTTGCACCAAATGTCCACAATTTTCCCTGATGTAATTATTAAATACAGCGAGCCATAATTTGACTTGTAAAATTATGTTTTTACACTATTTTTCGCAGCCTCGTCTTCAGATAGATATAGAATTAATAATCTGATGAAAGAATTTGGCGTTACATGTCTTTAGTTGCAAGATCTTGACCTGGGATCTTGAGCAATAGAGGAATGTGCAAATCTGCTCCGAAATTTTGCGACTACCATGAAGTTGTTGCTTTTACTATTTACTGTTTCAACACCTCAGCACACCGAATAAAACAATCACTACGCGTCCTGCACATGTAACTCCTGCGGCTGTACCAAATTCCACAATAAAGTCGTTTGTCATAGACATCATTGGTGGCCAACATATTGTGGATATCTTGTACAGTCTTTTTTCAGCACTTTCTGAGACACAAAGAGACCAACCTCCCATCGTAATTCAGCTTGCACCAACCTAAAAATATC
>OZ026630.1:43435133-43530133 GCA_964020975.1 Hermodice carunculata | reverse complement strand
TAACATCTGTTTATTTCTGGATCCACTGAGTATATATACATGTACAGGTTTGAGGCCACTTGCATGCTGTCCAGCACTAGGTCTCATGCCCTTCTGACAGTGCAGTCAACTGTGTCTGGCTTGCAGCAAAGCTGGCTTTATATACCTGTCTGGGTGCACAAAATTGTGCATCAGGCGAAGTACAGAACTGTACACATAGGAGATGTACAAATGTGTACACCAAGGGAGGTACAGAACTGTACACCAAGGAAACATACAAATTGGACACGAGGAGAGGTACAGAATTGTACACCCAGGAGACGTATAAATGTGTACGCCAGGAGACGTACAAAACTGTACACCCAGGATGCACAAACTTGTACCTCCTGATCCCAGGCTGATTGCACAACCAAATTTATCCCTGTATTGGGAGAAATTCTTCCATCTAATGTCCATAAATATTTAAAGGTTTTCTTGAAAGAATCATGTACTGTAGGGTATCGCATATATATATATATATATATATATATATATATATATATATATATATATATATATATATATATATATATATATATATATATATATATATAATGGCGTTTCGGTATTGCTAGCAAATTTTATGTTACAACAATCTTGAGGGAGTGTGTTTCCTCTATTCTTTCATATAACTCCTTGGCAGGTATGTGCTTAAATGCTTTGTATGTAGTACTGGAAGTCTGCACGCAACACAAATGAGACTGTATGTTATTTCTTGTGGTCTTTGAAAGATAGAAAGGTATCCACACTTGAAATCTAGTTTTCACTGTCTGATCATTTGAGAAATACTCCTGATACATTTTAATGAATTGTCAGTTTGCAATGAATTGAAACAACTTCAGTTGTAAAATCGCTCATATTCATTTTTACAACCTTATCTATAAAAATTTTGCTAGAAGACTTGCTTTTACCTGTAATAATTTTGTATGCTACAACAATGTCTTGCCTGTCTCTCCTTTCTTTTAAGGACTCCAGATGAACCTCTTTCGTACTTAATCTGAGACACCTTTTCCGAATATTTTGAATTAAATCAATGTCTTTTCGGTAGTAAGGATTCTAGGCTGGGCTGGCGTATTCATTCTAAGGGGTAATAATTATATGTTTGTCAAAATTGGAGAAACAGTTCTTGATAATACCTATTTTCTGAATTGCCTTGGTGGTAATTGCTGCAATATGGCTGGCTGGCTTTTGTGAATTATGCATTATAACACCTAAATCTTTACATGATTCAACAACTTCCAGGTATTTCCCATTTAAAGAGTACATGTACTCTACTGCATTTCATTCTCAGTATTTGACCCTTACTAGCGTTGAAATTAATAAGCCATGCTTTGGACCATGCAGAAAGAGTATCTAAATCGTCCTGTAACCTTCTACAGTCAAAAACGGTAAAGTTTGGTGTCTTCAGCAAAGAGTTTGGCAATACTAGTAACCGAGTTTGGCAAATCGTTCACAAAGAACAAAAAGAGAACAGGTCCCAAGATAGACCCATGTGGGACTCCTGATACCACATCAGTCCATTGAGATATGGCATCATGTAATACTACTCTTTCTCTTCTACCAGATAAATGTGATTCCAACCAAATATGCAACTGGTTTCGAATTCCATAGTGGTCAAGTTTATATAGTAAGCGATTATGGGGGACACTCAAAAGCTTTGGAAAAATCCATGTATACACGGACAGTCCACCATTTAGTGTCGATGTTAAATGTCCAGTCTTGAAGACATTCCAACAACTGGGATACACAAGATGCCCCCATTTTGGAAGCCATGTTGGTGGCAAGAAATAATGTCATTTGTTTTTAAATGATTCTGCAACTGGTTGAGTAAAATTTCCTTTTAACAACTTAACTACCTGGATGGTTAATGTAACTAGTCGATTATTCTCGCATTTAAGCCTAGAACCTTTCTTAAAAATAGGACAAATGTTTCCATCATGCCAGTCTTCTAGTAAGTAGCCACTACTCAGAGAATATGTTAAAAGCGTTTGTAGTGGTATTGCCAAATTTGGAACCTGTGTGAGTACACTTACATGAATACCATCAGGTCCACAACCTTTATTTAGTCTTAAACTAAGCATAGTATCCCTCACTTTTCTTATTGCGATAATGCTCAATATAATGGACTGCTTTATATAAGTGTCATAGATTGGTATTGAATGCAACAATGGAGGCTGTCCGGTCATCACACTAGCGAAGAAATTATTGAGCTCATTAGCTTTCTGGACATCATTTACAATGGTACTTTCATTAACCATTAAAGTTTCAATTGTTGAGGACGACTTTGTATACATAGTGACATAATTAGAAACGGGTTTAGGATTCACCGTCAATCTGTTAACAAGTTGCCCTTTATAATCGCATTTGGCTAGTTTAATGCCCTTTTTCCTTCTTTAGTAATTGTCAAAATGTACCTTGTCAGCATGTATTCTACTGGATTTGAATTTCTTCCATGTGTCCTTCCTATGTTTAATTGCTTTTTTTGACATTTGCATTAAAGAACCAAGGGATTACCTTTGTTTTCCCAACACCTATAGTTTTGTATGTATTTTCATTTCAAATCATGGTACTTAGATTTAAACATTTCCCATCTATGTTCAATGGTGCCTCTACCCAATTACTGTGTCCAGGTAATACCTTGTACCTCATGGTCCAGAGCCGCATAGTCTCTTCTAGAATAGAGAAATATATTTCTAGCTTTTGACTCGACTTCGCATTTGAATAATAATGCTATTGTGGTCACCAGTACAAAAAAGGGTCAGTCACAGTAAAAGTCTCTATAATAGTTGGATTATTAGTCAAAACCAAGTCTATTAAATTATCTCCTCGAGTTGGTTCAGAAACTAGTTGTGTAAATTAATTGTTAAGAGTTGCTCTTGTGGTAAATTGGATTCTAATTTTAACCAGTCAATATTTCTTAGGTCAAAGTCTCCAACAATAATTACTTGGTCACTATCTAGTACGTTTATAGTTTTGCAATTTTGTTTACATTATGTAGCCCTCCTTTGAGTGATACCCAACTCTTATAACTAGTCCATTTGCTAATTTACAAAAGAGTTATTCAGCGTGTGGATCCCATGGCGTAAATAGTTGAGGTTTTGGTGACTTATAGACTATCAATAGCACTCCTCCTCTGTTTTCTTGAGTATAATTAGAATAGGGGTAAAAGGAACAGTTCCGGTCTTGTCTAAAAATAACATGTTTAGGGTCAGATATCTCAGTGCCTAAACACTCCAGTCAAACCAGGTCTCTGAGACAGCAATAATCTGGTACTCCCCTTTTTTAATTAAATTTTTCAATGATGCAAATTTATTAGTTAATGGTTGCGGGTGCAATAAACTAACAATATTTGTGAATTAGTATAAACCTTAGCCACATTTACATCATTTGATGCTACTGGGTTGCGAGAGTTTGAGCCTTCCTCTTGACGAGCCGATCCCCCAATTCCAATTTGGAGACTCTGCGCACAGTTTGGCATTTTTGTCTCTCCACTTTGTTGCTTGCTTTTTTTGCTATTTGGTTAGGTCTTTGAATCCAATTTACCACAAGAGCAAGAAAACCTTGTCACCAGGGATATTCTCTGACAGCATGAGTCTAAGTGAGGGAGCTTTGTCCAAGACTTGATTTCTTTCTGAATCATTGTCGATTACAATTCTTATCAGTCTTGGGAATGTGGAGTCTGGTTTGAGAGGCCCGAGACGATAGGAAACTATTGGTTTAGTACTTTATGTCCAGCAAACGTAGGGGTTCAGTTGTTAGGTCATTTGTCCCTATACTTTGTTTTTTCCGGAATACCATTCACTATGAGGTTAGGTTTTCGGTTCATGTCTTCATGCACCTCTTGTGTTGCTTCCCTTCTAATGTCTTTTAAGTTAACATAGTCTTCGCAGAACCCTTTGTAGTCATGTTTATTTTCTCTGTTTCTGCTTGAGCATTATCTAGCTCAGCTTTGTCTGCCGTTGTTTCCAAATGGGCTTTTAAGTCTTCTACTTCTTTCTTCCCTGCTTCAGAATCTAGCTTCTCTTCAATTTTGGTCAATCTACTGGTGATGGTCTCAAAGTACCTATTACACCTCATTTTGACATCATGGTCCGTTTTTAAAGCCTTTAAAGCTTGCTGTTTACATTTAATACAATGCAATTGTAAGACGGAGCATTTGCTCAAAGTAATCATACTCTTGTAGTCTTCTTTAGTCAATTGATGACACTTTTGGCAGGACCAGAGATAACATCTATTCCACTGTATGAATTTGCCGTTGCAAAAGAGAATATCCTTGCATACAGTTGTCACATCCTTCAGCAGCAGCTTCCTTCTCTGACTCGTCTGAGGAGTCAATTATATCACTAGTGGATTTAGACATTTTTTGTAACCCTTTCGTGGGCCCAGGCATGTTGGTGTAAACTGAGGACTCAGATGGTCACTTAAATAAATTGTCAATACTGTTTGCTTGGACTACGCAGTTGCCTCCCCAGTATTGTCACACATACTTATGCTTATACGGTGCTATAACCGTGTGCAAGTTCACTGAATACAACAAAATATGTAAAACATCAGTGACAATCCAATTGGCAATATACTATACTTTGCACTTGTAAATGGATGTTGATTGTAACTGATGTTAACTTTTAGTCATGCCCCAATTTCTGGCCGGTTCATGTCAATGTCTTTTTCACTTGTTCCTGTGTCTAGTTTGTCCAGTGTACCTTGTTCTTTCTCCACAAGAGGGATTTAAACAGGCCATAGCCCTTTTCCAAATTGCTTGAAAGATAAATGTTTATTGATAAATATGTGTGAGGGTGTGATAATTCCCTCACTACACATGATCATTTGCACATATTTAGCTATGTTTAATTAGTCTATTTTGAGTGAGGTGTGAAGTTCTTATCAGGAATGAAGCAACAGGTCCTCACTGGGTCCTATTCAAATGAGCTGATAAATATATACTGTTAGTGATTTGATTTGATTTGATTTTACCCCCATTTTGTATCAAGTTACTTTGTTTGGCGTTTGATATATATATATATATATATATATGCTGTAAAGCTGACATAATGGGGTTCAGCTGCAGGATTTACTTGATAAACCCTGATATGTAGGTCACAAAGAGTTAATGTGAGTCACAATGTTGTGCACACTCCTGTGACTGCACACTTCAAGTACTGTGGTGTGGGCCCACCAGGATAGGGGCTATGTATGCGGAAGCAGAGTGTAACAGTAGATGTCCCCTTTAAGATAACGGTCAATTCATGGCCTGGGCCCAGTCACCCTTACCGGTAGTAATAATAATATACCACTGTCAGAAAAGAAGTACAATTCATCCACCACCAGTCTCCGCGTAACACTGCAGGGTTGGGGCATTTCCTTTTGTTAATAAAGTATTACCACATATGAGTTTTACATATGGTTGTTGTGTTGATGTAATGTCCAATGAATGAGGGAGGGGTGTCATTTCCAAAATTTAATTCTCCTTGTGGTCAACAAGATGGAATGTGGCTACAAGATTAATAATGCAGTACCAAGACTACAACAAGATACAAGATTTGCTTCAAAGCAAAAGTTGTAAATATAACTAGATGAACATTTTGAGTGATGGCCTTGTCCCTTAGAAGAAACATGTAAGTTACAAAAACGTACAGTGTTGCAATACTTACAATTTGATTAAAATTGGATGAAAAGTGACCACGTTATGGCTAAATGAAACTTTAAAATGTCCAAATGACCTTGATTTTAGAGGTTATATGTAAATGACAAAAATGTGCAGTGTTGCAATGTCTACAATTTGAGCCCAGCATGAACCGCGTCAGATGAAAATTACCCAAGTTTTGGCCATATGAAAATTTCAAAGGGCCAGATATCTTGACCACTGACTTTTTGGGTCACATGTATATAACAAAAGTGTGCAGTATCACAATATCTACAATTTGAGCCCAACACAGTCAAAAACAGATTAAAACTAACCGAGCTATGACTAGAAGAAATTTGAAAGGTCCAAATGACCTTGACCTTTTATTTTTAGAGGTCACATTTAAATTAGAGAAAGACCTTTGACATGATCTTTGATCCTGACATAACCTTTGACCTTGACATGACTTTTGACTTTGAAATGACCTTTAACCTTTGGCATGAACTTTCACCTTGACATGATCTAAAATTTGAAGATATTCAAAATTTAAAATGCCCCTGATTTGCATAATCTTCAACATATTTTCTCCTCTATTTCAAAAGGCCCAAATTCATGTATAGACCTATAATCATGTCATGTTTTAAGTTTCTGAGTATGATAGTGTTCGAGACAACTGACGAACACAATTTGGTAGTAAAGAAGAAAGAAAGAATGAAAGAAACAAAGAAAGAATGAAAAAAGAAAAAAAAAAGAAAAACGTAGGAAAATGAAGAACTCTAACAAAAACAGAATGTCTGTGTTGGCACACAAACATAAAACTACAAATATGTATGGGATTAGTAAACTTTTGAAACAGCCCACATCCTCGAAATTTGCTTTTATGTGCATTCGTCAGTCGTACTGATTCAGTCGCATGCCGAGCCTCCAGGAGACAAGTGAGCAGCCATACATCTCTGGTAAGTGATCTTACATTGATTTGTCTGTTTTGTCAAGAAATGCAGAGTGTAATATTTTGAATGCTTTTATGTGTTTAGGGATCAAACAATGGGACGTTGCAGTACAATCTGGCTGTGAGCCTACATCAGCTAAAGGACTCAGTGTGCTAAGGGACCAGTCTCAAAATCCCCCCATTAGCATATTTTAGTTTAATTTTACCTGTCCTAAGGGACAACCTGTCATAAAGGGTTATTTTATTTAGGTCCTCTGGATGGTCCCTTTAGACAGGTTCCACTGTAGTAGTTTATTTGAAAATATAAAGATTTAGCTTAGAATTTAAACCTGGTCTATAATTAGTTGGAGTTAAATCCAACTCAAATCTGCACTCTGATTTTCTTTTTCAGAAGGGAAAATTTACAACAGCCATAACTTCAATTAATAATAAAGATTTTGAAACAGATTTTGAATAACTTCTTTTGAGGAGACCCCTGTGTATATACATACAAATGAATAGAACGTAGAATTGCTTTGTGTAAAGTGTAAAATGTAGTGAATGTCGTGTTGTCAGGAAGCGACAACCCGGCCAGATCCTTGATGTAGTTTTGGATTTAAATGTCACGTATGCAGATCTACAAAGTTGTAGGTGGGCAGAACGTTGAGCATAGTATACAATGGAAGCACATGTGTAAAGTATGACCTTGCTTGACAAGGGTTAATATTCTAACACAGTGTGCTTTTGATGTTTCATATTGTGAATTGAGTTATAAAGTTGAAGTGGTTTAGACAGCACAGGCAGATTATGCAGTACAATGCCAATTCTATGTATACAATGTTATATACAGTCCATACAGACAATTTATATTCTTGTAATGATATGGTTATCATTTAGGTATTCACACATGTCACTTTTTTTAACATATAAGTTTCCTCATATGTTGTTTAAAACAGAGTGGATTTCATTAGCTTCTATTGTTAATGGCAATAGTTTTATATACCAACTTGGTAATTAATAGTAATGGAGAAAGTCACGAGGAAAGTATTTGATATTATTTGTGCCTTGGATGTTGATTTATTATTTTTTATTATTGTTATTTTGGGGTATTTATATTTTGCTGGCCAGGTGTTAACTGATACAACCTCTGAAGTATATATATTTGAAAATATTATATACTGGTATCTGTTCATGTTGAGTACCTATTAATATGGTTTTTTTTCTTATATTTTAGGGTAATTTCCTTTCTGAAGTATGTTCTGGGTATCCTTGTTGGTTCTTCCATAAAATTGATAGATGAAAGGACAATAGCAAATAAAGGTCATTAAACGTCATAACAGAGTGGTGTTGTCATTTTCTTGAGTTACCTATGTGTTTGTTTTATTAAAAATATGTTTAATCCATGGAGGTATTAACGAAATAATACCTCCATATTTAAACCAAAACATTTTTGTTTTCTGCGAAGAACGTGAGGAGATATTGCCCAGCAGTGATCATAATTTTTTTCTTACATTCTTCACAGACCCATGGAGGAGTTGTCTATTGCAGTGGGTGAACACAGGCAAAGTGACTCTAACAATAAAGTACGGGTAACGCGAAAATTGACCAAGGCCATCATGCATCCAGAGTACAACACATACAACCTGAAAAACGACATTGCACTCCTGAAATTCGCCACGCCAGTCAACTTTACAGAAAATGTACAACCTGCCTGCAAACCCGATACTTCAGAATATGTCGGTAGCATCTCCACTGTCAGCGGTTGGGGAGCAACTCATGAAGGTAAAAACTTCCGTCTTTAACAAGTTTTGTGTTATCTCTGCTACAAAACAAGCAGATTGGGTCTGGCATGGAGACAAGGTAAACACTTAGGCCTACTCTCCAACCCGGCATCAACGTTGGGTCAAAGTAAATTACACAGACCCAACATCAGGTGGATCAGTGTAAAACAACACGCTGTCATTATGATTAACCAAATCCCTACCATAACCTCCAATTGTTTGCTAATATAACTTCTCTTGGTGGGCCCATGACCTTATATTCATATTTGGGTACATAGCTTGTCTAACTTCTCCTGGTAGGCATATGACACCATTTTCAGATACATATGAACCCCAACAATTTTCCTGTGAATCTGCATTTGGTGGAAGCAATTGTGTCTGATTAGAAATGTGATCAAAACATTGCCAATATATACTTCTTCTGGTTCACAATTATTACTACATTCATGCTTTGCAATAAGATCAGAAAAATGGAAGCAATATATCTATTTGTTTATAAAAACCTTGTCTTCTGATTTCTATCGCAATCCTCTTACATACGTTATGTCGTTATATAATGTCACATAATTACCCTGATTCAGTGAGATCTGCGGTGTCGTGCATGATTTAAAAACAAATGCGTGTCAAGGATGGCCATTCAAAAAAGTCTGTTTCAATAATGTAAGATATAGTAAAATAATTATACATGGCTGGGAAATATTACACTGAAAATCAAAGCGATATATCAACACATAAATGTTCACTCCACTAGTAGTAATTTGTTGACTCGGGAACGACTCCACAGGATGAAATTTGTCAATTCAGGTACCCGCCATTTTCAATAATATAGCCAAAAACGGGGACCAACAGGTTCAAAGTTCAGAGCAAAGAAACTTGCTAATCAACACATAATAAAATCCTTACCCTACTTTGGGTCTTTGTTTGCAGAGTATCAATGTATCAGGACGTTTGAAAGTTTCTTGTAATGTCGACAAATTCTGTGTACTTTGGGTTGCTTTGGGCTTACACTGATATCTCTGGGTCTGGCTTTGCATATCCATTGTCCAATGTTGAAATTATAAGAGCAACGCCACTATTGATGAACTGTTTCTTTTCAATGACACAGACGGCGAACCAACTGATGAACTGCGTTACACAAATGTGCCAGTGATGAAGGACCAAGATTGCATTAAATCCCACGGAAGCGAAATGGTATTTGAAGGCATGATGTGTGCTGGCAGAGACGGAAGTAACCCCAGGGATGCCTGTGGGGTATGTTCTTTCTTTCTTTCTTTCTTTCTTTCTTTCTTTCTTTCTTTCTTTCTTTCTTTCTTTCTTTCTTTCTTTCTTTCTTTCTTTCTTTCTTTCTTTCTTTCTTTCTTTCTTTCTTTCTTTCTTTCTTTCTTTCTTTCTTTCTTTCTTTCTTTCTTTCTTTCTTTCTTTCTTTCTTTCTTTCTTTCTTTCTTTCTTTCTTTCTTTCTTTCTTTCTTTCTTTCTTTCCTTTTACATCTAAATTTTCCTTTTCTGTTCTTCCTTTCTCCGTCTCTCTGCATTCCTCCTTCTTTCACTCTGTTTACCTTCTATTTTTTTTCTCTAACTCAATCTCCTCAGTCTTTCTCTTTGTCTCTTCATCCTTGCTTTCTCCTTTATCCCTTCCTGTCTTTCTGCCTTCTCTCCTTCCTTATTTATGAAGTGTGTCAATCTTGTATATGATATTTCCGTGTAGATGTCACAAATTCGGCCAAGGCTCACCCAAAACTGTTATGACATTTTTGAAACACTTTCTGAACTTTTCTGTACGTCAAGTGCATGAAGCGATATTTAGTACTGAGACTTGTATCTGTTAAAAAAAGGGAGGATGAAGGCGTTATCTAAATATAAAGCTATTGATTTAATTTATTTTGGGCTTCATGGCTGCTTCTTGGTCTGTGAGTAGCGACCAAACAGAAGAGAAGTTGAGGCAATAAAATGTTCGATCGTAAGGACATAAGCATTGACAAAATTTTCAGGTCTGTCTGAGTAAATCAGAGTAGTATTCAACTAATTGCATAACAATTCAAGGAATAAATTTTAATCAAAGAGCAAAATTAAAAACAAACAAACAAACAAAAAACAAAAAACAAAAAAACAAACAAACTATCGGTGAGATGTGCTTAAGGATTTGAAACGAACTACAAAAATACATTTCATTGCAGGGTGATTCCGGTGGTCCACTGGCTGTTAAATCGGCTAAAGATCGCTTTCATGTGGTAGGCTTGACTTCCTGGGGGGAAGGATGTGCAACTGAAAAGCCAGGCGTGTACACCCGAGTTTCGCACTATCTGAAGTGGATAGAAACGACCGTAACGAAAAATCAATGAAAGCCTATGAGATGTGTCACTGTATCATTTAGACATAAATAAATGGTGTGGAAATCTATGTGAAGAACAATTGTGATTGTGATTCTTCTGTAATGGTTTGTGTCGCTGGGGTCCAAAATAAATCAGTTACCAAATTTACACTCTTCTACAACAACAAAATTTATTGCATTTATTAGTATAAACTTTTTAATTGATAGTTGTACAAAGAAACTGACCCAGTACGCTATTCAACAGTGCCTTGGCCTGTGTTGGTCGCTCGTATACAGCTGGAGACAATGAACAAAGAATACACAACATACATACAAATCATGATCTGGCGGGCTCGTCAGAGTCTGACTGAACACACCCTTTGAACACAATGGTCAAGGAACAGATGGTGGAGCATGAACAATTCGGCAAGGTTGTCGAAACCATACATTTTGCAGCACACGTCAGCTTTGTATTGTTTGGACATAAATATGAATTTCCAACATTTTACACTTCTAAACACGGACGCTGCAGAGAGGGATACTCAGGTGTTTTAAATTTGATATTGACATGGGTGGTGTGTTTCTGAAATTTAAGGGAGGAACAGTCTTAACGGATGGTGTTGCGTAAAATTATCATACTATCAGTTTGAGGGCATTAAGTGTAATGAGCCCATACATTTATCGACGAAAGAAAGATAAGAATTTAAAATTTCACCTCCAGTTAGAGGATTGGAGCAGTTAAGTAAAGAGACCTATTACGTCTAACACAGTGCTAACCGGAGAACCAGTTGAATAGTTTACCGCAATTGCCACTTCTACCAACTTTGAAAAATGAATGTACATACCAAACCTTATCAAATGCCTTCATGACACTGAAAAAGAGACAGGGAGTACGAATTCTTGTTGGTCCAACCAAAGCACGATACATTGTATGGTTAAGTATTTTGTTGACAGTTGAGGCACCACGAGTAAAGCCAAAATGATTAGCAGAAATGGTCAGGTTGCTTCTGAAAAAGTCGAAAACATAAACAAATTACTGGCTCAAAGACTTTGTCAACACAGCTCTTAAAGAGACAGACCAAACAATATCACACAACTTTTCAGCTTATGTTATGGGAAACAGTTGGGTGCCGATACATCGGCGTTAGATCTCGCCGGGTATATGTTTCGATTGCAGTCAAATTCATCACAATGGATCTACAATGGAAATTATTGCTTTTATGGGAGCTCTTTCAGGACTTTGCGAAAGTACATTAACGTTTATCTTCTTCGATAAGGAATGTCACTGTTCAAGTGATGTAAGTGAACAACGTTGATGTACATGAGTTCCGATAATATCAAATTTTAGCCAGTTGTTTATGCTTTACTGCCATTTCAATTGTGTTTTGGCCTTTTTGTATTTATGTATGTATGCATATATGCATGTATGTATATTTGCCGACATCGTAATACATATATACATAAATGTCAATATATAATTGATAAATGTCCAGTAGATGAAAATGAGCTGCATCACCAGTATAACAACATCGCTGTGCCGTAACAGGATCAGACCGCGTTAGCAGCGATAGGATGTGCTGGCTCACCAATGTGTCCTGGATATTCATTTCTGGTACAGGATTGCCATTGTTACAGTACTTGTTAGGAATTCCCTAGGTTTGTACAGGTGGTCTAGCTGTAACTGTTTATTTTACGATTAGGAAGTTGTTCTGGACAAAAAGACTCAGTATAATAATCACTGGGAGTGAATATAAATGCCCCAGTTTGTTTATACATCAGTTATACACTGGCAGGTAGCTGGACTAAGGTGAGCTCTCAAACTACAAACTAAGAAAGGGTACATACAGGTTCAGGGGTAAGCCTAATTATTCTTATCGGAACTTACACTATACAAATTCAGTAATTATGTTTGGTTTGACAGGTGTTTTTTATTCATATTGAAGCTCTGCATTTATAAGCAAAGGTTTACATATTTAGCAAATTCGTCATTAGCCACGTTCAGATTTATTCATAATTATGTGGTTTGTCGTTGCTGAATATTAAGCTTAGACAAGTAAGGAGACGCTACTCAGAGAGATATGTACGGAAACAGGCTCAGAAAGATCTTCTGAGTAGTTAGCCACTGAAGACGCTTTATTATATATGAGCTAATGCAGCCTATGTCTATATTCTACAGAGGAACGTGGGCAATATGTATAATGGTACTTTCATATTTATATATTTAGACAGTGACAGGTTAGCTGATGGAGAGTATAGAGTCTGAACTATGGAATAGGGTAACAATGACTAGGAAGTGGTTCTGGACGGTAAGACTCGAGTATAGCACACACAGGCTCACCATAAAATTAAGATTAAATGTTTTGAATTGTTCTATATAAATAGCATAAAAGATAAGTGATTAAAATTATGTTCCCATGCTAAGAGTCTCTTGTCTGGTATTGTGGAAAAGTTTTAAAAAGCCTTTTTGTGTTTGAGTGACTGTGATAAGTTATTCCACAATTTTGTCCCTGGTATTTTAAAAATCCTGTTATAATATTTAGTTCTCAGTTTGACTCTCTGCAGACACTTTGAGTCTCTAGTATTGATTGCAAGCATGGATGGTACTGTTTCTTTGGAATTAGTTTTTAAGATACTCGGGAGCAAGGGTAATAACTTAAAGGCACTTATAAATTAAGATGCAATTGTTTAACATTCCTTCCATTTTGTAGGGGCGATTACATCAGTTCATTTCACATAACTATTTTTCCGTGGTCCAGAGCCAGTCAGCCTACCAGCTGTCTTCCTTCGAAGCTTCTGGACCGATCTTTGTCTGTTTCAGTGCAACTGTCATAAACTAAAACTGCACAATCCATATGCTAAAAGACAAGTTTATAACGAGTTTTGTAGGGCACAGTGCAACCCATATTGAGGTCAAATAGTATGACGCTGTACACATCTTTACTTTTGTTGCTGGCCGTGGCAGCATGTTCTATAGAGACTGGTCAGGGATATTGTGCTGGTAAATATGTTGTACATTATTATATGCCTTGTTTTAATGAATTTATGGAACGTCAATTATTTTCACTTTTTGTGGTTTCTTTATCTTAACACATTTCTGTCAGAAATCGTAATCCTACTCAGGCGCCCAGCTCGATGAGTTGCACTCCCCCAGGGAGCTTGCATTACCTTTTTGTCAAATGACTTTGATTATGTTATGTGAACATAAAGTTTCAATCAATCAACCGTGCAGATATAAGAATCTATCATATTCCAGATGCGATATTTATTTCATACAGCTCTGGATTTTTCCATTTTTTTTGTAAAACAACACATTTTTCCTCTGTTAGTCAATATATTGTGCTTATTCTGTATCAGATGTTCAGTTCCTTATTGCTTTGTAAATATGGTTTTCTATCATAGGGACATCAAGGTATTATGGCCCAAAGGCTGCAACAAGAGATGACGCCACTTCCACTGTGCGCTGTCCGACAAGCATGACAGCCGTGCAGTGTGGATGTGCCTCGAAATGTGATGGAGCAAAGATGATAAAGGAAAGCTGCGTTGCTTACACAGCTTTTAATGAAGCTGGCACTAGGGTGAATATCCAACATTATTAGATCAGATTTAATCACTGCACAATACTCAGACAAACGAAAAACCAATAACTCACAAAATTACACAATTTCTTCCCAGAAAGGTGATACGAATGGACATATATATATATCGGACAAGCTGTTTACATCATCATCATCATCATCATCATAATAATAATAGTAATTATAATAATAATGATAATGATGATGATGATACTAATAATAGCTTTATTTAAATACTCTCTCTCTCTCTCTTAGTATATGTTTGTATGCTTGCCTTTCTTCCACGTGTCAATTTGAATGTGTGTTGCACTCTAATATTCATTGCTACCAAGCTCCATAGGCCTATATTCTGCACTAATTACGAGAGAGTTTCTCGTTATTACAGGACATTATCTATTAAAACAACCCGTCTCGTAATTAAGAGATGGTTTTTAGTAAGTATGAATATATGCCGCAATTATAAGATAGTTCCTGGTACTCACGATATACGGTGGTTCATTATTGTCAACCCAATGTTTATTTTTTAATCTTAATTACAGGAAACTATATCGTAATTACGAGATCACTATCTGGCATCACTACGAGTAAACTACCCCGTAAGTAAGGGAAAATTATCTTTATGTTTGTACGCCTACACTGTCCTCAAGGAGGCTACACGACTACTCGTGTGGCCTCCTTGCTGTCTTAGACTACACAGGACAGCAGTGAAATGAACAAGCCATACAGAACAGCCGAGTTTGTAATCAAATCTAATCATGGCCCAATTATAACATGTTTCTTGGTGTTTATTATTTATGTTTGTAAAACATATACATTTGTTTTTCTCCCGTTAAGGCTGTCATCACATGCGTTGCAGACACTGCTGTATTCGCCACAGATGTTGCATCGCCTGGTTTCAAATCCAATCCCGTGGTGTTGTGTCCAGCTCCAGGTTATATCGTTGGGTGCCAGGCATATACTCCGTAAGTGATTTTTCATTTTTTATTGATGTTCAACGCAGATTTCAGTAGAACAAATATGCCTTGTCCCTGGCTTCGTAAAATGTAATTACTCTTTTGTCCCTTTGTACTGGTATAAAACTTGGAAAGTTTTTTGTGAAGCAAAACATGTCGGCTGGCGTTGACAGCACGGAGAGACGTGGTCATACAGGCCTATTGAAAGATGTTCATGTTTGTCTGCTAAACACGGCCACGCAGACTTATTTCAACTCACTCACGTAGCCCTATTAATATACGCTCACGTGGCTCTCTAGATCTACTTCAACACGGCCACTTATGGCTAGTTAAACAAAGAACGGTCATGTGGGTATATTTGAGGACAGTCAGCTATACATATTTAGCCTGCACATTATGGGCCCACTGCAATTTGGACAATGCTGAAGGTGCCATATCAAGACTCACAAAAGTCACAGAGAATCAGACTCACATATCTTTTATTGGACTGAATGTACATATATATTATTGTAGTAAACAGACAGTCAGGAGACCCTCATTAAGGCCACACCATCCTCTATCATAAGTGCCACCTAAAAATATTATAAATAGATATACCAAAATTGTGCATAAAATACAAGGTTTAGAGAGGTAAGTACTTTACCCAGTAAACAGGGAAAATTATGTTTTACATATTAGCAAAAGCAAATGGGGGCTGCCTATGGAGTGTTGCAAACATAACAGTTTGGGGCTGTTTTGTTTGCAAAATCTATAATTGCCTTGATTTATCTCTAAATCGATCAATGCATGGTTAATACATTACTGAGCAGCGTGCAAATTGCATAGCCTTGATAGGACGCTACTACCTTATGCTAGTCATCAAATATCGTGTCAGGTGCCTTTCACAGGTGAAACCAACAATACTAACACAACTGTTCGATAGGATGCATCTTTTGTCTACCATCTGATATCCTCAAGCCCAATTCCACATAAACTGATTTTTTTCCCAAACTCGTACTATTTTGAGGAATGCACGTCTTGTTCACACAGAAACACTTATCACAGGCGAGGGTCTCATTGTTGACTATAAGTTGAAACTTTATGAATGTTTGGATCATTTTCACCAATTTTAATAGTAGCGTGCATAATATATGGCTGCAAAAATAGGACAGCTTCAGAATAGGACTGCTTCAGAGAGAAATTGAAATTTCAATCCTTAATAAGCAAAGTTACGATCTAGGTATGTGTGATTAAGGTGCAAATAATCAAGTGATCCTAATGCAAGTTGGTTGAAGAAGATAATGATTGGTCTTTAGAAACAATATATTTGCTTCTTGTGTCCATGTGGGAAAAAGTATGTAAGAAAGAAGTTCTTTGAACAAACAGTGAACACGAGATTAGTTACGTAATGTTACATCTCAACCACCATTGCCAAGACCTCTGTGCCTGGCTAAATCGTCCTACGCATTTGAGTACGAGACATCCATATTAATTGCCTGCTACAACTGTATTCCTGATTGCCTAGTCTGGCATGGCAAAGGTATAGCATGATACAGGTTGGTACCACTGTGGACAAGCCAGATACAACTAATATTTTGGAAATAAAGAATACCTCTAAAAGCCAAATGGAAATCTCAGCTCAGGAGTACTAGATGAATACCAGTTTTGCATTTATGAACTTAAATTTCTCCAAAAGGCTAATTTTGTGAGAAATAAGCATATGACCCTGTCTGTGACAGTGATGTGACCCACAGGTCCCCCATGATTGCCAGGCATCAGACTCATGCTTTGTGGCAGGAAATTAATATGCATGCAGCATGTTGGTTTATGCACTTGATTGTTCTCCAAAACCTGATGGTCCTGGTGGCTCCATCTATCGGTTCCTCTTGGACCCAGTGGTGACACATGCTACCATGTTCTTCCTTCCTCTTTAGACGCCATCCATGGCATGCTCTTTTGAATTGGAAGCTCAGTGAACTTTTGTTCACCATCACTGTTCTAGTGCTTTCTCACATTCCCTTCTGTGTAAAATCTTTTTTTAGTGGTCTTAGACTCTACAGAGGCAAGAATAGCTGATATCTGATCTGCGGATACCTCTAGTAGAGCTGGTCGTGTTGGCTTGAAACTGAAGTTTTCAAGATGGCCTCTCTACATTCAGATCGCAGAGAGAAGGAGGACAGAACCTACTAGGCAAAGGCTATTTGGCAGCGTGCCATTGGTGTTGATTCAGTGACCACTTCTTCACCCTTCAGGGTAAAGGTCAGAAGCTGGACTCCAGGAACCACTATGTGGCTGCCTGGGATGACCACCCACATTGATTTGGTTATTGCCAAAAACTTGGTTGTGTTTGCTCTCCAGGGGAAACATGCTGGTTCGGTGTTGGTTGGGGAGAGAAGTGGCTCTTCTCTGACCAGGCCTGGAGGAAAAGCAAGAAAGTGAGGCATAGGTGCCAAGTTCTTGCAGCCAAATGCCCGGCTTTGGACTCTTACTGCATTGGGTCTCCTTCCACGACTCGATCAAAGAAGCATAGACAAATCCCACGAGGCTCGCTGGCAGGCTCAGGTGGCTGACATCTTCACACCTGAAACCTTCGAGGGAGTAAGGAGAAGAGGCAATGTAGTCATAAACAGGGAGCAAGAAATCACCTCTGGGAGGTCATGAGCCCAGCTCGACCCCAAATGACTAGTGCTCCTTTAGCCACTGACATGAGGATCGCCTGTGCCTTGGAGTCTATGGCTAGGCGTATGAAGAACCAAGTTGATCTGCTCAGGGCACTGATTGCCCCCTCTCAGCCCACCACTTTGGAGCCCTCTTCATAGAGGTAGGCTAAAAGCAGGTTGAAACTCTCAAGATTTTGGTCTCCCAGGACCAAGTGCTCTCAGTCTAAAGCAGGTAAGTTGGTGAAACAAGGAGGGAAACCCCTGGAGCTGCACCAGTCCATTGAGTGCTTGGACAATAAGTCTGAGCATCCTGGAACACTGAAGCCAGGACCAACTTCCCAAGTTGCCACGTCCAAGAGCTTGGGTTGTAAGTCCGGGCATTCTGGAGCACAGAAAAAGGCACCCAAGTCTGTCTGTGGTGGTGTCTTCTACTGTTAGTGAATGCTTGGATGCTGCAGTGGCAGCCCCCACCACAACCCAAGTGCTACTTCCAATGCCTCAACCTCTGTGCCAGCTCTGCCTCCCGCCCTTCCTCTGGGACCTCCCCAAATAGAGCAGTTGGCCATCCCACTGGCCCTTGCCTTCAAGCCAGGTACCCTGCCTCCCTCCCTGGAGGTGTTAGTGTAACTCAAGCTTCAAGAGAAAGGTTGGAGACCCTGTCTTTATCTGCCTCTGCTGGCACTCCTGCCATTTGTGAGCAAACAATTTTGGTGGAGCAGCTTCCTGCCTCCACAATGAGTCAGCTCTCACACCCCAAGGCTCTGAAGTTCCCTGAACTCCAGAAAGTCTCCTCTGCCAAAAAACCGAGTTGGCTGCAGGTGTGGCTCCTGTGCCAGCCCCCCCCCCCCCCCCGATTCAGGAGTTCTTGCAACTCCAGCAGGTGCCCTCTGGCCAGCAGACTGTCAAGTCAACAGCAGCTGTGGCTACCACACTGAGTCTTTGGGATGTCCCACTCACTAGCCCCACAAGGGCAGAGCAAGTGGAGGCTACAATGACTTCCATGGAAGTGGTTGCTTCCCCCTGGCAAGGCGTGGTGACAGACGTGTTGCTGTCACAAGCGGCCACCCCATCACTCATGAATGGTTAGTTGTTAAAGGAGGCTTTGGGTCCAACTGCTCCCCTCATGAGTCCTGAGTCTTTGGACCTCAACGCAGAGGCCAAAGATAAGCTCCTGCTTTCACATTTTTCTGTCAGCAGGTCCAGGCCGGGGTCCACTTGTCTACATTCATACATATCTGCTTTGAGTGGCCAAGCTCTTTGAAATCCGTGGTACGCACAGAACCTGCTTCCACCCCTGTGGATACCACCCCAGGTCTGCCCCAAGGCTTAGAGCATCTCGAAGCCCTTAATCAGAGCCTGGTGGGGGACCAAGCTGTGGTCTCGCCTGAGGAGGAGAGGTGCAGGGCCATCACAATGTCTTGCTGTGGCCTGTCCCTTCAGGATAAGCATCATAAGACCACTATCCCCTTTTTTCCCGTCGTAGCTGAGTTCTATGACTAGCTAATGACTGAGACTCATGGCACATGAGTTTGCATGGAGCTGCCGACTTGTGGCTATTTGTGGCAAGGGTGACTCCTCCCCCACCCAAATGTTCTGGAAATATGGTACTTTGTGACAGAGTACATTTTTCCATCTTATCCTCTTCCGGTGAATTTGGATTGGGAGGAATTTGATGCCTGACAGCCGAAGTCTCCACAATTCCGTTAGCTTCCAGGAGTGCGTACAGCCTGTTGAGGTAGGTTACCCTGGTCCGGTTGTTGCACATTATGAGAACATTCTTGTGCTCCACCAGGTCTCAGACCTGAAGGAGTGCTAAGCGTATCGCCTCCAGTTCCAACCAGTTGATGTGGTGAGCTCTGAAGGACCCCGGCCACGTTCCCGTCGCTGTTCTGCTCTCCACATGGGCTCCCCACCCAGACCTCGACGAGACCGCATACATGGTGACCACATTATGAGAACACTCTTGTGCTCCACCTGTCTCGGAACTGAAGGAGTGCTAAGCCCTGCAGGGAGAGCCATTGATGCCATGAGTGGACCTTGCCAGTCAGAAACGGCTGGAGCAGAAGCTGAAGTCTGTCCCATCTGCCCTCTGAGGGCTGACAGATGTAGGTTACCAGATCAAACTGGATG
Source organism: Hermodice carunculata (assembly GCA_964020975.1). Lineage (NCBI taxonomy): Eukaryota > Metazoa > Annelida > Polychaeta > Eunicida > Amphinomidae > Hermodice > Hermodice carunculata. The sequence continues at coordinate 43,510,178 of OZ026630.1, read as the reverse complement.
CCAAAGAAGACAATGATCTGCTGTTGCTGAAGACTACGCCCAAGTCTTGGCATAGTTCCAGGACGGTATGCATGTGACGTTGCGAATCTAGGTGCCGAAGCGCCTGGATAAGCCAATTGTCCAAGTACACATGAATGTGAACGGCTGTGCTGTGCAGGTAAGCAGCAACTGTCAGCGCGAACCTGGAAAACACCAGTGGTGCTGTGGCGAGCCAAAACGGAAGCACCCTGAACTGGTAAACTTGGCCCACAAATGTGAATCGCAGGAACTTCCAAGAAGACTCCACGATTGGCACGTGGAAAAATGCATCCTTCAGATTCAGGAACACGGTCCTTTCCAAAGGCCTGAGGGCTGCTGCCACTCTCTGGGGTGTCCCAATCTTAAAGGACGGGACTTCCAGATAAGTATTCAGCATCGACAGGTCTATGACAGGGCGCCATCTGCCGTCCCACTTGGGGATGAGGAAAAGGTGGTTGTAGAAGCCGAGAGAACTGTGGTCCTCTACCGGCTCTACAGCGCACTTGCTCCGAAGCTTTTGAGGCACCTCCAGGAACGCCGAGGCTTTGGGTCCCGAGGTGGGTGGACTGAACCACCGTGGCTCTCTGCTTAATTGAGGGCTGCCTTCGCCAAATGGCAGCGTGTAGCTATGTCACAGGATGTTTAGGAAGAATGAATCGTCTGTGATAGACTCCCATTGTCCGCAAAAGGTGGCGAGGCAACTGTTAACCGGGCACTGTACGGAGTCTAATGACGTGGCGGTAGGCAATCCTGAGACATCTTATGGGAGCTCGAAGTCAGGAACGCCGAGGCTTCCCTGACTTCTTCCATTTATCGGAAGGCTTGCCCTTCCCGGATCGCTGTCTGCCTTTGCCCTGTCATCGCTGCCGCGAAGGGCTGCAAAACTGGGGTTGGGTTGACACACTCTGGGAAGTACCTCGCTTCGGGGCAGTGGTCACCAAGGAGGACAACGACTGCCTGAAGCTCTTGCCTCTGCCGAACAATATCCAGCTTCTCTCCTCCAAACAAAGTTCCTGAGAAGAGCAGCCCCCTTCTTGCTCTGTGAAAGATCGGGTCAGGCAGCTTCTGACCTTGGAGGAAGGCATCCCTCTGCAATCGACAGAGGTTAGCCTCAAGCGTGCAAGCGGTACGCACCTGGCAATCCACCGCTGTCAACAATCATGTTGCAAGTAGCGTCGCCTGGTCCAACCAGTCTTGCACTGCCTCCATGACCTGCACAGAGCCCTTGAGGTCCTCCAGGAGAGACCCCAAGGTGGCCAACAAGACGTCAAAGTATGATGCTGCAAGGACAGAGCCTCGGGCATCTTCCTCCAACCTTTGTTAGGCTCTGCGACCGCAGTGATGGTCTTCAGCTGCCGAGAATTGAATTCCTCCAAGTTAAAGTCCACTCGCACTGAACCCGACGGGTAGATCCATTCTGGCTGTGAATACAACCTCCCATGAACCACCAGCTTAGGGAGGAGACGCCCCTACCTCAAGTAGCCAGACGGATATGGCTAAAAACCTTTTATAGACATGCAGCCTGTTTTAACGAGGAGACAAGAAAAAACAAACAAACTATCATTAGCTCTTATCCAGTGCTATTTTGACAGCTCTTGTTCTTCATGGTTTTCGGCCTCAAAAAGTCTGTTTCACCTGAATATGGATCAGCGTGACTGAATATGTCAAAATGAATTGAACAAAATGTGCTCACTGAAAGTGGCATACAAGTTCATCAATTAAGATTAAATCCTGTGTTCAAAATTTACAATGGAATAGCCCCGGTATACATGCAGCATGCGTTTACCAGAGTCAGTAAACAACACAGGTACAATACAAAAGGCAACAGCAAAAACATTTTGTACACAGAGCAAGTGATGAGGCCAGACATTGGCGGTTCCACGGTAACCTGTGTGCCTTGAGTCACCTTCAGCTGGTCGTAAAACTCAGCGACGAAGGGCAAGAAAGGTATGGAGGTCCGTTGCCTCATGTCTTCTAGGGACAAGCCCCGACAAGACAGCCCAACTGCTCCCGACGTCTCCTCCGTTGGTGGGACTACCACTTGGTCGCCCCCCCAGGTTCTGGATAAGGGCCTTGACATGGTCAAAACCCTTTGCAGAGGCAGGTGCTGTGTTCGTGGGTGCAAGGCTGAAGCCTCGGCCACGACCGTTGGGACGAATCTCTGCGCCTGGCCGAGCAGGACCGGAGTGAGCAGTGAGCTCTCGACCGAGGCCGAGAACTCGTGTCAGACGATTCTGACATAAGTAGCTGATTGTCCACCTCTGAGTCTATGTCCAAAGACTCCAGACTTGCAAAGGGAGCATGTGTGCCCAAAGCCTCATCGAACAACGAAACCTCGGTAGGCGATGGGGCGGCCACCTGTGACAGCAGGGGATCTGTCACCACACCCAGCGTTGTGGTATGGGGGACCTCCAAAGAGATGGCCACCTCCACCTCTGCCGCATCTACCTGATCTCCCCAAGGGAGAGCAAATAGTGTGGAGGGCTCATACGCCAAGACCTCCTGGTCCACTGGGGGCACAGAGTCCTACAGAGTCGGGTGGGCCTGGTGATCTGGCTGAGACTCAACTAGGCTGCTGGCCGGGACCTCCACTGTCTCATTCTGAGAAATCTGCTGGCAGGGCTGTTCCAGACAGATCTCAGTGAGTGCCAGGGCCTGAGGTCCGAGCAAGAGTTGACTCAAGGCAGAAGCAGCAAGCTGCTCCGCCGACCGAGTCGACTCAGGCTTGGCTACCGTAGCAGTGGACAATGCGGGAGAAGACGGAGCCACTTCCCACAACCGCTGTTCCTCCCAAAGCTCTTGGTCCACCTGCCACTGGAAAGAGTGAGGCAGGGTACCCGGCTCAAAGGATGGAATGAGTGGAATCACCAACTGCTCACTAGGTGTCAGAGCCACCAAAGGTGCAGAAGGGACTGCTGGTGGTATGGTAGAAGGGCCGGCAGGAGGTTCCACCCCGGGCAGGGGTGCCACCGCCGCTGGGGCTGAGGGCCCATTGGCAGTGGAAGGCTCCCCCTTCCTAGGTGTCTTCTTTCCCTGTGCCGTTGCATTCTGCCAGGCTCCCGGATCCGGGAGCTCGGGGTACTTGCTGGGCACCCAGTGCAGTAGTCGGGACCTTGGACTTATGGTCGGAGCGCTCCGATTGGCCAGGGTACCTGCTTGCCATACTTGCCAGACTTACTGTCTGAGCGCTCCAATCCAAGCTCTCGGACAGGCCATGGTTCTGGGATCCTGGGTTGTTGGCCAGAAGGCTTCCATGTCAGGTGCACCGGTTTGTGGTGTTGAGCACCTTCTGAGCACTCGGACATGGAGGACCCAGATCTTGGCAGCTCTAAACGCTCCTTGACAGGCTTAGGAACAGACTCCTGAGAAGGCACTGTTGGTTGAGAGGGGGTGAGCAGAGCACGTAACAACCCAGCCTGTTGTTCCATGCTGTGAGACATCGCTTCCAAGGCTTAGACCACCTTGGGATCAGTGCCCTTGTGCATGGGTGGGTGCCGGTGTGGCAGAAATTGTGGGTTCAGGTCCACCAAGAGATGCCTTACTACCTGATTTTTGACTCCGATGTCTTCTTACCCTCTCCCAAGAGGAATCAGGTGAAGAGATGTCTGTCAGAGGGGACTTCAGACGAGCTGAAGCAAGTCTACGCTCTTTCCCCAAAGACACATGAGGCACGTGTGACAAAGATGATGGCAGACGAGCCGAAGCAAGTCTACACCTCTTCTTCTGTCCATTGAGAGTCCTTATCCGGTGAGGACTCAATGGAATCCATCCCATCGGCTTGGCCTTTTAAGGTCTTACAGGCCAACCTTCTAGTCCTTGCACGATCCGCTTTCCTCCGTACCTGCTTAAAGAGCAGCCTTTTGTCCTCTCCCCAATCACTGCTGTACTTGCAGATATGCTCACAAGAGCGTACCTGAACCAACTGCAGCCGACATCTATAACAATGTGGATGGTCGTCCCAGGCTGCCAATTAGTAATTCCTGGGATCCAAGTTTTGTCCACAGTCGAACAAGGACGAAGACTGGGATCTAGTGGAACCCTCGTCACCAATGGATTGCATTCGAAAGGAAGCAATAGCCTGGTGTGCACTGCTCTCCCTCTCTCTGCGATCTGCATGGGATGAAATCTTGAAAAAGAAAAGCACAAGTCCAATGACCAACTTTGCACTTACTTTTCCAGAGGTATACCTTAACAGAAATCAGCTCCCTGGGTCTCTGAAAAATCCCTGACCGCTTGGAAAAGATTTTCCACAGAAGAGAATGTGTAAATGCAAATGGAGCAGTAAATATGAACGAAAGTTCACATAGCTTCACTCGCACAGGCAAGCCAGATCTGGCGCCCAAAAGAGGAAGGAAGATACTGGGGGCATGTGCACAATGACGTCATTATTAGTTCCACATGGAGGAAAAGTGAGCAGACAAGCTTCTCATCTCATTGGGCATCATGCCCAGACACAGAGGTCTTGGCAATGGTGGTTGAGAGGTAACGTTACCTAATAGATTCCGAAATTACTAAAATTTTCACATACTTCTTAAAAATGGCCACTGTCATTGTCAAGTCGATGTAGAGACTAAAGGAACTTCATGCTATTTTCGGAAGCCAACCAGAACATGGCACTTGCTGAAACCTTGTAATGATGTTGTCAAAATGGTACCTAGTAAGTAAAGATTGGTCAGCACATAACAAGCTGTCATTTCATCTTGGAAACACAGATTCAATACTCTTTGGTTCTAGGACAAAACTGAAATGAACAGATGAATTCTCAGGCTTCTGCAATGGTACAAAATAAACCAAACTAATTTGGGCTGTCATATACTTGGGAGCCATATTTGACGACAACATGGAGAGTCTTTGGAGCAATTTCGTAACAAAAATTCAAATTTATGGCTAAAAACCTTTTATAGACATGCAGGCTGTTTTAACGAGAAGACAAGAAAAAACAAACAAACTATCATTAGCGCTTATCCAGTGCTATTTTGACAGCTCTTGTTCTTCATGGTTTTCGGCCTCAAAAAGTCTGTTTCACCTGAATATGGATCAGCGTGACCGAATATGTCAAAATGAATTGAACAAAATGTGCTCACTGAAAGTGGCATACAAGTTCATCAATTAAGATTAAATCCTGTGTTCAAAATTTACAATGGAATAGCCCCGGTATACATGCAGCATGCGTTTACCAGAGTCAGTAAACAACACAGGTACAATACAAAAGGCAACAGCAAAAACATTTTGTACACAGAGCAAGTGATGAGGCTAAAAACTTGTTTTTCTACCATAGCAATCAATGACTATTATGCGCTGCTAGAACATACCAAGTCAAGTGATAATCATTAGATTATAACACACACACACACACACACACACACACACACACACACACACACACACACACAAAGTCCATTGAATATCTGCCGTTTTCAATTCTCAATTGATTGGCAAAGCAGCAACACATTCGCCTATTACCTCTGTGACCCGCATTCGATTCTCTTTCCTGTACAGCAAGTGACAACAGTTTTTACCACTCTAAATGTACACTGCTGTTTACTCTGAGTACTTTGGTTTCCTACACCTTACAATAAGATAGGAAATATATGCAAGATCTGTGCCACAAAAAGTGATTAACGTCTCCAATTCTTAAAGTCTCAATTAAAAGCATCACTTCTAGCCACAGACATAGTTCCTAATCAGTACCTTCACAGGTAACGATATGCAAACATCTGTCACACACAGTTTGTCTGGGACACTTCAAAGTAAATATCTACCTCTAAAAAGTCACTGTTATTTGTCACCCCACATGTGCCTGCTTTTACCCTACAGGAGACTTAAACATTTTCTTTTTTAATGCCCAAAGTACTCTAAGCGACCTTATCATACAGGTTGCTCATGTCGTCTGGACAGACTGGCCGAAATTCTTCTGTTTGGGACCAATGATTATCAAAAGACCTAAACTTAACAAATAGGTGAAGCTTTTCAAAATTTCCTATTTGCCTAAAGACGTTTCAATGTCTCTTGAGTTGGTAGGATCACTACTTGTTTGGAGTATCTTCAGTTGTCTATTAGAATATTTGTACAGTCATTTTGGTTGTGTTTGGTAACATTTTTGTTGTCCTGTGTCTAGTATCACTAGATGTCTGGAAATCCCATTCTATTAGTATTTTGACTTACTACCGGGTTACTTAGTTAAAATGAATATATTTAAATTAAATAAAAAAAGGTAGGATGTATAGACTAGCATCTCTGCCATGGGAAGTGATTAACCTCACAATTAGGTAGGAACTACAGTGGAATATCCATACTTAGACCACCTAAGGGACTGAAAATTGTGGTCTTACTAAGGGAGTGGTCTTAATGGGCGATATAATGTAATTAAGTATCACCTAAAACAGGTCTTTAAATTGATAGTCTTAACAGAGAAATGGTCCTTTTATGGAAGTGGTCTTAATTGGAGATTCTACTGTAGTTCCTACCTCTGTGACATGACAGATTATCCTCACAATAACGTAGGAAGTATACGCCAATATCTGTAGCATGAAAAGCAATTAACTTCGGAATAAAGTACACAGTCCATGAGCCAGACATTCAAAAAGACATCAACCTTGCTGAGTGGCATATTATCATCTGCATAACACGATTCATGAGAAGTGCCTTCCACCTTTGAGGAATAGCAGATATGAGACCTAAGTGTATAAGAAAATGTGTGGAAACTTGAAATTTTTCAGGAAATTTTGTCTATGATAAAAAAGTTCTATCATTCTCAAGAAAGCCAGAGATATGTTTAACTTTATTATCATACAATTTTTTATAAAGAAAACAAGTACATTTCTTATTCTAATATGAGAATTAAACCACATAGTTTCATTTTCAATTTCTAGTTTGTTTCAGGACTTTTATAGTTATATTCACTCCAAGTTTTAATTACTTCCAACCGAAATTTACTCTGCACGATGTGAAATATTCTATCAACATCTGATTTGTGGAAATAACATTCCCATATGTATTTATCCCTGCAAGGTAAGCCACGTAAAATAAGATGTTTCCATAATGTATCTGGTCTGAAATAAAGCCTTTCAACCCATGCACATTTCATTGCTTTGAATCGGGATGCGATATGAGTAATCCCCAGACCAGCTTCATCTGTAGGAGCAGTTAAATGATTTAATTTGATTTTGTCTTGTTTCTTGTCCCAAAGATATATAACAATTGGTACCTTAGTTCTTTTTGATAAGCAACTATTTGGATTGGGAATAACTGAGGCTAAATACAAAAGTTGATAATGGCAATGACTTTATAATGAAAGTTTTACCAAAGACAGACAGATTTCTTTTATCCCACAAGTTTAATGTGTGACCAATCTTTTTTACTTTTGGAAGGTAGTTAAGAGTTTCTAGGTTATCTCCATCTCGAGTTATTAGGACTCCCAGAAGAGTTATAGGTGGACTTGTCCAATAAAGTTATAACTTTTCGGCTAACATGATATTTGAATTTGTAATGCTCCAATACGTTACAGCACTGTTTTATCTAAATTGATTGTTAAACCTGTTAAAGTTTTAAACTCGTTCAATTGATCAAATATTTTCAATAAATTTTGTACAGTAGCCAGTAGAGTAAAAGGAGTATCGTCTGCATATCGCGATATCTTGTATTCTTTATCGTCAACAGTGATGCCTTGAATATTTGAGTCCTTCCTACTTGCAATTGCTAAAATTTCAACACACAGGATGAAGAGGTAAGGGGATAGGGGGCGTCTTTGGCAGACACCTCTTGAGATATCGAAAGCTTGCAATATCCATCCATTGTTTATTATGCAACTATGGATGTCTGTATATAATACTTTAATCCACTGTTGGAGGGAAGAGCCAAAATTGAAGAATTCTAATGACTTTTATATAAAATGCCAATCTAAGCGATCAAATACTTTTTTCAAAATCAATTGATATTAATAAAGCTGATATCTCATTTTTGTCAACAAAGTCAATATGATTTAGTATTCTATCGATACTTTCTCCAATATATCTGGGTTTTTTTTAATCCTATTTGATCTTCATGGATGATGCTGGAGAGAACCTTTTTCATATGAAACGCTAAACATTTTGCAGCAAGTTAATAGCGTTGATTTATAAGCGAAATACGTCGCCAGTTTTTCAATTCTAAAATATTTATATATATATTTTTATATTTTGATACCTAAATTTACATTACTTGTAGTGTACAGATTCTTGAAGAACTTTCTGTCTTCTTCGAATATTTGCTTTGGGTCATTAATAGATCTATTATTTATATTTAGTTTTCTTATTACTTTATTATTATAATTTCTCTTCTCAAGATTGAAGAAATATTTTCAAGGTTTTTAACCTTCTTCATACCACCTGACTTTACTTCTGAGGATAGCACTTCTTGTGACTTGTTCTAATTCTTTCTCTAATTCAAGTTTAAGATTTTTGTGATTTATCTCATCTTCATAATTTAATGGGCCAATTTCAGATTCATACTGTTTTAACTGATTTTCTAGTTCATCTATTTTCAGTTTTCTCTTCGGTTTCTTTTGTGCTGCTTATTTAATAGTTTCAGAACGAATTTTCATTTTGAGCATCTCCCACTTCATCATTTGGTCTTCAATTTCTGTAATTTCTGCACTGTTACTGTTATCGAAAAGTTCATTTACTATATTAACATAATTTATATCATTCAAAAGGGAACAATTCAGTTTTCAAAAGCCAGGACCTCTAGCTTGTGAATTGATAGCTGTTTGCAATGTAATAGTAGAGTGATCTGATCTATGTCCTGGATAATTTCTGCTTCCTGTATACTACTAACAATGCCAAATAATACTATCAAAAGTCGAATCAACTTTGGATGAAATTGTGATTTTCGAAGAAATGCGCAGTAAAAAGATACACAGTATAAGTGGGAACCTTTCTGAGGAATTTACTTAACCGGATTGTCCACAACAGAATGGCTCGACAAAATATAAACCAGGAAATTTTTACTATTAGACACATCAAAAATAGGCTGTAATTTGGGGAAGCACATTTCGCCAAACTTTTATTTTTAACAAACCTGGGAAACCCCTCACTCGGGAATATTTCCACTGATACTGTATCACATGGAAATCATAATCACTGCCCGATCTAAACCTTGGTTATTTGTACATGAGCACATATAATTGCAAGTATAGTATGCCGGAAATAGAAATAGAAATAAAAAGGGGCAACTTACCTCCCCATTAAGATCATTGGGCCACCTTCATCCCATCCATATACACTACCAAATGATTATCTTCGATGATTTTAAAGCTCTACGGCTGTTACTTCTGACTATCATATAGCTTACTTTGTAATTTGGCAAAAAAGTCAAACAGGTCCACCCTCAGTCTCATATCCCAACATGATAATTTTCAAGACAAAGATACTTCATTCTTGAAGTTTTCTTCGATAATATTTGACTGCACCAATGATGAGGGTATCAATGCCAAAGTAGGTCACTGCAGATTGTTATCAGTAAGGTATAAGATTGTTTAATTCCTTTGAGCATACATCCTGCATTCAACATTCTTTGCGTAATAAGTTTGACATTATATGCTAAAATATCATAATTATTTGCATGTAAATGAAACATACTAGTCTCAACATGCTCAACAATATAAGTACAGATAGGAATAACAGGATAGAAGACAACATGTACAGTGTAAACTATAGTCAAACTCTTATCACTATTTAAATGGTTTTTGGGACCATTAGAAATGGTACATGTAGTACATGTAAGTGTTAACAGATATCATCCTATAGTTCTAAATGAATATAATGTATAAATATATGTTAATACAAGACCAATAAGGAGGATAGTACTCGAAAAATTACATACAGGATTACTTAAGTTGTACATATTGTCTGTATAGTTGAACATGTTTCTTTGAAGCAGCCAGGAGAAAAAGTTCTGTATATTTTAGCCATTGCTCTGGATTCCCCATTTGGAGTTCACAGTCAATCTGCTTTTAGGTTGTATGGCTTTTGCCAAAATTTTAGTACTATCTTCTACACAAGGCTTTATATAATGTCTTGTGTCTCGACATGATCCTCAGCCTATAATTAACCCCTGGTTCCCTGGCTCCCAGGATTAGTCTCCATTTTCAGATGCTGGTTTGTTTCCACAGCTCCAGCGTTACGAAATAACTCCTCCACTTTTGCCTGTAGCACACTTGTAGGATTATGTCATTGTCTGTTTTTGGCAAAAATTTGCCATCCCAGGACCAACAGTCCTTTATTATTAGGTTATTTCTAAGTCTCTTCAAGACTTTTCCCATACAAGTCATCATTCATCACTACACCAGACCGTTTAAGAGCATGTCTCTTTTTCATAACTTCCATCTTAAAATTGCGGTATTTAGACGTCACTTTTATGGGCTTTGGTTGCCCTGGATACCTCACCCTTAATCAATGGGCCACTTCAATGTCCTCCATTTCAACATTAGCTTGTAGGGTCTCTTGACAGCACTCAGCTACTTTGCGAGCACAGTTCTCACCAAATGATTGATGCCAGTAATCTTTAAATTATTCTTTCTAGCGTATTCTTCATTTTCTATGGCATGAACCTTTACCTTGAACAGCTCTTCTCTTCAAAGTTTACTTCCGTCTTCAAGTTTCCTTATTCTATCCTCTAATGTAGAAATGGAAGCCCTAACAGTTGCTTGAACAGTTTTATTAACTTCCTCCAGGAGGTTGTTCTTTGTGTCTTCAAAAAGAAGTTTCATTTTGGTCTCCATAGTCTGCAAATCCATATTGACCTGATCTGACTACAGATAGCTTTCTTCTATATCTGATAATTCAGCCTGATTTCCACTGTCACTGTCAATTTCAACAAGCTGTTTGGTCCTTTTAGGGTCGACCTTGGGAGATGGAGATGAACTTGATGAAGCACTGCCATCTCGTGTCCTTTTTCCCTGAGACATTGACTAAGTATGTTTCAAGAATAAAACATCTACAGTTACTAAGAATCTGCCAGTAATGGTCCATACTGAGGGAAAGGCAGTGCACTAGATGCACTGTATAGAGCTCTGCATAGAGTACACACAATAGGCACAATATCTTGCCTCACTGGTCTCAATGCTGTAGTCAGCAGTGGAATGGCCACCTCCATAGTTCTCAACCAGACCACATACCAGTCAGGGCTTCTACTGCTGCACAGATATTTCCATGATGGACAGTTTAAAATTATATCCAAGATTGTTCCTTACCAGAAACTCTATAGGATGCAGAAATTTCAGGTTGAAAGACCTGAAGTTTCCTATTTGAAAGAGATTTTTTCCAGAGCTGGTGTATTTGGACCCAATCACTGCAATGGTGACATTGACCTCCCCATTACGCATGTGGACATGCACAAGCTCTAGCTGTTGATGTATTTGTCTTTTTACACTTAAATCAGAAGAACAACCAAAGCCAGCACATGAATATTTTGGATTATGGATGCACCATCGGTTTTTTGTGTACATGTGCCCTGTATACGTGTCAATGACCTTCACAAGTTTTAAAGGTCATTAGATCCCCCCTTCCAGTATTTGGCTAAGTACAACATACGCGATGCTTTATAAATACATGGGCAGGACAGGAATTTTAGTATTTCCTGCGGTGCAGGGTATCCATCCACCCAGTCACTTGCGAGACCATTGCTATTCTCCTCTCTGCCTGTGCACCAACCATAACCAATGGGGGATGGAATTTGTACATGCTTAAGGACACAGTCTCCAACTGCGAGCTTGGACATTAGCTTGGAGAGAGTGCTTATGTGTCCCTTGGCCAGCAAATTCACTAGTTGTATCACAGCCTGTAAATGCATACAGACAAAGCATGGTGGTAGGCAAATTATGATGAACTGACCTCTTGACATTTGCCACATTTATGTAGTGTACACATTTTTTTATCTGATTTACTTTGAATTTACACACTTGCTGGAATTCCGCTGCTAAAAGCAAGACACATTATAAATATATCTGTGTCTTCTGCATGAACAAGCACAGCTTTATATCTTACATGGGCTGCATGAAGCAAGATGTATGTGTCCACCTCTTCATGAGTGCATTCAAGCTCAGTTACATTCTCTATGCCCCTTCTCATATGTAATAACTAATGCTCTCTCATGTAACAAAGTTCTGTGCTCTGCTTTTTTCCATTCATTGACAAGGAAAGCAGATTTTTGTTGCTGCTAGTGGAGAGACATTGCATCTTTTAGTATTGGCCTGCAACAATCTGCCTAAAATGCACATCTGTCTCTGACTGTTTGTTCTGGCTTACAGATGCTTTTGTCAACTACTCCCTGTGGTCAGCAAAGATGATATCTACAAGCTTGCTAGTGGGGCATGAATTGACTGCAGCTTTCAAAACAGACTTTGCTACGTCACCAAATGTATTGTGACCTGCTCGATCCTTTTGCACCAGGCTGAAATCATCAATGTACATGTTGAATGTTAAGCACTAGATTCCGTGAACATACTTTTTGCGACCTTATAGCAAGGACTGCTCTGTTAGTTTTTCTGAGAAACCATCCTCTCTTGCTCAAAGCCAAGGGATGAGCCCAAGAGGCTGCTTCATAATTTCTTTGATCTCAATATTTCTGCTCTGAGCAATCAGAATCATGTGAGTGAAGATATTATGGTCAGCTTTCATGAGAATTTCTTTGCCTTTATACAGGTCTAACTCAGTACCAGGTAGCCCTAAGGGTGCTGTGACCAGGATTTACGCGTACAATACTTGTATGTTCGCCAGCAAAAGGATTTATTCATTTGTTCCCTTTCGTACCCTGCAACTTTTTAACATCAAACTCATCCTTTTGAATTTTTGTAGGCTCAAGATCAGCACGATGAACACCAGAGTTGTTGAGCTGCATCATCGATCTTAATTGGCAAAGAAACATGGCCCTAAACTCAGCAATCAAATAGTACCATGTTATTGCACCAGGTTTCAGACTAAAACCTTTAGTTCCACCATGAGTCTGTATCTCTATTCACATTCTCCTCAACTGCTTGACTGTAACAAAACTTTCAAATGAATTTTGTTCACTGAGCAGCAGAAATCCACATGCAAGAGGCTAGTTAGGTACCTCAAAATGATTGTTTGGCAAGTTTGTCATATATGTGATTTAACTGTGATTTGTTCTAAATTTCAGGACTTTGCATCTACAAATATATTTACAATAAACTTCAGTCAAGAGGATTCAAAGATGTACTTTTCATCAAACATTTCTACAAATTCTGCTGTAAATATCCAGAGACGGTTAGAAAGATTGGCTTCACTTATTTTAGAGATTTTAGACTTGCTTGTTTTAATATTCACTTTGGTAGCAAGCAGCGGCCTACAACAGTTACAAGCTTGCCTAATTGTATTTGATATGTGGTTAAAAAACATTACATTTTGATTGCACTCTCTTGATGTAAATACTAATGACTTTCAGCTTTTCTGACTTGCCCTACAAATGTTGCTGTTAATTTATAAAGATTATTAGAAAGTTTAGCTGCAATAATTTTATATATTTTAGACTTGTCTGTTTTGCTACTTAGTTTTATCTTTTGGCATCATTCTGGTTTAGTATTCACTTTCAGACATTTTAGGCTCATTTGTTTTCTGTCAGGCTTAACCCATAGGGGCTACAGGTAGGAAGCAGAGGCTGCCGACAGTTACAAGTTTGCCTAATTGTACTTAGAATAGGGTTGATAAAATTTATGTTTTGATAACATGTTTTTGACTTAAATGCTTATGACTTTCATTCTTTTCTGACATGCCTATGTACACATTTACTCAATTTTAAAAAATTACTCAAGTTTGACATTATTTCCTCAAATGTCACAAACCTTACCAATTACGTTGAAACATCGACTCAGGGTGGGCAATGAAATAGGGCTTTATTGTTTGCAGACTATCAAAATGAGGTGTAGGTGTCATCAGGGGGTTTGTTTTATATTTCTGGTGCAGGATGTCCATTGTTGCGATACTTGTTAGGATTTCTCTCAGTTTGTTCAGGTGGTCTAGCCACAATTTCTTATTTTACAATCACTGGGACTGAATATAATGCCCCAGTTTGTTTCTACTTCATTTATTCACCGGCAGTTGGTTTAACTAAGATAAGCTATCCAGTTAGAAAGGGTAAATACTGGTTCAGAGGTAAGTCAAATTGTTCTTATCTGAACTTGTACTATACAAATTAAGTAATTATGTTTGGTTTGACAGGTTTTCTTCTTTCTTAAAGAAGCTCTGCATTTATAAGCAATAATTCATGCATTAAGCTAATTCATCATTTGCCACATTCTTATTTGTTCATTATTATGTGGGTTGTCTTTGCTTAGACAAGGAGTCGCTACTCAGAGAGACATGTACGGGTACAGGCTCTGAAACATGTTCTGAGTAATTACCCACTGAAAGACCCTCTAATTTATTTTGGCTGATACAGCTTTTGTCAAAATTCAACAGAAGAAGGCGCGCAATATTGACAATAGTACTTCCATATGTATATAGGTTAGACTGTGACAGGTTAGCTTATGGAGAGTAAAAAGTTCGGACATGGAAATAGGGTAATGACTACTAGGGTGTGGTTCTGGACAAAAAGACACACATACATGTAAACTTGGAGGTTACATGCATAATACAGGTTATCATATGCAAATCACCAAATGAACTGAAGCAAGATGAAGCTCCTAGTTGCCCTCTCTGGAAACTCGCATCAAGCCCAACATTATTTCCACCATGTCCACATATGATTTCCAGAATGATGACAGATCGCCATTCCCTTTAAGCAAGGTATCAGTCCAAAAGATCAGTGACATGGAGATATATTATCCATTGCTTTGAAAAATGTCTTTTTGACGAGATTGTCATTCTGAGTGCAAGGTATCAGGGTAATGTCTATTTTCGTTTCGTAGCTTCTGGTCAAAGACCAAAACCTTTCCAGTCAAGAAGTATCAAAGCTTCATAGAGGAGCTTGTGTATTCTAACTGAGCATTTATTCTTGCAACTTTCCATTTCTCATGCAATAGATCCGTCTCAATCACCCCTGACTCAATGCAAGGGTCTTTAAGATCAGCAGCATCTTGAAAATACTTGCAATAATCCCAAACAGTACGAAAGGTTCCAAGCCTAGGTATGATATTTTGGAATTTGTATGTGTGCATCCCAGTTATTAAAATTATTTTAATTACCTTTGCATGCAAGGCCAGGTTAAAGACAACTACCAGATTAGGTAGTTGTAAGGTGTTCAGAATTAAAAGAGACTGCATCAGAACTTCATGAACAATGGGCATCTGTTTAGCTGTAGCATTTATTGTAGGTAGGTGTCCCTGCGAATTTTCAGTCACCTAGCTGCCCTTTCTCACTTACATATTAAAACCTGTCCATGCAGTAACTGTTTGGTTGGAAATACAATGGGGTCTTGTCAGTGGCCAAAGTAAATTTGTGAAGCTTTGGTCTCATCGTCATAGCACACCTAAACATATTGCTTTGATGGAGGAATAGCATGCTGCCCGGAAGAGTAGGCTGGTAGATCTGTTTCCTTCGGCTGTATGCTTCTCTGTTTATAATGTGGAATAGCATTGATTGGACTTTGTAGAGGCAAAAGGCCACACACTTTGGACCACACCAAAAATCATTTATCCTAAGAGATTTCCCTTTGCCTGATAGTGTTTCCTCAGGTCTATGACGCAAGGGTTATAGGTACACGTGGCTGTATATTTTTCGGCAATGGGACACTATCATCCTGTGTAACACCCCTTTTACGGAGGCACAATGCTGTCAAGTTCCTGAAGTTGGGAATTTGATACTTCATGGTCAAAGGTAGAAAATCACAGCCAGTCAGAAGGGCTCATGGTGTGATTTCTTGTCTTTGAAAAAGCCACTCAGCCTTGGCTTTCATACTATGACCAGACCATGTGTATGTCAAAGTTACACAGGATGATATGACATTTGCGACGAGTTTTGTCCAAAGATTTGCTTTGTGTAGCCACCATGTCACATGCAAAAGTAGCTCCTGCAACACGTCACGACAAATCCAGAAGGTCAAACTTTGAGGTGCCTTGTTGCTCTGCAAAAGCCCTTTGCCAGGGCTTGCAACCCGTGTAGCCACTTACTTGCATAACGAAATGAAAGGAAAAAGTGATGTCTTATTTATACCATAGCCTTTCCTGTCTCATAACTTACCTGACCCATTTCATTGCACTGCCGGCAGGCACTGGGATCCATGGAACACATGGACAAGGAAAATATTAATCCATTTGAGGAAAATAAAATATCGACACAAAAACAAACAGATGGCCTGATAGAAGCATACCTAGGTGGTCCATCTCGGTGGGACAGTAACAAGAGACAATACAAAGACAGGAATATAAGAGACAACTTGATTAGAGAAATTGGGCATACATGTGACGGAATACTCTGAGAAGCACCTTTACTCTAAACATTAATATATACGATGAAAAGGGGCAAGGTTGCATCAGATGCCTATGATATGATATGATATGTTTTGATATGATATGATATAAAGTTACAGCCCATGTACTTACAAACATCGTGCATAGTGTTGATTCCAGAATTAACGCTCAACTTCAGCTATGCAGGAAATCAAATTCACAGAAAACGGCAAAAAATCCTGTTTCAACTAGCTCTGGGTATATGCCTAGAAGCGTCACTGATTCACTTATATTCTTTGTTTAGCCAACTCACTGTGCAACAAGCTTTCTCGCATGCACAGGCTTGCCTGCAAACGGTTGCCTCATGTAACCCGGCCTTCATTAATAATAAAACACTTAGGTAGACATCGCTTAACAGCACTAACCACACAAGCCTTGGTAGTATTCAGAAAAGCAATTCCACTAAAGGGTTTGACAAGAATACGGCGGCTGTTCAGGTTGTTTCTTTGATATATGGTCTAAACAAGTGAGTACAACAGCTGAACCTCTGCTGAACATCTAAAGTGTGGCAAATTTTTGGAATAACTTAGTCATTTAGCGGTTTTATACTCCATAATGTTACAATTTACTGTATTCCAAGTGTTTAGGCATTGGCTGTTATACTGATTCTTGCTCCGAAATTTACAATGAAGCCTAATGTGGTTGATAATTTCAGGCCAACAACCTTGTGCTTAGTTTAGGCTGAAGTGGTAGAAATGCATTTTGTCCCCAATTACGAGACAGCTCATAATCAATTTGAAGTTTGCAAGGGTCGATGCACAATCATGGACTGTGCCCTCTTGCGTGATGTTAAGTGATATTTTAAGTCAGCAGTCACCTGTATATTTGTTTGTTTGATACAGAAAAATGTTTTAATTCTTTGTGCCATGATGGCCTTTTCTTCAAATTGTATGACATCTGCTGAATGGATGCTACTACCTTCAGGGTACCGTGTGGGAACAGAAATGTTGTATTGAATGGATCTTATTATATGCAATTTCATATTACTCATGGTATAAGGCAAGGTAGTTCTTTGTCTCCTTTTCTGTTTAATGTTTTTGTCGATGATCTATTGTGTGAATTGGAATATATTGACGAATACGGTGCTTGCATTGTGTCAAATACCTATAGGCATTTGACCCAATACATGCACTGTATTGCAAACACGAAATTTTACGTGTCTCTGATATATGTGCCCTGATTAAAAAGCTGTGACTCAAAAACAGATGCAATTCTTGGATAAATGAGCAAATTACTAAATTAATCTATAAGCGTGATTACCTTTATGAAAAGGCAATCTCACTTGGGGCTGAGTATCAAAGCACACGTAATTTAGTAACTGATTTAATCAGGAGAGGTAAACAAGAGTATTTTAATGTTATAGCGAGCCAAGAAAACAAGCAACCAAAGAAATTCTGGAAAGTAGTTGCCAGCGTATTTGAATGTAATAAAACTAGTAAAAATGTGTCCAATGATAAATCTGCTTACGACTTCAACAGCTTTTTTGCTAACTTAGGGCATGAGGTTTCTTTGAAGCACTCAACAAATTATGATATGCCATGGTAGGGTCCTGAAAGTATATATTCCTTCAAAGCTTGCTCTGTTACAGCACTTTCTGTGTGTTCTTATTTGTCTGACCTACCAGACACTAGAAGTCTGGTATATTTGGTATGGACACTCAAATTCTTAATCCTTGGGCACAGTATTTTGCGCCCATAATTGCTCATCTTTCTAACTTACCATTGGAATCTCTTCATATACCACTTGATTGGATAAAGACATGTGTGACGCCAATTTTTAAGGGATCGGGTACTAAAGTAATAACTGTAACATAACAAATTACCGACCCATTTCGATAGGATGCCACATTGCTAAAGCAATGGAAAAACAAATTCAAAAACAACTTCTTACTTATTTGGTTCGACATGACTTTATTTCAGCTGATCAGTCAGCATTTATCTGAAATCACTCAACTCAGACATCTCATCATAAAGTAATTGATGATTGGCATCATAATGTAAATGATGGTCTTATCACAGGAGTTTGTTCTTGAGACCTGCAAATATATGCTTTCATTTCATGCATCATAATACTCTTATGGCAAAACTTCAGAAATATGGAATATATGCTGCTGAATGTAATTGGTATAAGTCATATCTTAATGGTCGCATGCAACAGGTAAAATATAATGACGAAGTTTCTGCACCTTGCAAAGTATCTATCGGTGTTCGTCAGGGGTCTGTGATTGGTCAAATTTTGTTTACATTATAAGTGAATGATATCATGCAATACATTATTGAGGGATGTTGCAACCTTTTGCTGACGGTACACTTTTATATTAAACAGCATCCACAACTACCAAGGTCCAAAATCGCTTTCAGAAAGATGTAAACAGTGTTGAATAGTGGTTCAATGGCAATAGATTAAGCGCAAATCCTCGCAAATCGAGCACTCTCCTCGTTGACCCCAATAATCATCAGCATGGGGTCTGCAAACATCCCGATCTCAATATTTCAATGTACTGTCAACCTATTGATCCGGTTCATTCTTTTAGATATCTTGATGTGATTATCGATGCTGATCTTAAATGGCAGGGTCATCTTATTCATTTACAGAAAAATGTCAGCAGTTTAATTAGTAACCCTTCGTAAACTGAGTAATATTCTGCCACAAAGCGTTTTAATCCGTATTTATATTGCGTATATCCAACGCAATCTGTGTTATTCGGACACTGTTTTGACTGAATGTGGACTAGGGAGACTAATAATTACAATGTTTCCAAAATTACGTGGCCTGAATATTTTGAAGAATTTTGACTACATCAACATAAGAGGAGAAAATTTAGTAAAGCAACTAGACTGGCAGCCGCTATCTGACCATCGAAAATTCCACACAGCCTGTTTAATGTATAAATGTTTCAACGGAATTGCCCCTAGCTATCTTTCCGATCAGGTCACTCAAGTCTTAAATGTAAATAGCCGAAATACAAGAAGTTCGAAGTCTTTACGCGTTGTTGTTCCTAGTGTTAGCAAAACATTTTTTAAACGGTCATTTGCCTACCAAGGAGCTGTAATCTGGAACCAATTCCAAATTCTATACGTTCAGCAGATGACTTGTCTTCATATTTAAATTTATGTACAAAGTTTTATTTCTACGATCCCTAATTTTGGCTTGGACATCCATTCATTTTCATTGTACTTTGTGATGTGTCATCTGTAAATGGCTCTTATGTACATAATTTTGCTTGAGTTTTATGCATACATTTTTTTTATTTTGTGGATGGCATGCTGGGCCCTATTGAAAAACAGCTTAGCTGAATGGGCTTCCCAGAGTTCATATGTTCAATGAATAAATAAATAAATAAATACTTCAATGACACTTGCTGATAATTTAACTCTGTGTTTCCCCCGTGGTGCTTGCACTGAGCTTGATTGACATCTGTGTATCATATTTAAGGGATGGAGATTTAGATTTGGCTGTAAAAAGTCTTAAGTGCATGATCTTTGGGGTAAAATGATTTTTAAGGAGCAGGTTTTATTGACTCAAGATTCAAATGTTATGAGTGTTGTAGATAATTTATGGGTTGTATGTGTCAAATCCTGAAAAAAAATGGCTCTCTCTGGATCAACGCAATAACTTTAAGAGACGAGCAAAACATATACCGCTGGGAACAAAAGATACCACCCGCCTTGTTCAACATGTATAAACATGTTATGAGGATGTATGTGTGGAGAGTTTATTTACTCTATTATACCATTGCTTTTCACATCTCCTGTGGAAGGAAATGGTGGTTCATAAAAGGACCGTTTTGATTGTTGTAGGTGTTGTTTGGGGGGGGGGGGATCCATGCACCAAAAGCAGGTGTGACCACCATGCTTCTGTAAGCAAGATTGGATCTGCCTTGGCATGCTGCTAGTCAGTTTGGTGATCTCAGCCCGGGGAATTTGTTCCCACTTCTGTGAGCCTCTCTGCCAGTTGGTCCAGGGTGGCTGTGGGCTCTTCAAACTAATCCTTGATTTGACGGCCAAGCATATTCCACAAATGCTTGATAGGAAACAGGTCAGGAGAACGGGCTGGCTATGGCAATAATGGGCACTTGCGTTGATGAAGATACAGCATTCTGACTCAGGCAGTGTGTGCTTTTGTGCTTTCCTGTTAAAACAGAAGCCCTGGATATTGTTGGATGCATTCATCAACTGTGGGCAGGATCATCCATGTAGCGTATGCCTGCATTGTCCTGTTCACTCTGATGAGAGCTGTTCTCCCTGTTGCTGTAATTGCCCCCCCCCCCGATGATGACATTGCCTCCCAGCAGTCATGTTCAACCATACATTCTTCCATGAACCTCTTGGAAGGTTTATTCTTCCATTGTGGAAATCCAAGCAGAATCTGGATTCATCGGACCACATCACGCTGTTTCACTGATTTTTGGTCCAGGCTGCATGTTCATCACACCACTGTACCTGTGGTGTCTTGTGTGCAGGACTGAAAAGAGATGTAAATGGCAGAGCACTATGCTCTCAATTTGGCCGACACTAGTCTCTTGTTAATTGTAGACTGTAATACCTTTCAGTGGTGAGAAACCTATGCATCTTCACATACTTGATCAAATAAGAGTCATCCGTCACATCTAAGAGTCTTGGTTGCCCAGACCCAGCCTTCTTCTTACTTCCTGTGGTGTCCTGGTCCCAATTCCTTTTTACTGATGGCCTGGAGCATCCCATTTTCCTCGCAATCTCCCATTGGGAAAGAACAGCCACCAACATCCAAGTTATGCTGCTCCTGTCAAATTCTGTAGTGATTGACCTGCACTCCCTGGCATTGTGGATTGACATTGAACCCGCTGGTGCCATGGCCCCCTTATAAAGCCCAGAGGCACCCCTATACCAGACAGATTTTTCACACCTCTTGTTTTCATGTCATTTTTTGTGTGTGACTGCTCAGGCATACCCTAAGCTTTCCTGTTGATGTTGCATAATATTCGATGCGGCACCCATATTTACCGTATAAAGGCATATTTAGAGGGGCCAGTTAAACCAATGGGGCTGGCATCTTTTTTTTCCCAGCAGTAAAGTTAAGGTGCTGTTGGTATGTCATATCCAGAGCTTAGCAAAGAAGGTAAGATCCGCCAATGAAAACTTGTTGGGTCTCGACGTATAAACTTTGGCTTTAGAATCTGCATATGTCTCTATGGGATCATGGAAACAGCTCGAAAACTATCTTCATCATAAGACTTCATCATAAAGGAAGTACTTGGTGTCAATGAGTGATCGCACTACCAAAAAATCTTACCCGCCGATTGCCGAGACCACAAAGTGCAGTACAGCGTCTGTGTGCTCAAGGAACGTCCCCTTATAGGAAGCTACCCTCCCGGCTCTTTGTCTTGGGTCCAGCTGGCATGGTTCATAACACCCTTATTCATAGAAATTATAACTTTGGCATTTTCCGTTAAATGTTTTCTTGGACTGTTACACTAACCAGCGTGAACCACCTGTTACATTCGGTGGGATGTGGATTCCCTACGTTTTTGCTGAATCATGATAATTTTATCCAGCCATGGCAATTAGAGTACATTTTAGTAGTCCGACTTGTCAGAGCCTTCTAACTGATTTTATGTACCATTAAGATTTTATTGTATGACCAAATCTACCTAGATATAAAACTTTTATTTTGATGCATTATTCATTTCTTTCCTCAAATTTTTGGGAACATGCCCACGTGTGTGCAATGAACAGTAATTAACTTCAAATCAGGCAGGAAGTATACGCCGACATTTGTGCCATGGAAAGTACTTAACCTCAAGATTGTTAGGAAGTATACGCCAACATCTGTGCCATGGAAAGTAATTAACCTTACAATAAGGTAGGACGTATACACCGACATCCCTGCCAAGGAAAGTAATTAACTTCAAATAAGATAGGAAGAATATGCCGACATCTGTGCCATGGGAAGTAAGTAACTTGAAGTAAGGTGGGAAGTATACGCTGATATCTGTGCCATGGAAAGTAATTAACCTCACAATAAGGTAGGACGAAAACGCCGACATCTTCAAACAAACTTGTCAGCTTCGCACTGCATGTAAAATATCTCGGGATGTACATTATTCTACTCAGCACACTCCTTTGCCAATTCTTAAATATGTTCGGGGAGGTACAAAATAATTCATAAGTTATGGCTCATATACTTTGTTTTTCGAGTTCTTCTCAAAACTGCTTTTTATCATTTTATTAGTTGGGCATACATCAATTCTGACAGAGGCATTGGTAGAATAGACAGAAAAAAGAATAGCTGCAGGATCAAGTCATCTTGTCCACGATGTCAAGTCCAAGCAAGATGCTTCTTCAACCGGAGTAAGTAGGCCTATGAGTGGCTTCCATCACTATCGCATGTTTGCTCCTTTTTTCCGTTTTTCGTGTTTTTTTTTTTTTGTTTAAATTTGTTTTCTTTTATTTTTGTTTTGATCGGTGCTCTTACTTTGGGGGATATTTTTGATTAGTGATAAACAGATTACACAGCTCGATTTAACGTCAATTTTCTTTCTTTTTCTTTGTATGTTTGTTTGTTTATTTTGTTTGTTTGTTTGTTTGTTTCTTTGTTTCTTTCTTTCTTTATTTCTTTCTTTCTTTTCTTTCTTTCTTTCCTCATCATCCGAGTTTAAAATAAAGCCGGTGGAACATACAATGAACTGTAATGATTTCAACTAAAATATATGTGGTTATATAGTACAACAGACGTTATCCACCACCGCTCGCCAATGACAGATTCTCTATGTATTTTATGTATAGCTCTATATGAGCACAACCTGCTCAATCCTGTTCAGTTTGCTTATCAAAAACATAAGCCAATCTCAAACGCACAGTTGTTTTATAATATGAACAAGAACGAAGGCATTAAGCAAGGACAAGACCATCACGTGCTTCGTTGACACAAAGAGCGCTTTTGATATGGCTTGGTGAAATTATAATCATCTTTAAGCTCCAAAAGAAATGAAACCACCATTATATTTACTGAATATTTTCGTATGAGCGTAAAGGCGTATAACTTTTGTTGCGTCACTTTTTGAAATAAAATATGCCATTGGCATTGTGCAGACACCTTTCATTGCAAAATAAACAGAATCCAAAGTTAAACCAGTGCTTACCTGTCATACCTAAGAACCACGTGCTCTGAGCAAGGCTTGCCCGCATTACGTCACTCTGTATGAATATGTGATTTGCCCTCTATTTACAAAATTCACCACGGAAAAAATATCTGTCAAACCAAACAACACAAACCAGACTGATACTGACTTCATCTAATAGTCAAACTGAAACGGTGGGCTAATTACAGGGAAATGGCCCCCAAAGGTATGAGCACAATAAAACCAAGACTGATTTAGGAAGGTAACCAACATCTGATTGTGCGGATTATTGATCAGAATGACCATAAATCTTCAAAAGAGCGACACCATGCCACATAGTCCACTCAAAAACAACATACCAGTTGTCTCAAAACTGAATGACACTCAACCACAGTTACAAAAAAGAAATGCCTCAGTGTGACTAAAATCTGGTATCATAGCCATATATTATAAGCAGTAAGACCCACTCAGCACATCACGTAACAATCGACACCATTAAAAAACCTCCAGCCACTCTCTGCACCAAATCTATCTTTGTGCATACTTTGGGACACAGGTCACGCACACATCCATCCTAATGAACTTGCAGGTAACACGAAAGGTAGCTGCTTCTCAGGCTGCTGCTACAAATGTTTCTTAGTTCATGTCCAGTAATACAATTTAAATGTGATTAAAAGGCACACAAATGCCAAGTAGAATAATGCCTAGAAAATTGCAGAGTCGGGCAGCAATATCCATGTTCACTTACCGAAAGTCACATCCGACTGGTAAATATCCACTCATGACAGATTGCGAGAGGCCAATTACAACAGGCTGCAATCTGACCAAAATAGACTAAAAAATCACATGCATCGTCTGAATCCTGTTGACTACCCATGTTACGATTGCATGCAGTCACCACATGGAGACTGTTAAACACATCGTATTAAATTCCCCCCTTATACCTTGTGCAAATGGGCACGCTGGTTCATAAAATAGATAAAATGCTTATTTGCACACAATAAACCGCCTTGGGAAAAAGGGATAAATTTACAATATTTACTTTTCCCAAACTTCACTTAAAAATAACCTGCATTCAAATGCGTCATCTGGAATTGTTCTTTCTACAGGAGGCAAAACTTGAAGTCCGTGCCCCATGATCCAAACTGAACCGGAATACCAGTGTAAATTTGTTGTGGCAAGTATCGAGGCGCAGTAGGTCTCACAGATATCAACAACAGCACAATAAATATTTTATAACCCTATCAAATTTTGAACATTATATTAATTTTTAATGTTATAGGGCAATCGACATATTATGGTCCGCAGGCTGCAACAAAGGATGACGCCACTTCAACTGTGCGCTGTCCTGCAGGCAAAACAGCCACCCAATGTGAATGTGCCACAAATTGTGATGGGGCAAAGATGAAGGGAGAAGTTTGCGTAGCCTACACGGCTTATAATGAAGCTGGCACCATAGTAAATGATCTATGACACTTTTATGTGATGAGATTGAAAAATTATAGTTAAAGTAACTAACAAGATAGTAGAGAAACGACATAAATGAAATGTAAGATGATTGTTTTGTCATCTTTTAACACCGATGAGTGCCAGAATTGTTTTGAACATTAATTTGAAATGAACAGAAATGAAGGTTTGAAAAAGGTTTAGATATGCTGGAACAACAGGTAATAAAAACGGGAGTCTCTTTAAAACTTTCTGCAGCGAATTGAAAACTCTCGGAACATTTTTTAAAACTCTGCAGAGAATTTGAATCTCTCTGCACAGAATAATACACTCTGCAATGTGTTTAAAACTCTGTAGTGTATTTCATTCATAAATATACTTCAGTCTATTTAAAACTCCTGAATTCTATTAAAGCTTTCTCAAATGAAATAAACACTCTCTGCAGACTATTAAAAACTCTGCAGTGAATTTTACACTGTGTGTTTAAAGCTGTGCAGTCTATTTCATTTATGAATACTCTGCAGTGTATTAAAACCTCTATGAGTCCATCTCTGCACACGATATGAAATTCTGCACAGAACTAAAAACTCTATGTAGTGTATTTAAAACACTGTGTAGTCTATTTCGTTCATAAATGCATGTACTCTTTATTCACTGCAGAAGTTTAAAATAGCACACAGTTTCAAATATACTGCAGAGTATTTATGAATAAAATGCAGAGAGTTTTTAGTTCCATTCACTGAGTTGTAAAAAGTGTGCAGAGATGTTATCTCAAGAGAAAGATTCATTGTTTTCCAACATTATCATATTACTGCTATTATCAGTTATCACTACAAATGGACCTAAAGTAGTATAAATGCTGTGCAATGAAGAAAGTTAATCTTTCTTATGAGCAGGTGGGCTCTGATCAAATGTGGTGATCATATCCTCATATCTGTTATTCCTGAAATGGTTACAATCTCCGCGATAGCCTTTGGAACTCAGTTAAACAGGCGAGACCTTGATGGACTACCTCTTTCGCTAGCATCAGCGG
The DNA here is from genome assembly GCA_964020975.1 of Hermodice carunculata. NCBI lineage: Eukaryota > Metazoa > Annelida > Polychaeta > Eunicida > Amphinomidae > Hermodice > Hermodice carunculata. The sequence continues at coordinate 43,484,141 of OZ026630.1, read as the reverse complement.
CCCTTTGCGCAGCAATAGTTAAGTTGCAAGCAGTCGCAATACTTCGGTATGCAGCTGGAGTCACACTATTTTCGTTAGTATTCAGGTACTCAAAGTAGTCCATCGTTATTTTTGGATTGTAAGATTCCAATACACGTTCATTCAGGTCTTTTTGCAATGAACACATGTGTACATACAGTATAGTAAACAGATCTTGCGTATCAGTACATGTAGCTCACATTTGTCCACCATACCAATTTTTAATCAATTTCAAGGCTGCAGTTACATATTCGGCACTGGACCTGATCACCGCTGCTCTCTTCCTATCTCCAACACGCAGCCATTGGGTGTTAGGTAAAACAAACTCACCCAGCAAAGGGTGACATGGTCCTTTATGGATTCTGTGGCAGCAAAAATATCAGTTTCTTCTGACAGCCCCTCTCTTGTGCCCTGTCTGGCACCTGTAACGCTTTTATCGCTCTCTGTAGCACAGCTGGCTAGTAACAATAAAGGGTTCGTTGGAGAATTGTTGCCCAAAACACATGGGTCTGCATTTAACTGCACTTCCACGTGTGGTGGAATCTATTCATCTTGAGAAGGGATACTGACTTCGCCCGAGATATGTCTCCTTTCCAAGATATCCAAGCAAATGGGTCCCTGTGTTGGTTGAATAAGATGTCCAATTATTTTGCATTTAGATCCTGTATGCTTGCAGATAAACTGTGCAAAAATGACGGCATATTAACAGGTTCCTCGTTGGCTCCAGAGGTATTGTCCGCCATGAGGTCCACGGGTAGCATACCAAAGTTAGGAGGGCCTTTGCACAGGCGCAAAGGCCCCATATGTCAATTAGAAGTAGTGTTCTCGTTTGATTACACCTAAACCCAATATAATTGATGGAGAAATATAATAGTGTAGAGAATAACATGTGGTTCAGTCAATACAGTCATGTGACCTAAACTTGGGTGATTATCTCACTATGTATTTACATGTTGGATATCATCCAAATAATTGATTGTCCTTCAAGACAACTCATGATGTTGTGTCTTGTCAACTAATAATTTGTACTAGTTTTTGTAACAAGCATTAACAGTATAGAATCCCAATAAATGGTAGAGATGTTTTATAATTGACAAAGATTACTGAATAAACAGCTCAGAATATTGACAATTTGAAGTAAAGCATGAATATCACAAAGACTGTAAAAGCCTGCGCAGAGCCAAAGATGACTGCATGTCTTGCACATGTAAGACACAGTGACACAAATATTTATTATCAATGTTTTAAAAATGTCAAAAGTTATCAGGGATGGATTCAAGATTTTGCTCACATTAGTAGATGTAGATGTATGGTGCTTTTTTAGTTAACTACGGATTGAGTTTTATGGCAATTACGCTGATGACAGTGTTCTTTTTTAAATGATCTAGATCTATGATCAGGCTATAAAACAGTGACTTCATATTTAATTGTCAGAAACTCATTAAATAACGAACAAAATGTTTACATGTGTGTAAACATCTGATATGTATGATGTGATCCCAGATATGTGCTGACTAAAACATGTGGGTTACATTTAAAATTTTGTTCGCTTGTCAGAAATTGGCAAAAGTTCCATACTGTGATTAAACTATATTATACAATTGGACAAGTTCAGAATCAAAACAACTTGTCTGCGCATAAGTTCATTTCTTTCAGACCGCCTTAAGTATTTCTAAAGCTCATCAGCATACCATATTCATTCCAACTGTAGCACATGCCATAATAAAAGTACACCCCTCTTTTTCATCTTGGGGGTTTTATAAAAAAAAAATCAGTATTTTTCAATACTTTTAAAACGTAACTGCATCTGATGAAAGAAGAGAGTTCATAGTTGTTATTTTATGCTCTTTTGATAGTATAGTAAGTGTAATTGCTTGTGGTATTGTAAATTAAGACATACCATTATCACAAAACTCTGCGAAAACCCATGTCTCCTGCATGAAATCTTTGTATTAGCACATAGTGCTACTATTGGAAGGAATACAGTGTGAAAGGTCACCGTAGTGACTGCACCAATTACCTGTGGGAAGGACCAGGCCAAATGCCATGTTCCTGCTGGTACTGCAGATACCCGCAGTTTAGGGCAAGGCAACACTGGTGGAGACCAAGATGTTGTGTGATACACATAATTCCTGTGTCTGTGTCATCATCTTCATCTGGGTACATTGGTTCTTCAAAAACACCTAATATCTCTTCTGCCTTCAGGCAGCAGGTGATGTCAACAACTCGGTCCATAGGAACACAATGTTCACACTGGTACCTATAATTCACCAAAATGTAAGGACAACAATTTAAACAAAATGTCATTTACCCCTTTCCCCCTGGAAGTACAGTGTTGTCTGCTCTCATAACTTTGGGATTGTCATCCCTGTAAATGGGACTTGTCAATATACATTATAATATGCCCCAGGTCAACAGCTTCCCTTGGCCCAGGTTGGGCACTTTGTGCATAACCTGCACAAAAGAAAACTGTTGATTCAGTCTTGATCCAAACGGAAAAGGGATAAAGGGCAAAAGGTACATGTATTGATATTATATCATGTGTTGCAATGCTGATAAATTTTACTAAAGTGAATCAAATGTATATTACGAAGAAATAAGACAGATGTATGTGTGAATTATATTCAATTCGGACACTGTTTAAAATAATGACTTTACATGATGCAGTTACATTTTTTAATAATACTGGGGCAGTGCATATTATGCATGCTTGCATACATAAATATTCACACAACCCTTGCCATTGTCTTGGTGTATCCATTAAAAAATATATAAGTCGTTAGCCTCAAAAAGTCATGGACAAAACAAACACTCATCTACTGACATGCAGTCAATTTCTAACAAATTTTCTCACCTGTGAAATACTTATTCATACTTATAGGATAGCTGTCATTTCAAGACTGGTCAGGGGTACAATTTGCTTTTTAATAAAATATTTCACGTAGTTTGCTAATCATGCAATGAAAGACCATGGAGGAAGGTTAAACTGACACGTGACACGCCATACGGTAATCGTATTATAGGCCGCATTTTGTGTTCAATTTCCATAAAAACTACACCGGCGAAATTGAAGAAGTAAACAGGTCAATCTGCGTCGCCTGCCCAATGGAACAGATAAAGACAAAATATAAATGCCTATCCCTCACTGATAGATACATTCAATCAAACTGAATTGAAATTGTTGTACCAATCCCGGTAGCCGACCCGAGGGACAGCATTAACGCGAACGGCTCCATTGTCGTCAGGCTTCAGGTCTCCTCGTCCTGCCGGCTCATACTGCCATTCCACAAGGCCCCCTTGCTCAAATTGTTCTTCTGATCGCTATAAACGTCATCGCAGCTGTCAAAATCCGAGCTGGTACTCTGTGCTGATACGATCTGTTTTTGAGTCTGACATGTTGAAAGCACAGTGAGCACTTGCGCGCGAAAACATAGCAGTACCAGCTGATGAGATTTTTTTATCACCATGGTTTCCTCCGTCTGATCTCCCACTCCTTTTTTTCCCCTCTTTTTCTATGTCACTTGTCACACAGGACTGAGGCAGAGAAGCTGAGAGCCACAAGATTATTTTTGTTACTCGCAAGTGTTACACCTGTGGCGTCATCAAAGTTGTGGCCAACAAAGCCTCCAATCGGCTGTTTCCGTCAGAAAGCACATTTTTACGCTTACTGTGTCCATATGGGATCACATTCAAATGCCGAAAAAATCAATTCCTGTTCATTTCATGTTATCACCTGCCTTACATGCGAAATGAGACGATGCGACATGGACTTAAGTTTTATCTTTTGGCATCATTCTATATTGATATTTAACTTTCAGGCAATTTAGGCGCACATGTTTTCTGCCAGGTTAAACCCGAAGGGGCTATGGGTAGCACGCCTTCCAAAGTTACAAGTTTGCTTGATTGTCCTTAAATCTGGTAAAGAACAATCATATTTCGATAACGTGTTTTTGACTTAAATGCTTAGGACTTTTATTCTTTTTTGACATGGCAAAGTACACATTCACTCACTGCCCCCCCCCCCTCACATTTGACAGTATTAACTCAAATGTCACAAACTTGACCCATTATTTTGAAACATTAACTCAGGGTTGGCAACCAAATGCAGCTTTATTGTTTAGGAACTTTCAAAGTGAGCAGTAGAGGTCATCATCGGGTTTGTTTTACATCTCCAGTGCAGGATGCCCGTTGTTGCACTGCTTGTTAGGATTTCCTTTGGTTTGTTCAGGTGGTCTAGCTGCAACTATTCAATTTACAATCACTGGGACTGAATATAATGCCCCAGTATGTTTCTACTAAAGGTATACACTGGCAAGTGGTTTAACTAATGTAAGCTATCCAGCTAGAAAAAGTACATACTGAACTTGCACCATACAAATTTAGTATCTATGTTTGGTTTGACAGGTATTCTTTATTCATAATGAAGCTCTGAATTTATAAGCAGAAATTCACTTATTTAGGAAATTCATCATTCACCACGTTCATATTTATTCATTATTATATGGGTTGTCTTTGCTGAATATTTAGCTTAGAGAAGGAGCCGCTACTCAGAGAGACATGTACGGGTACAGGCTCCGAAACATGCTCTGAGTAGTTCTTCGCTGAAGACGCTAATTCATTTGGGCTAATATAGCCTATGTCAAAATTGTGCAGACCAACGTGTGTAATGTGGACAATAGTACTTCCATATTTACATAGGTTAGACAGTGACAGGTTAGCTTATGGAGAGTAAAGAGTTTGGACTACGGAATAGGGTAATGGCTACCAGGACACATGTACAATATACATATATATATATATATATATATATATATATATATATATATATATATATATATATATATATATATATATATATATATATATATTATATATATATAATTATATATACAAATTAGATTATGCTGATTTAATTTTAAAAAATAGACAACAAATATTAGAAACGTACCAAGAAGAAGATGCAATACTTACGTGGGAAATGATAAAAATGGACATTCGTAGTGCAACAATTAGGCATTCCAGTCAGTGAAAAAGGGGTAGACAAAAAAGAATCATGTATTTAGAAAAAAAAATCCAAGAGTTGGAGAATATTTACATAGAACAGGAAAGTGAAATGATTGAAAAAGAATTAAAAGACCTCACATTGAATTTAGAGACAAAAATAGAGCAAGACACCAAAGGGGCACTTATAAGAAGTAAAATTCGATTGTGGGAAGAAAGAGAAAAACCTACAAAATATTTTTTTAATCTTGAGAAAAGAAATTATAACTGTAGAGTCATTAAAAAACTGAGTCTAAATAATGAAATAATATCTGACCCAAAACAAATAAGGGAACACTTACATAAATCCTATAGTAATCTTTATAAAAAGGATGACCATGCTAATGACTTAGAAAGCCAAGACACCTCCCATATAGACTTCTTTTTAACTGATGAAAACATCCCGTGATTATCAAATGAACAAAAAGAATCATGTGAAGGATAAATAACAGAAGCAGAGCTGCTTGAGACTCTCAAAAGTCCTCAGAGTAATAAGTCCCCGGGATCAGATGGCTTCCCAGGAGAGTTTTACATTTTTTTGAATGATATTAAGCTATATTTGTTAAATGCATGCAATCTAGCCTGGAGCTAGGAAAGTATACGCCACCATCTGTGCCATGGAGAGTGATTAATATAGGCTTGGCCTGCTTCTCAATCCATGCAAAAGATATGGGTCTATACTTTTTTACAATCTAGCCTATCATATAGGACTCTTGTCAATTACACAAAGACATGGCAGAATTACACTTTTACCACAAAAAAAAAAAAAGATATACTAGAAGTAAAGAACTGGAGGCCTATGTCATTGCTGAAACAAGGTTACAAATTACCAGCCAAATGCATAGCTACAAGAATGAAAAATATTTGGAACTGTCTCCTACAAGAGGATCAAACTGGCTTTTTAAAACAAAGGTATATAGGCGAAAACATAATAAGAATTTTAAACATATTAGAGCACACAGAGGAAGAAAATATACCAACCTTATTAGTCCTAATCGACTTTGAAAAAGCATTTGATTATTATTTTTAATAAAATGTTTAGACTTTTTTCAGTTTGGACCTTCCTTTGAAAAATGGATCAAAATTTTACACAGACATAAAAGCTCTATCTCAAACAATGGATGGAGTACAGATCCCTTTTCAATATCACGCGGTGTAAGACAAGGATGTCCAATTTCTCCTTACCTGTTCAATGTATGTGTGGAACTCTTCGAAAATTTTGTGAGGAAAGATGAAAGTATAAAAGACATACACATTGATACATATGAACATAAAATATCCCAGTATGTAGATGATACATCCTTTACTTAACATGCAGATGAAGATAGTTTAAATCGCTTTTTTCTTGGTCTAACAAAATTACGAAGGATCTCAGGCTTGAAAGTAAATTATACAAAAACTGATGTTATGAGAATTGGAAGCATAAAAAGCACAAACATAATTTTCTGAAATGGACTAAACCTGCATTGGACAAACTTGCCTGTAAACATGCTTGGAGTAAGAATTACACCCGAAAGAAATAAAATAAAATCAATAAACTATAACTCAAAACTTTAAAACATTCAAAATATATTTTGGGTCTCCATGTCTCAACTATCGCTTAAGAATCTACACATGTATCTAAGGGGTCATGGAAAGAGCTCAAACACTATCTAGACTTCATCATAAAGCAAGTCTTTGGTTTCAATAAGTGATCGCACCACCGAAAAATCTTAAACAACAACGAACAATAATAATAATAATTATAACAACAACAATAATAGGAATAACAATATGCCAACATGTGTAAGTAATTAACTTCAAGCAAGGTAGGAAGTATATGCATACATCTGTGCCATGGAAAGTTATTAACCTCACAATGAGGTAGAAAGTATACACCAACACCTGTGACATGGAAAGTCTTTAACTTCAAATAAGGTAGGAAGAATACACCGACATCTGTGCCATGGAAAGTAATTAACTTGAAGCAAGGTGGGAAGTATATGCTGATATCTGTGCCGTGGAGTGAAATTAACCCGCAAAATAAGGTAGAACAAAAACGCCGACATCTACAAACACGCTTGTCTGCTTGTTCGCACTGCATGTGAAACATATCGGGATGTAAATTATTCTACTCGGCCCATTCCTTTGCCAATTCCTAAATATGTTCCGGGAGGTACAAAGTAATCGCATAAGTTATGGCATATATACGTTGTTTTTCAAGTGCTTCCTAAAACTGCTTTTTATCATTTTATCAGTTGGGCATACATCAATTATGACAGAGGCATTGGTACAATGGACAGAAAAAGGAATAGTTGCAGGATCAAGTCATCTTGTCCAAGATGTCAAGCCCAAGCAAGATGCTTCTTCAAGCGGAGTAAGTATGACTATGAGTGGCTTCCATCACTATCGCATGTTTTGCCCTGGTTTTTTTTTTGTTTGTTTGTTTTGTTTTTGTTTTGATCCCTGCTGTTACTTTAGGGGAGGAGCATTTTTGATTAGTGATAAACAGATTAAACAGCTCGATCTAAAGCCATTTTCTTTCTTTCTTTCTTTCTTTCTTTCTTTCTTTCTTTCTTTCTTTCTTTCTTTCTTTCTTTTCTTTCCCTCTTTCTTGAGTTTGAAATATAACTGGTGGAAGTTACAATAAACAGTAATGATTTGAATTAAAATATATATGGTTATACAGTACCAGAGATGTTATCTACTACCGCTCACCAATAAAAGATTCCCTATTTATTTTATGTATAGCTCTAAATGAGTGCAACCTGCTGGATCCTGTTCAGTTTGCTTATCAAAACATAAGCCAATCACAAACGCACAGTTGTTTTATGCTGTGAACATTATCAAAATTATTAAGCAAGAGCATACACATCACGTGCTTCGTTGACCTAGAGGGCGCTTTTGACATAGCTTGGCAAAATTATAATAATCCTTAAGCTCCAAAAGGAATGAAACCACTATTATTTACTGAATATTTTCGTATTAGCATACAGGCGCATAACTTTTGTTGCGTTACTTTTGTTTATAACAGAGTGTCATTGGTGTTGTGCAGACACCTTTCATTGAAAACATGCAAAATGAAAAAGGCGTGTCTATAGACAGAATCGAAAGTGAAACCAGTGTTCACCTGTCACAGCTAGGAAACACCTGCTCCGAGCACGGCTTGCCAGCATTACGTCACTTTGTATCAATATGTGATTCGCTCTCTGTTTACAAAATTCACCACGGAAAAAAAATATCGGTCAAACCGAACAACACAAACCAGTCTGATACTGACTTCATGTTTGCTCCTGGTTTTTTCGTGTTTTTTTTTGTGTGTGTATGTGTGTTTTTTATGTTTTATTTTGGTTTGATCGTTGTTGTCACTATGGGGGAGGAGCATTGCTGATTAATGATAAACAGATTAAACAGCTCGATGTAAAGCTATTTTGCTTTTTTTCTTCCTTTCTTTCTTGCCAATGAATAATAGCGTAGTAAAGGGGAAGAAGAGCATCCGAGTTTGAAGTAAATCCAGGGGAACATACAACAAACTGTAATGATTTAAACTGAAATATATATGGTTATATAATCCTTAGACGGTTGTAAGATCTTTCTTTCGTGTGGCACTGAGTTCAAAGTAACACCATTCTATGCGAATGACTTTTAACAGCTATGCGACTTCAGACAGGTGCTAAGACATCTAATGTGGCTGTGATTCTTGTAATAGATGATCTTTAGTTATATTGCACTGTTTGTAACAATGGTACTCTGCACTAAAAAAAAACGACAACACAACTTATTCACACACACACACACACACACACACACACACCATAAAAAATATACAACTTTAGCTGTTATATTTAAAAATAGCTTCTTTTATTTATTCATCATTTCTTTCTATGTTTGGGTCTTTTTTTTGTCTGTTTTAATGATTATTATTTTGATTTAAATGTTTGTTACCATTCTCAGTCAATGTATTTTTTCGAAAATTGCCTGTTTTATTTATCATTTATATCTGTTTTGTCTTATTTTCTAAAATCTTTTTAAAAATAATGTTTATGTTTAAAAATAGGAAATATCTCTTTGTCTGTTATATTTATAATTATGTTTTAAATGAGATATCTGTTTTGCTTTATTTTTTGCCTGCTTTATTTATAATTATTGTGTTTTAATGAGAAATATGTTTTATTTCATTTTTTGTCTGTTTTATTGATAATTATTGTTTTATATGACAAATATCTATTTTGTCTTTCTTTTAGTCTATGTTACTTATAATTATTCTGATTTATATGAGAAACGTGTGTTTTGTTTTGTTTTGTTTTTGTTTGTTTTATATTTAATTGTTCTAAATGAGAATTATCTGTTTGGTTTTATTTCTAATTAGTCTCTGTTCAATGAGAAATATCTGGGGTCTTTTGTCTGTTTTATTTATAATTATTCTGTTTTAAATGAGAAATGTATTTTTTGCTGTTCTGGCTTTCAATATGCATGTCCATGCTATGGGAACCACCCTTTTGGGCCCTGTGAGGCAAGAAGTGGGAAGCAGATGTTTAGCCTTGTTTTAGCAAGTTAAATATTTTTGTATGTATTGTGGAATCTACAAATTTGGAACTATATTTCATTGACGCGCAAATCTACAGCTCTGCGCAGATTTGCATAGAGCAGCATGGACCACACGTACTAGAAAAATATCAAAACAAAGATGGCGATTGCAAAACTGGAAAGGTTAATCGGCTATCACTGTGGTTTTGTGATTCCTCTCATTTTGAGGTGTATTAGAAACAAATCTGGCAATGGAGTCTCCTCATTGAATTTTGTGGTTTTTGTTGGGCCCCCGTTCCCTAAACTGCAAAATTCAACAACACGTGCCACATACGTTATCCACCGCTCGTCAATGACAGATTCTCTATGTATTTTATGTTAAGCTTCACATGAGCACAACCTGCTAGATACTCTTCAGTTTGCTTATCAGGAAGATAAGCCAATCACAAATGCACATCTGGTTTATACTGTGAACGTTATCAAAGGCATTAAGCAGAGACAAGACACATCACGTCCTTTATTGACCTGGAGGGCGCTTTTCTTATGGTTTGGTAAAATTATAATCTTTAAGCTCCATAAGGGATGAAACCACCATTATATTTACTGCATATTTTCGTATTACCATAAAGGCGTATAACTTTTGTTGCGTCACTTTCTAAATAAGGTATGCGATTGGTGTTGTGTATACACCTTTCATTGAAAACATGCGAAATATAAAAGGCGTGTCTTTTGACAGAATACAAAGTTCAGCCAGTATTTACCTGTTGTGGCCAGGAAACACATGCTCCGAGCACGGCTTGCCAGCATTACGTCACTGTGTATGAAAATGTTTGATTTGCCCTCTGTTTACACAATTCACCATGGAAAAAAATATGCGCCGATCCAAACAACACAAACCAGGCTGATACTGACTTCTTGTAATAGTCAAGCTGAAACAGTGGGTTAATTTCAGGTAAATGACCCCAAAATGTGCGAGCACAATAAAACCAAGACCTATTTAGTAAGGTATCCAGCACCTGATTGGCCGCAATTATTCATCGGAATGACCATAAATCTTCAAAAGAGCGACACCATACTACATAGTCAAGACAACACACTAGTTGTCACAAAACTGAATTTTTAAATTTAATCTAACTTTAAACATTGTTAGTATAGGAGAGAGCCTGGTGTGTTAAGAGACCATAAAACATGAGCCATTTGTGTTATCAGACGGTAGCACATGTGTCCTGCCCACATTCCTATAAGCCACGCCCGCCTGGGTTTCCGGAACTCAGCACTTGAACATGCTAGGCAAATCAGTTTCTGGTCGTTTCTCTCAACTCTATGTACTATATTTTGTGTAATGGAGCAGAAAAATTAAGGGGGAAATGTAAATATAAGCAATGAGGGAAGCTTTTGTGCGTGTTATGGCATAATGCCGCCGGTGATTGAAGCTGGCATTGTGGGCGTGGCGTCACCCACGTCATTATGCCACAACACACACAAAATCAACCCTCATTTTTAAATGACTCTAAATAACAGTAACTGAAAAAAAAATGCCTCAGTGTGATTGTGGACGAAGATCTCCCCTTTGAAGATCATATTGATTACATCTGCAGCATCGTCACCAGCACTTTGCATTTCCAACCCAATTTCTAATGTTCAGTTCTGTTAAGATGTGCATACACTTCTAAAAGTTGAGTAAGGCCACATTTGAGAGGATATTTCTACTCTGGAGCCATGCCAAAATGGGTGAATAAAGTCACAAAATAAAGAAACCAGACCTCTTGTGTGCTATAGGGGCCTTCATTTCTACCCCTACTTCAGCAATCAGAGCATTCCATCAACCCAACTCTGACTGCATGACCCTGTCGTCCAGGAGTTTGCAAAATACTCAGCGCACCGCCACATGATCCATCGAAACAGCTCACCACAAGTTTGAGAGTTGACAATAGCGTTTTAAGTCACTGAACATTGTACCCTATTTGTAGATTTAATACGGCCTTGGGAGCTTTCCCATTGAATGTCAAGTTGCATCTGTAGACCCCAGAGCTACACCATCTATTGAACGCCTCACAGCATGCCTTCCAACCACACATGTCTTTGAGGCAAACCTAGGATCTTCCAAAACAAGATCACGGGCTCGACGCACTGAACACACAAAGTGCATTTCTGTCAGCGGAATTGAGTTACCTGGCAATATACCTATAATAAATACAGATGACTCAGCACTCTCAAATCCAGGAACAACTGGCCTTGCAAGTAACTGTTACACAAAGTCCTCCCATCATCGACAGTGGTTTTGTCAAAACCAGTAGCAATTTTCAGTAGTAGCTACCGTGATGGACTAGTAGGCATTCATTTTACCTCAAATTCCCTACTAGACTATCCTACACAACATAGGTTAAGGGAGGCACACATTTTTGTGACTGAAATCTGGTATCATAGCTATATAGTATAAGCAGTAAGACCCACTCAGCACATCACGTAACAATCGACACCATTAAAAAACCTCCGGCCACTCTCTGCTCCAAATCTATCTTTGTGCATACTTTGGGACATAGGTCACGCAGACATCCATCCTAATGAATTTGCAGGTAACACGAAAGGTAGCTGCTTCTCAGGCTGCTGCTACAAATGTTCCACAGTCCATGTCCAGTAATACCATTTAAATGTGGTTAAAAGGCACACAAATGCCAAGTAGAATAAGGCCTAGAAAATTGCAGAGTCGGGCAGCAAAATCCATGTTCACTTACCGAAAGTCACATCCGACAGGCAAATATCCACTCATGACAGATTGCGAGAGGCCAATTACAACAGGCTGCAATCTGGCCACAATAAACTAAAAAATCACATGCATCATCTGAATCCTGTTGACTACCCATGTTACGACTGTATGCAGTCACCACATGGAGACTGTTAAACACATCGTATTAAATCCCCCCTTATAACGTGTGCAAATGGGCATGCTGATTCATAAAATAGATAAGATGCTTACTTGCACACAATACACCGCCTTGGGAAAAAGGAATAAATTTACACTATTTACTTTTCCCAAACTCTACTTCAAAAATAACCTGCATTCAAATGCGTCATCTGGAATTGTTCTTTCTACAGGAGGCAAAACTTGAAGTCCGTGCCCCATGATCCAAACTGAACCGGAATACCAGTGTAAATTTGTTGTGGCAAGTATCGAGGCGCAGTAGGTCTCACAGATATCAACAACAGCACAATAAATATTTTATAACCCTATCAAATTTTGAACATTATATTTATTTTTCTGTTATAGGCCCATCGAGATACTATGGTCCGCGGGCTGCAACAAAGGATGACGCCACTTCAACTGTGCGCTGTCCTGCAGGCAAGACAGCCACCCAATGTGAATGTACCACAAATTGTGATGGGGCAAAGATGAGCGGAGAAGTTTGCATAGCCTTCACGGCTTCCAATGAAGCTGGCACCATAGTAAATGATCTATGACACTTTTACGTGATGTGATTGAAAAATTATAGTTAAAGTAACTAACAAGATAGTAGAGAAACGACATGAATGAAATGTAAGATGATTGTTTTGTCATCTTTTAACACCGATGAGTGCCAGAATTGTTTTGAACATTAATTTGAAATGAACAGAAATGATGGTTTGAAAAAGGTTTAGATATGCTGTGGTAAAATCGGTGAACAATCCTTTTTCTGACTCCATAAAAAGAAAAGTATTCGCAAAGATATATGGTGCGCAAGGTGTGCATTTTTGGACAGATAATAGTCGGCGCAATATAAAAAAGTCTTTAAAAGTTTGTTTGATTGAAAGCATTGCATTTAAAACCAGCGCCAGACACAATGGCCATTATGACTTTTGTCATTCTTTCAAAGGAAATCTACCACCTGCATTGTAATTTTTTTCAGAAACGGGTTACTTCGTGCAATGTTATTGATGTTCAAAACTTCAGAAAGAATGCCAGCCATTTCAATGTTTTTATTCTAATATTACTTGAGTCTGGTTTTTGAGAAACAATACTACAAACGCAATGTCCTCAGATTTTTCATAAGTATAGCTTCATATCAGGTCAAGCTAACTGCAGTACCATTGCTTATTTCAGCTCAAAACAATTCTATGGATCCAATCCACACAGTACTTTGAAAGAAATGTTCACAGTGGGATATGAAAATTAACGCGGATATTAACCCAGAATAGCATCAAAGGCATTCGTCTTTCTTCCTGTTCAATTTATCAGATACTTTAGCAGATACCAAGACAAAAATATCTATAATAAAATGCAGTGAACAATTTATTTGATGTAGATCATGAAAATGGCGGTCCATAATTGCTTATTTTACCTTAAATATACCAATCTATTTAACTTGGTAGATTGATTGACTCCCTGCCTTGAGTTACTGCCCTAAGCCCCTTCTTATACAGATCAGCAACAACGGACGAAGATAGAATGTAACCTACAAATGTGGAGGTTTGCTTTTAATAGCTTATTTGTAAAAAAAAATGTTACTCATCTTTCAAGGCCGCCATTACATGCATTCCGAAAACTGTGCATGCCACCAATGTCCTGTCTCATGGTTTCAAACCCAATCCCGTGGTGTCGTGTCCTGCTTCAAGTTATATCGTTGGGTGCCAGGCATATACTGCGTAAGTATTCTGTATGTTTAATGACATTCAACACAAATTTGAGAAACACGAAGCTAAACCATGCACATGTAACGTTGCAAACTGTAGTTTTATTTTCAGTCCTTTGGCTATTGCAAGATCCAGGACAGAAACTGAGAGTAAACGTAAAAACGTTCCGTTTTCCACGATTAAGAGGGTTTTGAGACACAATGGCATAGACATAAATATCTGTTAAAAAGAGAGAAAGCTATTATTGGCATAGCATTTGGACACAATGTTGAGGGTAAGTGTTAGGATTGTGTCTGGTCTATGGTATACGGTTTGTGTTTTTAGTACACTTTTTCGACCGCCCTCCTCTATGAAATTGTAAAGTGTTCTTCCATTGATTCTTCGCCAAATGTGCAAATATTCACAATTTGACTGCGGAGCTATATCACTGCAAAGAGTATTTAATGCTATGCAGTGAGTTTTTAATTCTGCAGGCATTCAAAAATTCTGCATTGTATTCTTACCTCTCCAATCTATTTCATTTCACTCATGAATACACAACAGGTAATAAAAACGGGAGTCTCTTTAAAACTCTCTGCAGTGAATTGAAAACTCTCGGAACATTTTTTAAAACTCTGCAGAGAATTTGAATCTCTCTGCACAGAATAATACACTCTGCAATGTGTTTAAAACTCTGTAGTGTATTTCATTCATAAATATACTTCAGTCTATTTAAAACTCTTGAATTCTATTTCAGCTTTCTCAAATGAAATAAACACTCTCTGCAGACTATTAAAAACTCTGCAGTGAATTTTAAACTGTGTGTTTAAAGCTGTGCAGTCTATTTCATTTATGAATACTCTGCAGTGTATTAAAACCTCTATGAGTCCATCTCTGCACACGATATGAAATTCTGCACAGAACTAAAAACTCTATGTAGTGTATTTTAAACACTGTGTAGTCTATTTCGTTCATGAATGCATGTACTCTTTATTCATTGCAGAAGTTTAAAATAGCACACAGTTTCAAATATACTGCAGAGTATTTATGAATAAAATGCAGAGAGTTTTTAGTTCCGTTCACTGAGTTGTACAAAGTGTGCAGAGATGTTATCTCAAGAGAAAGATTCATTGTTTTCCAACATTATCATATTACTGCTATTATCAGTTATCACTACAAATGGACCTAAAGTAGTATAAATGCTGTGCAATGAAGAAAGTTAATCTTTCTTATGAGGAGGTGGGCTCTGATCAAATGTGGTGATCATATCCTCATATCTGTTGTTTCTGAAATGGTTACAATCTCCGCGATAGCCTTCGGAACTCAGTTAAACAGGCGCGACTTTGATGGACTACCTCTTTTGCAAGCATCAGCGGCCCTTTGCGCAGCAATAATTAAGTTGCAAGCAGTCGCAATACTTCGGTATGCAGCTGGAGTCACACTTTTTTCGTTAGTATTCAGGTACTTAAAGTAGTCCATCATTATTTTTGGATTTTAAGATTCCAATACACGTTCATTCAGGTCTTTTTGTAATGAACACATGTGTACATACAGTATAGTAAACAGATCTTGCGTATCTGTACATGTAGCTCACATTTGTCCACCATTCCAATTTTTAATCAATTTCAAGGCTGCAGTTACATATTCGGCACTGGACCTGATCACCGCTGCTCTCTTCCTATCTCCAACATGCAGCCATTGGGTGTTAGGTAAAGTAAGCTCACCCAGCAAAGTATGACATGGTCCTTTGTGGATTCTCTGGCGGCAAAAATATCCGTTTCTTCTTACAGCCCCTCTCTTGTGCCCTGTCTGGCACCTGTAACGCTTTTATCGCTCTCTGTAGCACAGCTGGCGAGTAACAATAAAGGGTTGGTTGGAAAATTGTTGCCCAAAACACATGGGTCTGCATTTAACTGCACACCCACGTGTGGTGGAATCTATTCATCTTGAGAAGGGATACTGACTTCGCCCGAGATATGTCTCCTTTCCAAGATATCCTTGTGAATGGGTCCCTGTGTTGGTTGAATAAGATGTCCAATTATTTTGCATTTAGATCCTGTATGCTTGCAGATAAACTGTGCAAAAATGATGGCATATTAACAGGTTCCTCGTTGGCTCCAGAGGTATTGTCCGCCATGAGGTCTACGAGTAGCATACCAAAGTGAGGAGGGCCTTTGCACAGGCACAAAGGCCCCATATGTCAAATAGAAGTAGTGTTCTCGTTTGATTACACCTAAACCCAATATAATTGATGGAGAAATATAATAGTGTAGAGAATAACACGTGGTTCAGTCAATACAGTCATGTGACCTAAACTTGGATGATTATCTCACTATGTATTTACATGTTGGATATCATCCAAATAATTGATTGTCCTTCAAGACAACTCATGGAGTTGCGTCTTGTCAACTAATAATTTGTACTAGTTTTTGTAACAAGCATTAACAGTAAAGATTACTGAATAAACAGCTCAGAATATTGACAATTTGAAGTAAAGCATGAATATCACAAAGACTGTAAAAGCCTGCGCAGAGCCAAAGATGACTGCATGTCTTGCACATGTAAGACACAGTGACACAAATATCTATTATCAATGTTGAAAAAATGTCAAAAGTTATCAGGGATGGATTCAAGATTTTGCTCACATTAGTAGATGTAGATGTATGGTGCTTTTTTACTTAACTACAGATTGAGTTTTATGGCAATTACCCTGATGACAGTGTTCTTTTTTAAATGATCTAGATCTATGATCAGGCTATAAAACAGTGACTTCATATTTAATTGTCAGAAACTCATTAAATAACGAACAAAATGTTTACATGTGTGTAAACATCTGATATGTATGATGTGATCCCAGATATGTGCTGACTAAAACATGTGGGTTACATTTAAAATTTTGTTTGCTTGTCAGAAATTGGCAAAAGTTCCCTACTGTGATTAAACTATATTGTAAAATTGGACAAGTTCAGAATCAAAACAACTTGTCTGCGCATAAGTTCATTTCTTTCAGACCGCCTTAAGTATTTCTAAAGCTCATCAGCATACCATATTCATTCCAACTGTAGCACATGCCATAATAAAAGTACACCCCTCTTTTTCATCTTGGGGGTTTTATAAAAAAAAATCAGTATTTTTCAATACTTTTAAAACGTAACTGCATCTGATGAAAGAAGAGAGTTCATAGTTGTTATTTTATGCTCTTTTGATACTATAGTAAGTGCAATTGCTTGTGGTATTGTAAATTAAGACATACCCTTATCACAAAACTCTGCGAAAACCCATGTCTCCTGCATGAAATCTTTGTATTAGCATATAGTGCTACTATTGGAAGGAATACGGTGTGACAGGTCACCGTAGTGACTGCACCAATTACCTGTGGGAAGGACCAGGCCAAATGCCATGTTCCTGCTGGTACTGCAGATACCCGCAGTTTAGGGCAAGGCAACACTGGTGGAGACCAGGACGTTGTGTGATACACATAATTCCTGTGTCTGTGTCATCATCTTCATCTGGGTACATTGGTTCTTCAAAAACACCTAATATCTCTTCTGCCTTCAGGCAGCAGGTGATGTCAACAACTCGGTCCATAGGAACACAATGTTCACACTGGTACCTATAATTCACCAAAATGTAAGGACAACAATTTAAACAAAATGTCATTTATCCCTTTCCCCCTGGAAGTACAATGTTGTCTGCTCTCATAACTTTGGGATTGTCATCCCTGTAAACGGGACTTGTCAAGATACATTGTAATATGCCCCAGGTCAACAGCTTCCCTTGACCCAGGTTGGGCACTTTGTGCATAACCTGCACAAAAGAAAACTGTTGGTTCAGTCTTGATCCAAACGGAAAAGATATAAAGGGCTAAAGGTACATGTATTGATATTGTATCATGTGTTGCAACGCTGATAAATTTTACGAAAGTGAATCAAATGTATATTACGAAGAAATAAGACAGATGTATGTGTGAATTATATTCAATTCGGACACTGTTTAAAATAATGACTTTACATGATGCAGTTACATTTTTTAATAATACTGGTGCAGTGCATATGCATGCTTGCATACATAAATATTCACACAACCCTTGCCATTGTCTTGGTGTATCCATTAAAAAATATATAAGTCGTTAGCCTCAAAAAGTCATGGACAAAACAAACACTCATCTACTGACATGCAGTCAATCTCTAACAAATTTTCTCACCTGTGAAATACTTATTCATACTTATAGGATAGCTGTCATTTCAAGACTGGTCAGGGGTACAATTTGCTTTTTAATAAAATATTTCACGTAGTTTGCTAATCATGCAATGAAAGACCATGGAGGAAGGTTAAACTGACACGTTACACGCCATACGGTAATCGTATTATAGGTCGCATTTTGTGTTCAATTTCCATAAAAACTAGGCCGGCGAAATTGAAGAAGTAAACAGGTCAATCTGCGTCGCCTGCCCAATGGAACAGATGAAGACAAAATATAAATGCCTATCCCTCACTGATAGATCCATTCAATCAAACTGAATTGAAATTGTCGTACCAATCCCGGTAGCCGACCCGAGGCACAGCATCAACGCGAACGGCTCCATTGTCGTCAGGCTTCACGTCTCCTCGTCCTGCCGGCTCATACTGCCATTCCACAAGCCCCCTTGCTCAAATTGTTCTTCTGATCGCCATAAACGTCATAGCAGCTGTCAAAATCCGAGCTGGTACTCTGTGCTGATACCATCTGTTTTTGAGTCCGACATGTTGAAAGCACAGTGAGCACTTGCGCGCAAAACATAGCAGTACAAGCTGATGAGATTTTTTTATCACCATGGTTTCCTCCGTCTGATCTCCCACTCCTTTTTTCTTCCTCCTTTTCTATGTCGCATGTGTCACACAGGACTGAGGCAGAGAAGCTGAGAGCCACAAGATTATTTTTGTTACTCGCAAGTGTTACACCTGTGGCGTCATCAAAGTTGTGGCCAACAACGCCTCCAATCGGCCGTTTCCGTCAGAAAGCACATTTTTATGCTTACTGTGTCCATATGGGATCACATTCACATGCCGAAAAAATCGATTCCGGTTCATTTCATGTTATCACCTGCCTTTACATGCGAAATGAGACCATGCGACATGGACTTAAGTTTTATCTTTTGGCATCATTCTATATTGATATTTAACTTTCAGGCAATTTAGGCGCACATGTTTTCTGCCAGGTTAAACCCGAAGGGGCTATCGGTAGCACGCCTTCAAAAGTTACAAGTTTGCCTGATTGTCCTTAAATCTGGTAAAGAACAATCATATTTCGATCACGTGTTTTTGACTTAAATGCTTGGGACTTTATTCTTTTTTGACATGGCTAAGTACACATTCACTCACTGCCCCCCCCCCCCTCACATTTGACAGTATTAACTCAAATGTCACAAACTTGACCCATTATTTTGAAACATTAACTCAGGGTGGGCAGCCAAATACAGCTTTATTGTTTAGGAACTTTCAAAGTGAGCAGTAGAGTTCATCATCTTGTTTGTTTTACATTTCCAGTGCAGGATGCCCGTTGTTGCACTGCTTGTTAGGATTTCCTTTGGTTTGTTCAGGTGGTCTAGCTGCAACTATTCAATTTACAATCACTGGGACTGAATATAATGCCCCAGTATGTTTCTACTAAAGGTATACACTGGCAAGTGGTTTAACTAATGTAAGCTATCCAGCTAGAAAAAGTACATACTGAACTTGCACCATACAAATTTAGTATTTATGTTTGGTTTGACAGGTATTCTTTATTCATAATGAAGCTCTGAATTCATAAGCAGAAATTCACTTATTTAGGAAATTCGTCATTCACCACGTTCATATTTATTCATTATTATATGGGTTGTCTTTGCTGAATATTAAGCTTAGAGAAGGAGCCGCTACTCAGAGAGACATGTACGGGTACAGGCTCCGAAACATGCTCTGAGTAGTTCTTCGCTGAAGACGCTTATTCATTTGGGCTTATATAGCCTATGTCAAAATTGTGCAGACCAACGTGTGTAATGTGGACAATAGTACTTCCATATTTACATAGGTAAGACAGTGACAGGTTAGCTTATGGAGAGTGAAGAGTTCGGACTACGGAATAGGGTAATGGCTACCAGGACACATATACAATACGTATATATATATATATATATATATATATATATATATATATATATATATATATATATATATATACAAATTAGATTATGCTGATTTAATTTTAAAAATATACAACAAATATTAGAAACGTACCAAGAAGATGCAATACTTACGTGGGAAATGATAAAAATGGACATTCGTAGTGCAACAATTAAGCATTCCAGTCAGTGAAAAAGGGGTAGACAAAAAAGAATCATGTATTTAGAAAAAAAAATCCAAGAGTTGGAGAATATTTACATAGAACAGGAAAGTGAAATGATTGAAAAAGAATTAAAAGACCTCACATTGAATTTAGAGACAAAAATAGAGCAAGACACCAAAGGGGCACTAAAAAGAAGTAAAATTCGATTGTGGGAAGAAAGAGAAAAACCTACAAAATATTTTTTCAATCTTGAGAAAAGAAATTATAACTGTAGAGTCATTAAAAAACTGAGACTAAATAATGAAATAATATCTGACCCAAAACAAATAAGGGAACACTTACATAAATCCTATAGTAATCTTTATAAAAAGGATGACCATGCTAATGACTTAGAAAGCCAAGACACCTCCCGTATAGACTTCTTTTTAACTGATGAAAACATCCCGTGATTATTAAATGAACAAAAAGAATCATGTGAAGGATAAATAACAGAAGCAGAGCTGCTTGAAACTCTAAAAAGTCCTCAGAGTAATAAGTCCCTGGGATCAGACGGCTTCCCAGCAGAGTTTTACATTTTTTTGAATGATATTAAGCTATATTTGTTAAATGCATTAAATCTAGCCTGGAGCTAGGAAAGTATACGCCACCATCTGTGCCATGGAGAGTGATTAATATAGGCTTGGCCTGTTTCTCAATCCATGTAAAAGATATGGGTCTATACTTTTTTAAAATCTAGCCTATCATATAGGACTCTTGTCAATTACACAAAGACATGGCAGAATTACACTTTTACCACAAAAAAAAAAAAAAAAAAAAAAGATATACTAGAAGTAAAGAACTGGAGGCCTATATCATTGCTGAAACAAGGTTACAAATTACCAGCCAAATGCATAGCTACAAGAATGAAAAATATTTGGAACTGTCTCCTACAAGAGGATCAAACTGGCTTTTTAAAACAAAGGTATATAGGCGAAAACATAATAAGAATTTTAAACATATTAGAGCACACAGAGGAAGAAATATACCAACCTTATTAGTCCTAATCGACTTTGAAAAAGCATTTGATTATTATTTTTAATAAAATGTTTAGACTATTTTCAGTTTGGACCTTCCTTTAAAAAATGGATCAAAATTTTACACAGACATAAAAGCTCTATCTCAAACAATGGATGGAGTACAGATCCCTTTTCAATATCACGCGGTGTAAGACAAGGATGTCCAATTTCTCCTTACCTGTTCAATGTATGTGTGGAACTCTTCGGAAATTTTGTGAGGAAAGATGAAAGTATAAAAGACATACACATTGATACATATGAACATAAAATATCCCAGTATGTAGATGATACATCCTTTACTTAACATGCAGATGAAGATAGTTTAAATCGCTTTTTTCTTGGTCTAACAAAATTACGAAGGATCTCAGGCTTGAAAGTAAATTATACAAAAACTGATGTTATGAGAATTGGAAGCATAAAAAGCACAAACATAATCTTCTGAAATGGACTAAACCTGCATTGGACAAACTTGCCTGTAAACATGCTTGGAGTAAGAATTATACCAGAAAGAGATAAAATAGAATCAATAAACTATAACGCAAAACTTTAAAACATTCAAAATATATTTTGGGTCTCCATGTCTCAACTATCGCTTAAGAATCTACACATGTATCTAAGGGGTCATGGAAAGAGCTCAAACACTATCTAGACTTCATCATAAAGCAAGTCTTTGGTTTCAATAAGTGATCGCACCACCGAAAAATCTTACCAGTCAATTGCCGAGACCACATAATGCAGTACAGCGTCTGTATGTTGTATGGTTCGAGTACGTCCCCTTATAAGAGGCTATGTTCTTGCCTACTCTCCTGGCTCTTTGTCTTGGGTCCAGCTGGCATGGTTCATAATACACCTATTCATAGAAATTATAACTTTGGCATTTCCCATTGAATGTTTTTTTGGACTGTTACACTCACCAGCGTGAACCACCTGTTACATCCGATGGGTGTGTGGATTCCCTATGTTTTTACTGCATCATTATAATTTTATCCAGCCATGGGAGTCAGAGTACATTTAAGTAGTCCGACTTGTCAGAGCCTTCTAACTGATTTTCTGCACCATTGAGATTTTATTGTATGACCAATTCTACTTAGATGTACAAAATTTATTTTGATGTATTATTCATTTCTTTCCTCAAGATTTTGAGCGCAGTAATAATAATAACAATAACAATAATAGGAATAACAATATGCCAACATGTGTACGTAATTAACTTCAAGCAAGGTAGGAAGTATACGCATACATCTGTGCCATGGAAAGTAATTAACTTCACAATGAGGTAGGAAGTATACACCAACACCTGTGACATGGAAAGTGTTAAACTTCAAATTAGGTAGGAAGAATACACCGACATCTGTGCCATGGAAAGTAATTAACTTGAAGCAAGGTGGGAAGTATATGCTGATATCTGTGCCGTGGAGTGTAATTAACCGCAAAAGAAGGTAGAACAAAAACACCTACATCTACAAACACGCTTGTCTGCTTCTTCGCACTGCATGTGAAACATATCGGGATGTAAATTATTCTACTCGGCCCATTCCTTTGCCAATTCCTAAATATGTTCCGGGAGGTACAAAGTAATTGCATAGGTTATGGCATATATACGTTCACTAAAAGCCCAGAAAACATCTTAAAGCAAACTTTCTTCTTTAATTTGGTCTTATGGTATCTTATTTAAGACTCTTAAGATGGTCTAAGATCTTTTTCCTGCCCGGTCAGAAAAAGAGAAAGTCTTACTCACTTTCTCTTTTTCTGACTGGGCAGGAAAAAGATCTTAGGCCATCTTAAGAGTCTTAAATAAGATACCATAAGACCAAATTAAAGAAGAAAGTTTGCTTTAAGATGTTTTCTGGGCTTTTAGTGGTTGTTTTTCAAGTTCTTCCTAAAAACTGCTTTTTATCATTTTATCAGTTGGGCATACATCAATTATGACAGAGGCATTGGTAGAATGGACAGAAAAAGGAATAGCTGCAGGATCAAGTCATCTTGTCCAAGATGTCAAGCCCAAGCAAGATGCTTCTTCAAGCGGAGTAAGTATGACTATGAGTGGCTTCCATCACTATCGCATGTTTGGCCCTGGTTTTTTTTTTGTTTTTGTTTGTTTGTTTTGTTTTTTCGTTTTGATCCCTGCTGTTACTTTAGGGGAGGAGCATTTTTGATTAGTGATAAACAGATTAAACAGCTCGATCTAAAGCCATTTTCTTTCTTTCTTTCTCTTTTCTTTCTTTCTTTCTTTCTTTCTTTTCTTTCCTTCTTTCTTGAGTTTGAAATATAACTGGTGGAAGATAGAAAAAACAGTAATGATTTGAACTAAAAAATATATGGTTATACAGTACCAGAGATGTTATCTACCACCGCTCACCAATAAAAGATTCCCTATTTATTTTATGTATAGCTCTAAATGAGTGCAACCTGCTGGATCCTGTTCAGTTTGCTTATCAAAACATAAGGCAATCACAAACGCACAGTTGTTTTATGCTGTGAACGTTATCAAAATTATTAAGCAAGGACAAAACACATCATGTGCTTCGTTGACCTAGAGGGCGCTTTTGACATAGCTTGGCGAAATTATAATAATCTTTAAGCTCCAAAAGGAATGAAACCACTATTAGATTTACTGAATATTTTCGTATTAGCATAAAGGCGTATAACTTTTGTTGCGTTACTTTTTTTTATAACAAAGTGTCATTGGTGTTGTGCAGACACCTTTCATTGAAAACATGCAAAATGAAAAAGGCGTGTCTATAGACAGAATCCAAAGTGAAACCAGTGTTCACCTGTCACAACTAGGAAACACCTGCTCCGAGCACGGCTTGCCAGCATTACGTCACTTTGTATGAATATATGTCATTTGCTCTCTGTTTACAAAATTCACCACGGAAAAAAATATCCGTCAAACCGAACAACACAAACCAGTCTGATACTGACTTCATGTTTGCTCCTGGTTTTTTCGTGGTTTTTTTTGTGTGTGTATGTGTGTTTTTTATGTTTTATTTTGGTTTGATCGTTGTTGTCACTATGGGGGAGGAGCATTGCTGATTAATGATAAACAGATTAAACAGCTCGATGTAAAGCTATTTTGCTTTCTTTCTTCCTTTCTTTCTTGCCAATGAATAATAGCGTAGTAAATGGTACAAAGAGCATCCGAGTTTGAAGTAAATCCAGGGGAACATACAACAAACTGTAATGATTTAAACTGAAATATATATGGTTATATAATCCTTAGACGGTCGTAAGATCTTTCTTTCGTGTGGCACTGAGTTCAAAGTAACACCATTCTATGCGAATGACTTTTAACAGCTATGCGACTTCAGACAGGTGCTAAGACATCTAATGTGGCTGTGATTCTTGTAATAGATGATCTGTAGTTATATTGCACCGTTTGTAACAATGGTACTCTGCACTAAAAGACAACGACAACACAACTTATTCACACACACACACACACACACCATAAAAAATATACAACTTACCTGTTATATTTAAAAATAGCTTCTTTTATTTATTCATCATTTCTTTCTATGTTTGGGTCTTTTTTTTGTCTGTTTTAATGATTATTATTTTGATTTAAATGTTTGTTACCATTCTCAGTCAATGTATTTTTTGAAAATTGCCTGTTTTATTTATCATTTATATCTGTTTTGTCTTATTTTCTCTAATCTTTTTAAAAATAATGTTTATGTTTAAAAATAGGAAATATCTCCTTGTCTGTTATATTTATAATTATGTTTTAAATGAGAAATCTGTTTTGCTTTATTTTTTGCCTGCTTTATTTATAATTATTGTGTTTTAATGAGAAATATGTTTTATTTCATTTTTTTGTCTGTTTTATTGATAATTATTGTTTTATATGACAAATATCTATTTTGTCTTTCTTTTAGTCTATGTTACTTATAATTATTCTGATTTATATGAGAAACGTGTGTTTTGTTTTGTTTTGTTTTTGTTTGTTTTATATTTAATTGTTCTAAATGAGAATTATCTGTTTGGTTTTATTTCTAATTAGTCTCTGTTCAATGAGAAATATCTGGGGTCTTTTGTCTGTTTTATTTATAATTATTCTGTTTTAAATGAGAAATGTACTTTTTGCTGTTCTGGCTTTCAATACACATGTCCATGCTATGGGAACCACCCTTTTGGGTCCTGTGAGGCAAGAAGTGGGAAGCAGATGTTTAGCCTTGTTTTAGCAAGTTAAATATTTTTGTATTTATTGTGGAATCTAGAAATTTGGAACTATATTTCATTGATGCGCAAATCTACAGCTCTGCGCAGATTTGCATAGAGCAGCATGGACCACACGTACTAGAAAAATATCAAAACAAAGATGGCGATTGCAAAACTGGAAAGGTTAATCGGCTATCACTGTGGTTTTGTGATTCCTCTCATTTTGAGGTGTATTAGAAACAAATCTGGCAATGGAGTCTCCTCATTGAATTTTGTGGTTTTTGTTGGGCCCCCGTTCCCTAAACTGCAAAATTCAACAACACGTGCCACAGACGTTATCCACCACCGCTCGTCAGTGACAGATTCTCTATGTATTTTATGTTAAGCTTCATATGAGCACAACCTGCTAGATACTCTTCAGTTTGCTTATCAGGAAGATAAGCCAGTCACAAATGCACATCTGGTTTATACTGTGAACGTTATCAAAGGCATTAAGCAGAGACAAGACACATCACGTCCTTTATTGACCTGGAGGGCGCTTTTCTTATGGTTTGGTAAAATTATAATCTTTAAGCTCCATAAGGGATGAAATCACCATTATATTTACTGCATATTTTCGTATTACCATAAAGGCGTAGAACTTTTGTTGCGTCACTTTCTAAATAAGGTATGCAATTGGTGTTGTGCGTACACCTTTCATTGAAAACATGCGAAATATAAAAGGCGTGTCTTTTGACAGAATACAAAGTTCAGCCAGTATTTACCTGTCGTGGCCAGGGAACACGTGCTCCGAGCATGGCTTGCCAGCATTACGTCACTGTGTATGAAAATGTTTGATTTCCCCTCTGTTTACAAAATTCACCATGGAAAAAAATATCTGCCGATCCAAACAACACAAACCAGGCTGATACTGATTTCTAGTAATAGTCAAGCTGAAACAGTGGGTTAATTTCAGGTAAATGACCCCAAAATGTGCGAGCACAGTAAAACAAAGACCTATTTAGTAAGGTATCCAGCACCTGATTGGCCGCAAGTATTCATCGAGTATGACCATAAATCTTCAAAAGAGCGACACCATACTACATTGTCAAGACAACACACTAGTTGTCACAAAACTGAATTTTTAAATTTAATCTAACTTTAAACATTACAAGTATAGGAGAGAACGTGGTGTGTTAAGAGACCATAAAACATGAGCCATTTGTGTTATCAGACGGTAGCACATGTGTCCTGCCCACATTCCTATAAGCCACGCCCGCCTGGGTTTCCGGAACTCAACACTTGAACATGCTAGGCAAATCAGTTTCTGGTCGTTTCTCTCAATTCTATGTACTATATTTCGTGTAATAGAGCAGAAAAATTAAGGGGGAAATGTAAATATAAGCAATGAGGGAAGCTTTTGTGCGTGTTATGGCATAATGCTGCCGGTGATTGAAGCTGGCATCGTGGGCGTGGTGTCACCCACGCCATTATGCCACAACACACACAAAATCAATCCTCATTTCTTAAATGACACTAAATGACAGTAGCTGAAAAAAAAAATGCCTCAGTGTGATCGTGGACGAAGATCTCCCCTTTGAAGATCATATTGATTACATCTGCAGCATCGTCACCAGCACTTTGCATTTCCAACCCAATTTCTAATGTTCAGTTCTGTTAAGATGTGCATACACTTCTAAAAGTTCAGTAAGGCCACATTTGAGAGGATATTTCTACTCTGGAGCCATGCCAAAATGGGTGAATAAAGTCACAAAATAAAGAAACCAGACCTCTTGTGTGCTATAGGGGCCTTCATTTCTACCCCTACTTCAGCAATCAGAGCATTCCATCAACCCAACTCTGACTGCATGACCCTGTCGTCCAGGAGTTTGCAAAATACTCAGCATACCGCCACATGATCCATCGAAACAGCTCACCACAAGTTTCAGAGTTGACAATAACGTTTTAAGTCACTGAACATTGTACCCTATTTGTAGATTTAATACGGCTTTGGGAGCTTTCCCATTGAATGTCAAGTTGCATCTGTAGACCCCAGAGCTACACCATCTATTGAACGCCTCACAGCATGCCTTCCAACCACACATGTCCTTGAGGCAAACCTAGAATCTTCCAAAACAAGATCATGGGCTCGACGCACTGAACACACAAAGTGCATTTCTGTCAGCGGAATTGAGTTACCTGGCAATATACCTATAATAAATACAGATGACTCAGCACTCTCAAATCCAGGAACAACTGGCCTTGCAAGTAACTGTTACACAAAGTCCTCCCATCATCGACAGTGGTTTTGTCAAAACCAGTAGCAATTTTCAGTAGTAGCTACCTTGATGGACTAGTAGGCATTCATCTTACCTCAAATTCCCTACTA
Organism: Hermodice carunculata; assembly: GCA_964020975.1. NCBI lineage: Eukaryota > Metazoa > Annelida > Polychaeta > Eunicida > Amphinomidae > Hermodice > Hermodice carunculata. Next base: position 43,456,102 of record OZ026630.1, on the reverse strand, counting down.
GACTATCCTACACAACATAGGTTAAGGGAGGCACACATTTTTGTGACTGAAATCTGGTATCATAGCTATATAGTATAAGCAGTAAGACCCACTCAGCACATCACGTAACAATCGACACCATTAAAAAACCTCCGGCCACTCTCTGCTCCAAATCTATCTTAATGCATACTTTGGGACACAGGTCACGCAGACATCCATCCTAATGAATTTGCAGGTAACACGAAAGGTAGCTGCTTCTCAGGCTGCTGCTACAAATGTTCCACAGTCCATGTCCAGTAATACCATTTAAATGTGGTTAAAAGGCACACAAATGCCAAGTAGAATAAGGCCTAGAAAATGGCAGAGTCGGGCAGCAAAATCCATGTTCACTTACGGAAAGTCACATCTGACAGGCAAATATCCACTCATGACAGATTGCGAGAGGCCAATTACAACAGGCTGCAATCTGGCCACAATAGACTACAAAATCACATGCATCATCTGAATCCTGTTGACTACCCATGTTACGATTGTATGCAGTCACCACATGGAGACTGTTAAACATATCGTATTAAATCCCCCCTTATACCTTGTGCAAATGGGCATGCTGATTCATAAAATAGATAAAATGCTTATTTGCACACAATACACCGCCTTGGGAAAAAGGAATAAATTTACACTATTTACTTTTCCCAAACTCTACTTCAAAAATAACCTGCATTCAAATGCGTCATTTGGAATTGTTCTTTGTACAGGAGGCAAAACTTGAAGTCCGTGCCCCATGATCCAAACTGAACCGGAATACCAGTGTAAATTTGTTGTGGCAAGTATCAAGGCACAGGAGGTCTCACAGATATCAACAAACAGCACAATAAATATTTTATAACCCTATCAAATTTTGAACATTATATTTATTTTTCTGTTATAGGCCCATCGAGATACTATGGTCCGCGGGCTGCAACAAAGTATGACGCCACCTCAACTGTGGGCTGTCCTGCAGGCAAGACAGCCACCCAATGTGAATGTACCACAAATTGTGATGGGGCAAAGATGAGCGGAGAAGTTTGCGTAGCCTACACGGCTTATAATGAAGCTGGCACCAGAGTAACTGATCTATGACACTTTTACGTGATGTGATTGAAAAATTATAGTTAATGTAACTAATAAGATAGTAGAGAAACGACATTAATGAAATGCAAGATGATTGTTTTGTCATCTTTTAACACCGATGAGTGCCAGAATTGTTTTGAACATTAATTTGAAATGAACAGAAATGATGGTTTGAAAAAGGTTTAGATATGCTGTGGTAAAATCGGTGAACAATCCTTTTTCTGACTCCATAAAAAGAAAAGTACTCACAAAGATATACGGTGCGCAAGGTGTGCTTTTTGGAAAGATAATAGTCGGCGCATTATAAAAAAGTCGTTAAAAGTTTGTTTGATTGAAAGCATTGCATTTAAAACCAGCGCCAGACACAATGGCGATTATGACTTTTGTCATTCTTTCAAAGGAAATCTACCACCTGCATTGTAATTTTTTTCAGAAACGGGTTACTTCGTGCAATGTTATTGATGTTCAAAACTTCAGAAAGAATGCCAGCCATTTCAATGTTTTTATTCTAATATTACTTGAGTCTGGTTTTTGAGAAACAATACTACAAACGCAATGTCCTCAGATTTTTCATAAGTATATCTTCATATCAGGTCAAGCTAACTGCAGTACCATTGCTTATTTCAGCTCAAAACAATTCTATGGATCCAATCCACACAGTGCTTTGAAAGAAATGTTCACAGTGGGATATGAAAATTAACCCAGATATTAACCCAGAATAGCATCAAAGGCATTCGTCTTTCTTCCTGTTCAATTTATCAGATACTTTAGCAGATACCAAGACAAAAATTTCTATAATAAAATGCAGTGAACAATTTATTTGATGTAGATCATGAAAATGACGGTCCATAATTGCTTATTTTACCTTAAATATACCAATCTATTTAACTTGGTAGATTGATTGACTCCCTGCCTTGAGTTACTGCCCTAAGCCCCTTCTTATACAGATCAGCAACAACGGACGAAGATAGAATGTAACCTACAAATTTGGAGGTTTGCTTTTAATAGCTTACTTGTAAAAAAAAATGTTACTCATCTTTCAAGGCCGCCATTACATGTGTTCCGAAAACTGTGCATGCCACCAATGTCCTGTCTCATGGTTTCAAACCCAATCCCGTGGTGTCGTGTCCTGCTTCAAGTTATATCGTTGGGTGCCAGGCATATACTGCGTAAGTATTCTGTATGTTAAATGACATTCAACACAAATTTGAGAAACACGAAGCTAAACCATGCACATGTAACGTTGCAAACTGTAGTTTTATTTTCAGTCCTTTGGCTATTGCAAGATCCAGGACAGAAACCGAGAGTAAACGTAAAAACGTTCCGTTTTCCAAGATTTAGAGGGTTTTGAGACACAATGGCATAGACATAAATATCTGTTAAAAAGAGAGAAAGCTATTATTGGCATAGTATTTAGACACAATGTAGAGGGTTAGTGTTGGGATTGTGTCTGGTCTATGGTATACGGTTTGCATTTTTAGTACACTTTTTCGACCGCCCTCCCCTATGAAATTGTAAAGTGTTCTTCCATTGATTCTTCGCCAAATGTGCAAATATTCACAATTTGACTGCAGAGTCTATGTCACTGCAAAGAATATTTAATGCTATGCAGTGAGTTTTTACTTCTGCAGGCCTTTCAAAAATTCTACATTGTATACTTACCTCTCCAATCTATTTTATTTCACTCATGAATACACAACAGGTAATAAAAACGGGAGTCTCTTTAAAACTTTCTGCAGCGAATTGAAAACTCTCGGCACATTTTTTAAAACTCTGCAGAGAATTTGAATCTCTCTGCACAGAATAATACACTCTGCAATGTGTTTAAAACTCTGTAGTGTATTTCATTCATAAATATACTTCAGTCTATTTAAAACTCCTGAATTCTATTAAAGCTTTCTTGAATGAAATAAACACTCTCTGCAGACTTTTTAAGACTCTGCAGTGAATTTTAAACTGTGTGTTTAAAGCTGTGCAGTCTATTTCATTTATGAATACTGTGCAGTATATTTAAACCTCTATGAGTCCATCTCTGCACACGATATGAAATTCTGCACAGAACTAAAAACTCTATATAGTGTATTTAAAACACTGTGTAGTCTATTTCGTTCATAAATGCATGTACTCTTTATTGACTTCAGAAGTTTAAATTAGCACACAGTTTCAAATATACTGCAGAGTATTTATGAATAAAATGCAGAGAGATTTTAGTTCCGTTCACTGAGTTGTAAAAAGTGTGCAGAGATGTTATCTCAAGAGAAAGATTCATTGTTTTCTAACATTATCATATTACTGCTATTATCAGTTATCACTACAAATGGACCTAAAGTATTATAAATGCTGTGCAATGAAGAAAGTTAATCTTTCTTATGAGCAGGTGGGCTCTGATCAAATGTGGTGATCATATCCTCATATCTGTTGTTTCTGAAATGGATACAATCTCCGCGATAGCCTTTGGAGCTCAGTTAAACAGGCGAGACCTTGATGGACTATCTCTTTTGCTAGCATCAGCGGCCCTTTGCGCAGCAATAGTTTAGTTGCAAGCAGTCGCAATACTTCGGTATGCAGCTGGAGTCACACTTTTTTCGTTAGTATTCAGGTACTTAAAGTAGTCCATCGTTATTTTTGGATTGTAAGATTCCAATACACGTTCATTCAGGTCTTTTTGTAATGAACACATGTGTACATACAGTATAGTACACAGATCTTGCGTATCAGTACATGTAGCTCACATTTGTCCACCACACCAATTTTTAATCAATTTCAAGGCTGCAGTTACATATTCGGCACTTGACCTGATCACCGCTGCTCTCTTCCTATCTCCAACACGCAGCCATTGTGTGTTCGGTAAAATAAGCTCACCCAGCAAAGGTTGACATGGTCTTTTATGGATTCTGTGGCAGCAAAAATATCCGTTTCTTCTGACAGCCCCTCTCTTGTGCCCTGTCTGGCACCTGTAACGCTTTTATCGCTCTCTGTAGCACAGTTGGCTAGTAACAATAAAGGGTTGATGGAGAATTGTTGCCCAAAACACATGGGTCTGCATTTAACTGCACTTTCACGTGTGGTGGAATCTATTCATCTTGAGAAGGGATACTGACTTCGCCCGAGATATGTCTCCTTTCCAAGATATCCAAGCGAATGGGTCCCTCTGTTGGTTGAATAAGATGTCCAATTATTTTGCATTTAGATCCTGTATGCTTGCAGATAAACTGTGCAAAAATGACGGCATATTAACAGGTTCCTTGTTGGCTCCAGAGGTATTGTCCACCATGAGGTCCACGAGTAGCATACCAAAGTGAGAAGGGCCTTTGCACATGCGCAAAGGCCCTTCAAATAGAAGTAGTGTTCTCGTTTGATTACACCTAAACCCAATATAATTGATGGAGAAATATAATAGTGTAGAGAATAACATGTGGTTCAGTCAATACAGTCATGTGACCTAAACTTGGATGATTATCTCACTATGTATTTACATGTTGGATATCATCCAAATAATTGATTGTCCTTCAAGACAACTCATGATGTTGTGTCTTGTCAACTAATAATTTGTACTAGTTTTTGTAACAAGCATTAACAGTGTACAATCCCAATAAATGGTAGAGATGTTTTATAATTGACAAAGATTACTGAATAAACAGCTCAGAATATTGACAATTTGAAGTAAAACATGAATATCACAAAGACTGTAAAAGCCTGCACAGAGCCAAAGATGACTGCTTGTCTTGCACATGTAAGACACAGTGACACAAATATTTATTATCAAAGTTGAAAAAATGTCAAAAGTTATCAGGGTTGGATTCAAGATTTTGCTCACATTAGTAGATGTAGATGTATGGTGCTTTTTTAGTTAACTACGGATTGAGTTTTATGGCAATTACGCTGATGACAGTGTTCTTTTTTAAATGATCTAGATCTATGGTCAGGCTATAAAACAGTGACTTCATATTTAATTGTCAGAAACTCATTAAATAACGAACAAAATGTTTACATGTGTGTATACATCTGATATGTATGATGTGATCTTAGATATGTGCTGACTAAAACATGTGGGTTACATTTAAAATTTTGTTCGCTTGTCAGAAATTGGCAAAAGTTCCCCACTGCGATTAAACTATATTGTAAAATTGGACAAGTTCAGAATCGAAACAACTTGTCTGCGCATAAGTTCATTTGTTTCAGACCGCCTTAAGTATTTCTAAAGCTCATCGGCATACCGTATTCATTCCAACTGTAGCACATGCCATAATAAAAGTACACCCCTGTTTTTCATCTTGGGGGTTTTCTAAAAAAAAAATTAGTATTTTTCAATACTTTTAAAAAAGTAACTGCATCTGATGAAAGAAGAGAGTTCATAGTTGTTATTTTTATGCTCATTTGATACGATAGTAAGTGTAATTGCTTGTGGTATTGTAAATTAAGACATACCATTATCACAAAAGTCTGCGAAAACCCATGTCTCCTGCATGAAATCTTTGTATTAGCACATAGTGCTACTATTGGAAGGACTACGGTGTGAAAGGTCACCGTAGTGACTGCACCAATTACCTGTGGGAAGGACCAGGCCAAATGCCATGTTCCTGCTGGTACTGCAGATACCCGCAGTTTAGGGCAAGGCAACACTGGTGGAGACCAGGATGTTGTGTGCTACACATAATTCCTGTGTCTGTGTCATCATCTTCATCTAGGTACATTGGTTCTTCAAAAACACCTAATATCTCTACTGCCTTCTGGCAGCAGGTGATGTCAACAACTCGGTCCATAGGAACACAATGTTTACACTGGTACCTATAATTCACCAAAATGTAAGGACAACAATTTAAACAAAATGTCATTTACCCCTTTCCCCCTGGAAGTACAATGTTGTCTGCTCTCATAACTTTGGGATTGTCATCCCTGTAAACGGGACTTGTCAAGATACATTGTAATATGCCCCAGGTCAACAGCTTCCCCTGGCCCAGGTTGGGCACTTTGTGCGTAACCTGCACAAAAGAAAACTGTTGATTCAGTCTTGATCCAAACGGAAAAGGGATAAAGGGCTAAAGGTACATGCATTTGGAACGCTGATAAATTTTACGAAAGTGAATCAAATGTATATTACGAAGAAATAAGACAGATGTATGTGTGAATTATATTCAATTCGGACACTGTTTAAAATAATGTCTTTTACATGATGAAGTTACAGTTTTTAATAATACTGGTGCAGTGCATATGCATGCTTGCATACATAAATATTCACACAACCCTTGCCATTGTCTTTGCGTATCCATTAAAAAATATATAAGTCGTTAGCCTCAAAAAGTCATGGACAAAACAAACACTCATCTACTGACATGCAGTCAATTTCTAACAAATTTTCTCACCTGTGAAATACTTATTCATACTTATAGGATAGCTGTCATTTCAAGACTGGTCAGGGGTACAATTTGCTTTTTAATAAAATATTTCATGTAGTTTGCTAATCATGCAATGAAAGACCATGGAGGAAGGTTAAACTGACACGTTACACGCCATACGGTTATCGTATTATAGGCCGCATTTTGTGTTCAATTTCCATAAAAACTACGCCGGCGAAATTGAAGAAGTAAACAGGTCAATCTGCGTCGCCTGCCCAATGGAACAAATAAAGACAAAATATAAATGCCTATCCCTCACTGAAAGATCCATTCAATCGAACTGAATTGAAATTGTCGTACCAATCCCGGTAGCCGACCCGAGGCACAGCATCAACGCGAACGGCTCCATTGTCGTCAGGCTTCACGTCTCCTCGTCCTGCCGGCTCATACTGCCATTCCACAAGGCCCCCTTGCTCAAATTGTTCTTCTGATCGCCATAAACGTCATCGCAGCTGTCAAAATCCGAGCTGGTACTCTGTGCTGATACCATCTGTTTTTGATTCCGACATGTTGAAAGCACAGTGAGCACTTGCGCGCAAAACATAGCAGTACAAGCTGATGAGATTTTTTTATCCCCATGGTTTCCTCCGTCTGATCTCCCACTCCTTTTTTCTTCCTCCTTTTCTATGTCACCTGTGTCACACAGGACTGAGGCAGAGAAGCTGAGAGCCACAAGATTATTTTTGTTACTCGCAAGTGTTACACCTGTGGCGTCATCAAAGTTGTGGCCAACAACGTCTCAAATCGGCCGTTTCCGTCAGAAAGCACATTTTTATGCTTACTGTGTCCATATGGGATCACATTCACATGCCGAAAAAATCGATTCCTGTTCATTTCATGTTATCACCTGCCTTTACATGCCAAATGAGACGATGCGACATGGACTTAAGTTTTATCTTTTGGCATCATTCTATATTGATATTTAACTTTCAGGCAATTTAGGCGCACATGTTTTCTGCCAGGTTAAACCCGAAGGGGCTATCGGTAGCACGCCTTCGAAAGTTACAAGTTTGCCTGAATGTCCTTAAATCTGGTAAAGAAAAATCATATTTCGATAACGTGTTTTTGACTTAAATGCTTCGGACTTTTATTCTTTTTTGACATGGCTAAGTACACATTCACTCACTGCCCCCCCCCCTCACATTTGACAGTATTAACTCAAATGTCACAAACTTGACCCATTATTTTGAAACATTAACTCAGGGTTGGCAGCCAAATACAGCTTTATTGTTTAGGATTTTTCAGAGTGAGCAGTAGAGGTCATCATCGGGTTTGTTTTACATTTCCAGTGCACGATGCCCGTTGTTGCACTGCTTGTTAGGATTTCCTTTGGTTTGTACAGGTGGTCTAGCTGCAACTATTCAATTTATAATCACTGGGACTGAATATAATGCCCCAGTATGTTTCTACTAAAGGTATACACTGGCAAGTGGTTTAACTAATGTAAGCTATCCAGCTAGATAAAGTACATACTGCTTCAGGGGTAAGTAAAATTGTCTTATCTGAACTTGCACTATACAAATTTAGTATTTATGTTTGGTTTGACAGGTATTCTTTATTCATAATGAAGCTCTGAATTTATAAGCAGAAATTCACTTATTTAGGAAATTCATCATTCACCACGTTCATATTTATTGATTATTATATGGGTTGTCTTTGCTGAATATTTAGCTTAGAGAAGGAGCCGCTACTCAGAGAGACATGTACGGGTACAGGCTCCGAAACATGCTTTGAGTAGTTCTTCGCTGAAGACGCTAATTCAAAATTGTGCAGACCAACGTGTGTAATGTGGACAATAGTACTTCCATATTTACATAGGTTAGACAGTGACAGGTTAGCTTATGGAGAGTAAAGAGTTCGGACTACGGAATAGGGTAATGGCTACCAGGACACATATACAATATGTATATATATATATATATATATATATATATATATATATATATATATATATATATATATATATATATATATATATATATATATATATATACATATATATATAAATGTATATATATGTTTATATATATATATATATGTATATATATGTATATATATATATATATATATATATATATATATATATATATATAACACAAATTAGATTATGCTGATTTAATTTTAAAAAATATACAACAAATATCAGAAACGTACCAAGAAGAAGATGCAATACTTATGTGGGAAATGATAAAAATGGACATTCGTAGTGCAATAATTAGGCATTCCAGTCAGCGAAAAAGGGGTAAACAAAAAAGAATCATGTATTTGGAAAAAAAATCCAAGAGTTGGAGAATATTTGCATAGAACAGGAAAGTGAAATGATTGAAAAAGAATTAAAAGACCTCACATTGAATTTAGAGACAAAAATAGAGCAAGACACCAAAGGGGCACTTATAAGAAGTAAAATTAGATTGTGGGAAGACGAAGAAAAACCTACAAAATATTTTCTTAATCTTGATAAAAGAAATTATAACTGTAGAGTCATTAAAAAACTGAGACTAAATAATGAAATAAAATCTGACCCAAAACAAATAAGGGAACACTTACATAAATCCTGTAGTAATCTTTATAAAAATGATCGCCATGCTAATGACTTAGAAAGCCAAGACACCTCCCATATAGACTTCTTTTTAACTGATGAAAACATCCCGTGATTATCAAATAAACAAAAAGTATCATGTGAAGGATAAATAACAGAAACAGAACTGCTTGAGACTCTCAAAAGTCCTCAGAGTAATAAGTCCCCGGGATCAGACGGCTTCCCAGCAGAGTTTTACATTTTTTTGAATGATATTAAGCTATATTTGTTAAATGCATTAAATCTAGCCTGGAGGTAGGAAAGTATACGCCACCATCAGTGCCATGGAGAGTGATTAATATAGGCTTGGCCTGCTTCTCAATCCATGTAAAAGATATGGGTCTATACTTTTTTAAAATCTAGCCTATCATAGAGGACTCTTGTCAATTACACAAAGACATGGCAGAATTACACTTTTACCACCAAAAAAAAAAAATACTAGAAGTAAAGAACTGGAGGCCTATATCATTGCTGAAACAAGGTTACAAATTACCAGCCAAATGCATAGCTACAAGAATGAAAAATATTTGGAACTGTCTCCTACAAGAGGATCAAACTGGCTTTTTAAAACAAAGGTATATAGGCGAAAACATAATAAGAATTTTAAACATATTAGAGCACACAGAGGAAGAAAATATACCAACCTTATTAGTCCTAATCGACTTTGAAAAAGCATTTGATTATTATTTTTAATAAAATGTTTAGACTGTTTTCAGTTTGGACCTTCCTTTAAAAAATGGATCAAAATTTTACACAGACATAAAAGCTCTATCTCAAACAATGGATGGAGTACAGATCCCTTTTCAATATCACGCGGTGTAAGACAAGGATGTCCAATTTCTCCTTACCTGTTCAATGTATGTGTGGAACTCTTCGGAAATTTTGTGAGGAAAGATGAAAGTATAAAAGACATACACATTGATACATATGAACATAAAATATCCCAGTATGTAGATGATACATCCTTTACTTAACATGCAGATGAAGATAGTTTAAATCGCCTTTTTCTTGCTCTAACAAAATTACGAAGGATCTCAGGCTTGAAAGTAAATTATACAAAAACTGATGTTATGAGAATTGGAAGCATAAAAAGCACAAACATAATCTTCTAAAATGGACTAAACCTGCATTGGACAAACTTGCCTGTAAACATGCTTGGAGTAAGAATTACACCAGAAAGAGATAAAATAGAATCAATAAACTATAAACCAAAACTTTAAAACATTCAAAATATATGTTGGGTCTCCATGTCTCAACTATCGCTTAAGAATCTACACATGTATCTAAGAGGTCATGAAAAGAGCTCAAACACTATCTAGACTTCATCATAAAGCAAGTCTTTGGTTTCAATAAGTGATCTCACCACCGAAAAATCTTAAACAACAACGAACAATAATAATAATAATTATAACAACAACAATAATAGGAATAACAATATGCCAACATGTGTAAGTAATTAACTTCAAGCAAGGTAGGAAGTATACAGTACAGCGTCTGTATGTTGTATGGTTCGAGTACTTCCCCTTATAGGAGGCTATGTTCTTGCCTACTCTCCCGGCTCTTTGTCTTTGGGCCAGCTGGAATGGTTCATAATACACTTATTCATAGAAATTATAACTTTGGCATTTCCCGTTAAATGTTTTTTTGGAATGTTACACTCACCAGCGTGAACCACCTGTTACATCCGATGGGTGTGTGGATTCCCTATGTTTTTACTGCATCATTATAATTTTATCCAGCCATGGGAGTCAGAGTACATTTAAGTAGTCCGACTTGTCAGAGCCTTCTAACTGATTTTCTGCACCATTGAGATTTTATTGTATGACCAATTCTACTTAGATGTACAAAATTTATTTTGATGTATTATTCATTTCTTTCCTCAAGATTTTGAGCGCAGTAATAATAATAATAATAATAATAATAATAATAATAATAATAATAATAATAATAATAATAATAATAATAATAATAATAATAATAATAATAATAACAACAACAACAACAACAACAATAATAATAATTATAACTACAACAATAATAGGAATAACAATATGCCAACATTTGTAAGTAATTAACTTCAAGCAAGGTAGGAAATATACGCAGACATCTGTGCCATCGAAAGTAATTAACCTCACAATGAGGTAGGAAGTATACACCAACACCTGTGACATGGAAAGTGTTTAACTTCAAATAAGGTAGGAAGAATACACCGACATCTGTGCCATGGAAAGTAAGTAACTTGAAGCAAGGTGGGAAGTATACGCTGATATCTGTGCCGTGGAGTGTAATTAACCGCAAAATAAGGTAGAACAAAAACGCCGACATCTACAAACACGCTTGTCTGCTTCTTCGCACTGCATGTGAAACATATCGGGATATAAATTATTCTAGTCGGCCCATTCCTTTGCCAATTCCTAAATATGTTCCGGGAGGTAAAAAGTAATCGCATAAGTTATGGCATATATACGTTGTTTTTCAAGTTCTTCCTAAAACTGCTTTTTATCATTTTATCAGTTGGGCATACATCAATTATGACAGAGGCATTGGTAGAATAGACAGAAAAAGGAATAGCTGCAGGATCAAGTCATCTTGTCCACGATGTCAAGCCCAAGCAAGATGCTTCTTCAAGCGGAGTAAGTATGACTATGAGTGGCTTCCATCACTATCGCATGTTTGGCCCTATTTTTGGGAGGTTTTTTGGGTTTTTTTGTTTTTGTTTTGTTTTGTTTTTGTTTTGATCGGTGCTGTTACTTTAGGGGAGGAGCATTTTTGATTAGTGATAAACAGATTAAACAACTCGATCTAAAGCCATTTTCTTTCTTTCTTTCTTTCTTTCTTTCTTTCTTTCTTTCTTTCTTTCTTTCTCTTTTCTTTCTTTCTTTCTTTCATTCTTTCTTGAGTTTGAAATATAACTGGTGGAAGATACAATAAACAGTAATGATTTGAACTAAAATATTTATGGTTATACAGTACCAGAGATGTTATCTACCACCGCTCACCAATAAAAGATTCCCTATTTATTTTATGTATAGCTCTAAATGAGTGCAACCTGCTGGATCCTGTTCAGTTTGCTTATCAAAACATAAGCCAATCACAAACGCACAGTTGTTTTATGCTGTGAACGTTATCAAAATTATTAAGCAAGGACAAAACACATCACGTGCTTCGTTGACCTAGAGGGCGCTTTTGACATAGCTTGGCGAAATTATAATAATCTTTAAGCTCCAAAAGGAATGAAACCACTATTAGATTTACTGAATGTGATTTGCTCTCTGTTTACAAAATTCACCACGGAAAAAAAATATCCGTCAAACCGAACAACACAAACCAGGCTGATACTGACTTCATGTTTGCTCCTGTTTTTTTCGTGGTTTTTTTTTGTGTGTGTGTGTGTATGTGTGTTTTTTATGTTTTGTTTTTGGTTTGATCGTTGTTGTCACTATGGGGGAGGAGCATTGCTGATGAATGATAAACAGATTAAACAGCTCGATGTAAAGCTATTTTGCTTTCTTTCTTCCTTTCTTTCTCGCCAATGAATATTAGCGTAGTAAATGGTACAAAGAGCATCCGAGTTTGAAGTAAATCCGGGGAACATACAACAAACTGAAATGATTTAAACTGGAATATATATGGTTATATAATCCTTAGACGGTTGTAAGATCTTTCTTTCGTGTGGCACTGAGTTCAAAGTAACACCATTCTATGCGAATGACTTTTAACAGCTATGCGACTTCAGACAGGTGCTAAGACATCTAATGTGGCTGTCATTCTTGTAATAGATGATCTTTAGTTATATTGCACCGTTTTTAACAATGGTACTCTGCACTAAAAGACAACGACAACACAACTTATTCACACACACACACACACACACACACACACTATAAAAATATACAACTTTAGCTGTTATATTTAAAAATAGCTTCTTTTATTTATTCATCATTTCTTTCTATGTTTGGGTCTTTTTTTTGGTCTGTTTTAATGATTATTATTTTGATTTAAATGTTTGTTACCATTCTCAGTCAATGTATTTTTTCGAAAATTGCCTGTTTTATTTATCATATATATCTGTTTTGTCTTATTTTCTAAAATCTTTTTAAAAATAATGTTTATGTTTAAAAATAGGAAATATCTCTTTGTCTGTTATATTTATAATTATGTTTTAAATGAGTAATCTGTTTTGCTTTATTTTTTTGCCTGCTTTATTTATAATTATTGTGTTTTAATGAGAAATATGTTTTATTTCATTTTTTGTCTGTTTTATTGATAATTATTGTTTTATATGACAAATATCTATTTTGTCTTTCTTTTAGTCTATGTTACTTATAATTATTCTGATTTATATGAGAAACGTGTGTTTTGTTTTGTTTTTGTTCGTTTTATATTTAATTGTTCTAAATGAGAATTATCTGTTTGGTTTTATTTCTACTTAGTCTCTGTTCAATGAGAAATATCTGGGGTCTTTCGTCTGTTTTATTTATAATTATTCTGTTTTAAATGAGAAATGTACTTTTTGCTGTTCTGGCTTTCAATACACATGTCCATGCTATGGGAACCACCCTTTTGGGCCCTGTGAGGCAAGAAGTGGGAAGCAGATGTTTAGCCTTGTTTTAGCAAGTTAAATATTTTTGTATTTATTGTGGAATCTAGAAATTTGGAACTATATTTCATTGACGCGCAAATCTATAGCTCTGCGCACATTTGCATAGAGCGGCATGGACCACACGTACTAGAAAAATATCAAAACAAAGATGGCGATTGCAAAACTGGAAAGGTTAATCGGCTATCACTGTGGTTTTGTGATTCCTATCATTTTGAGGTGTATTAGAAACAAATCTGGCAATGGAGTCTCCTCATTGAAATTTGTGGTTTTTGTTCGGCCCCCGTTCCCTAAACTGCAAAATTCAACAACACGTGCCACAGACGTTATCCACCACCGCTCGTCAATGACAGATTCTCTATGTATTTTATGTTAAGCTTCGTATGAGCACAACCTGCTAGATCCTCTTCAGTTTGCTTATCAGGAAGATAAGCCAATCACAAATGCACATCTGGTTTATACTGTGAACGTTATCAAAGGCATTAAGCAGAGACAAGACACATCACGTCCTTTATTGACCTGGAGGGCGCTTTTCTTATGGTTTGGTAAAATTATAATCTTTAAGCTCCATAAGGGATGAAACCACCATTATATTTACTGCATATTTTCGTATTACCATAAAGGCGTATAACTTTTGTTGCGTCACTTTCTAAATAAGGTATGCGATTGGTGTTGTGCATACACCTTTCATTGAAAACATGCGAAATATAAAAGGCGTGTCTTTTGACAGAATACAAAGTTCAGCCAGTATTTACCTGTCGTGGCCAGGAAACACATGCTCCGAGCACGGCTTGCCAGCATTACGTCACTGTGTATGAATATGTGATTTGCCCTCTGTTTACAAAATTCACCATGGAAAAAAATATCTGCCGATCCAAACAACACAAACCAGGCTGATACTGACTTCTTGTAATAGTCATGCTGAAACAGTGGGTTAATTTCAGGTAAATGACCCCAAAATGTGCGAGCACAATAAAACCAAGACCTATTTAGTAAGGTATCCAGCACCTGATTGGCCGCAATTATTAATCGAGAATGACCATAAATCTTCAAAAGAGCGACACCATACTACATAGTCAAGACAACACACTAGTTGTCACAAAACTGAATTTTTAAATTTAATCTAACTTTAAACATTGTAAGTATAGGAGAGAGCCTGGTGTGTTAAGAGACCATAAAACATGAGCCATTTGTGTTATCAGACGGTAGCACATGTGTCCTGCCCACATTCCTATAAGCCACGCCCGCCTGGGTTTCCGGAACTCAACACTTGAACATGCTGGGCAAATCAGTTTCTGGTCGTTTCTCTCAATTCTATGTACTATATTTCGTGTAATGGAGCAGAAAAATTAAGGGGGAAATGTAAATATAAGCAATGAGGGAAGCTTTTTGTGCGTGTTATGGCATAATGACGCCGGTGATTGAAGCTGGCATCGTGGGCGTGGCGTCACCCGCGTCATTATGCCACAACACACACAAAATCAACCCTCATTTCTTAAATGACACTAAATAACAGTTACTGAAAAGAAATGCCTCAGTGTGATCGTGGACGAAGATCTCCCCTTTGAAGATCATATTGATTACATCTGCAGCATCGTCACTAGCACTTTGCATTTCCAACCCAATTTCTTATGTTCAGTTCTGTTAAGATGTGCATACACTTCTAAAAGTTCAGTAAGGCCACATTTGAGAGGATATTTCTACTCTGGAGCCGTGCCAAAATGGGTGAATATAGTCGCAAAATAACGAAACCAGACCTCTTGTGTGCTATAGGGGCCTTCATTTCTACCCCTACTTCAGCAATCAGAGCATTCCATCAACCCAACTCTGACTGCATGACCCTGTCGTCCAAGAGTTTGCAAAATACTCAGCGCACCGCCAGATGATCCATCGAAACAGCTCACCACAAGTTTGAGAGTTGACAATAGCGTTTTAAGTCAGTGAACATTGTGCCCTATTTGTAGAATTAATACGGCCTTGGGAGCTTTCCCATTGAATGTCAAGTTGCATCTCTAGACCCCAGAGCTACACCATCTATTGAACGCCTCACAGCATTCCTTCCAACCACACATGTCCTTGAGGCAAACCTAGGATCTTCCAAAACAAGATCACGGGCTCGACGCACTGAACACACAAAGTGCATTTCTGTCAGCGGAATTGAGTTACCTGGCAATATACCTATAATAAATACAGATGACTCAGCACTCTCAAATCCAGGAACAACTGGCCTTGCAAGTAACTATTACACGAAGGCCTCCCATCATCGACAGTGGTTTTGTCAAAACCAGTACCAATTTTCAGCAGTAGCTACCGTGATGGACTAGTAGGCATTCATCTTACCTCAAATTCCCTACTAGACTATCCTACACAACATAGGTTAAGGGAGGCACACATTTTTGTGACTGAAATCTGGTATCATAGCCATATAGTATAAGCAGTAAGACCCACTCAGCACATCACGTAACAATCGACACCATTAAAAAACCTCCGGCCACTCTCTGCTCCAAATCTATCTTTGTGCATACTTTGGGACACAGGTCACGCAGACATCCATCCTAATGAATTTGCAGGTAACACGAAAGGTAGCTGCTTCTCAGGCTGCTGCTACAAATGTTCCACAGTCCACGTCCAGTAATACCATTTAAATGTGGTTAAAAGGCACACAAATGCCAAGTAGAATAAGGCCTAGAAAATTGCAGAGTCGGGCAGCAAAATCCATGTTCACTTAACGAAAGTCACATCCGATGGGCAAATTACCACTCATGACAGATTTCGAGAGGCCAATTACAACAGGCTGCAATCTGGCCACAATAGACTAAAAATCACATGCATTGTCTGAATCCTGTTGACTACCCATGTTACGATTGTATGCAGTCACCACATGGAGACTGTTAAACATATCGTATTAAATCCCCCCTTATACCTTGTGCAAATGGGCACGCTGATTCATAAAATAGATAAGATGCTTATTTGCACACAATACACCTCCTTGGGAAAAAGGAATAAGTTTACACTATTTACTTTTCCCAAACTCTACTTCAAAAACCTGCAGTCAAATGCGTCATCTGGAATTGTTCTTTCTACAGGAGGCAAAACTTGAAGTGTCCCATGATCCAAACTGAACCGGAATACCTGTGTAAATTTGTTGTGGCAAGTATCGAGGCGCAGGAGGTCTCACAGATATCAAAAACAGCACAATAAATATTTTATAACCCTATCAAATTTTGAACATTATATTTATTTTTCTGTTATAGGCCCATCGAGATACTATGGTCCGCGGGCTGCAACAAAGGATGACGCCACTTCAACTGTGCGCTGTCCTGCAGGCAAGACAGCCACCCAATGTGAATGTACCACAAATTGTGATGGGGCAAAGATGAGCGGAGAAGTTTGCGTAGCCTACACGGCTTCTAATGAAGCTGGCACCATAGTAACTGATCTATGACACTTTTAAGTGATGTGATTGAAAAATTATAGTTAAAGTAACTAACAAGATAGTAGAGAAACGACATAAATGAAATGTAAGATGATTGTTTTGTCATCTTTTAACACCGATGAGTGCCAGAATTGTTTTGAACATTAATTTGAAATGAACAGAAATGATGGTTTGAAAAAGGTTTAGATATGCTGTGGTAAAATCGGTGAACAATCCTTTTTCTGACTCCATAAAAAGAAAAGTGTTCGCAAAGATATACGGTGCGCAAGGTGTGCATTTTTGGAAAGATAATAGTCGGCGCATTATAAAAAAGTCTTTAAAAGTTTGTTTGATTGAAAGCGCTGCATTTAAAACCAGCGCCAGACACGATGGCCATTATGACTTTTGTCATTCTTTCAAAGGAAATCTACCACCTGCATTGTAATTTTTTTCAGAAACGGGTTACTTCGTGCAATTTTGTTGATGTTCAAAACTTCAGAAAGAATGCCAGCCATTTCAATGTTTTTATTCTAATATTACTTGAGTCTAGTTTTTGAGAAACAATACTACAAACGCAATGTCCTCAGATTTTTCATGAGTATAGCTTTATATCAGGTCAAGCTAACTGCACTACCATTCTTTGCTTATTTCAGCTCAAAAGCAATTCTACGGATCCAATCCACACAGTACTTTGAAAGAAATGTTCACAGTGGGATATGAAAATTAACCCAGCTATTAACCCAGAATAGCATGAAAAGCATTCGTCTTTCTTCCTGTTCAATTTATCAGATACTTTAGCAGATACCAAGACAAAAATATATATAATAAAATGCAATGAACAATTTATTTGATGTAGATCATGAAAATGGCGGTCCATAATTGCTTATTTTTACCTTAAATATACCAATCTATTTAACTTGGTAGATTGATCGACTCCCTGCCTTGAGTTACTGCCCTAAGCCCCTTCTTACACAGATCAGTAACAACGGACGAAGATAGAATGTAACCTACAAATATGAAGGTTTGCTTTTAATAGCTTATTTGTAAAAAAAAAAAAAAAATGTTATTCATCTTTCAAGGCCGCCATTACATGCGTTCCGAAAACTGTGCATGCCACCAATGTCCTGTCTCATGGTTTCAAACCCAATCCCGTGGTGTCGTGTCCTGCTCCAGGTTATATCGTTGGGTGCCAGGCATATACACCGTAAGTATTCTGTATGTTTAATGACCATCAACACAAATTTGAGAAACACGAAGCTAAACCATGCACATGTAACATTGGAAACTGTAGTTTTATTTTCAGTCCTTTGGCTATTGCAAGATCCAGGACAGAAAGTAAAAAGCCTTGTAAAACGTTCTGTTTTGCAGCTTTAGGGGGTTTGGAGACACAGTGGCATAGACATAAATATCTGTTAAAAAGAGAGAAAGCTATTATTGGCATAGTATTTGGACACAATGCTGAGGGTAAGTGTTGGGATTGTGTCTGGTCTATGGTATACGGTTCGTGTTTTTAGTACACTTTTTGGACCGCCCTCCCCTATGAAATTATAAAGTGTTCTTCCATTGATCCTTCGCCAAATGTGCAAATATTCACAATTTGACTGCAGAGAGTCTATATCACTGCAAAGAGTCTTTAATGCTATGCAGTGAGTTTTTACTTCTGCAGGCCTTTCAAAAAATATGCATTGTATTCTTACCTGTCCAATCTATTTCACTCATAAATACACAACAGGAAAAAAACGGTAGTCTTTTTAAAACTTTCTGCAGCGAATTGAAAACTCTCAGCACATTCTTTAAAACTCTGCAGAGAATTTGAATCTCTCTGCACTGAATAAAACACTCTGCAATGTGTTTAAAACTCTGCAGTGTATTTCATTCATAAATATACTTCAGTCTATTTAAAACTCCTGAATGCTATTAAAGCTATCTCAAATGAAATAGACACTCTCTGCAGACTATTTAAAACTGAATTTTAAACTATCTGCACATTAAAACCTCTATGAGTCCATCTCTGCACACGATATAAAATTCTGCACAGAACTGAAAACTCTCTGTAGTGTATTTAAAACACAGTGTAGTCTATTTCATTCATAAATGCATGTACTCTTTATTCACTGCAGAAGTTTAAAATAGCATACGGTTTCAAATATACTGCAGAGTATTTATGAATAAAATGCAGGGAGTTTTTAGTTCCGTTCACTGAGTTGTTTTCCAACATTTTCATATTTCTGCTATTAGCAGTTATCACTACAAATGGACCTAAAGTATTATAAATGCTGTGCAATGAAGAAAGTTAATCTTTCTTATGAGCAGGTGGGCTCTGATCAAGTGTGGTGATCATATCCTCATATCTGTCGTTTCTGAAATGGTTACAATCTCCGCGATAGCCTTTGGAGCTCAGTTAAATAGGCGAAACCATGATGGTCTACCTCTTTTGTTAGCATCAGCGGCCCTTTGGGCAGCAATAGTTAAGTTGCAAGCAGTCGCAATGCTTCGGTATGCAGCTGGAGTCACACTTTTTTCGTTAGTATTCAGGTACTTAAAGTAGTCCATCGTTATTTTAAGATTGTAAGATTCCAATACACATTCATTCAGGTCTTTTTGTGATGAACCCAATTGTACATACAGTATAGTACACAGATATTGCGTATCAGTACATGTAGCTCACATTTGTCTACCATACCAATTTTTAATCAATTTCAAGGCTGCAGTTACATATTCGGCACTGGACCTGATCACCGCTGCTCTTTTCCTATCTCCAGCACGCAGCCATTGGGTGTTAGGCAAAATAAGCTCACCCAGCAAAGGGTGACATGGTCCTTTAAAGATTCTGTGGCAGCAAAAATATCCGTTTCTTCTGACAGCCCCTCTCTTGTGCCCTGTCTGGTACCTGTAACACTTTTATCGCTCTCTGTGGCACAGCTCGCTAGTAACAATAAAGGGTTGGTTGGAGAATTGTTGCCCAAAACACATGGGTCTGCATTTAACTACACTTCCACGTGTGGTGGCATCTATTCATGTTGAGAAGGGACATTGAATTCGCCCGAGATATGTCTCCTTTCGAAGATATCCAAGCAAATGGAGTCCCTCTGTTGGTTCAATGAGATGTCCAATAATTTTGCATTGAGATCCTGTATGCTTGCAGATAAACTGTGCAAAAATGACGGTATATTAACAGGTTCCTCGTTGGCTCCAGAGGTATTGTCCGCCATGAAGTCCACGCGTAGCATACCAAAGTGAGAAGGGCCTTTGCACAGGCGCAAAGGCCCCATATGTCAAATAGAAGTAGTGTTCTCGTTTGATTACACCTAAACCCAATATAATTGATGGAGAAATATAATAGTGTAGAGAATAACATGTGGTTCAGTCAATACAGTCATGTGACCTAAACTTGGATAACTATCTCACCATGTATTTACATGTATTATATAATCCAAATAATTGATAGCCCTTCATGACAACTCATGATGTTGTGTCTTGTCAACTATTAATTTGTACTAGTTTTTGTAACAAGCATTAACAGTATACAATCCCAATAAATTGTAGAGATGTTTTATAATTGATGAAGATTACTGAATAAACAGCTCAGAATATTGACAATTTGAAGTAAAGCATGAATATCACAAAGACTGTAAAAGCCTGCACAGAGCCAAGGATGACTGCTTGTCTTGCACATGTAAGACACAGTGACACAAATATTTATTATCAATGATGGAAAAATGTCAAAAGTTATCAGGGTTGGATTCAAGATTTTGCTCACATTAGTAGATGTAGATGTATGGTTCTTTTTTTAGTTAACTAGGGATTTAGTTTTATGGCAATTACGCTGATGACAGTGTTCTTTTTTAAATGATCTAGATCTGTGGTCAGGCTGTAAAACAGTGACTTCAA